>PVLA01001488.1:0-59104 GCA_004027455.1 Hydrochoerus hydrochaeris
GGTGTAGATCTGTTTGGGTTGTAGCTGGCTGGAGTTCTATATGCCTCATTTATCTGAACTTCACTTCCGTTACCTATGTTTGGGAAGTTTTCCTTAATTATTTCTGTGAATAGACTTTTTATTTCATTTGTATTTGTTGCTGCATCTTCATTCACATATTTTATTCTTAGGTTATAAATCCTCTTGTCATCTTCTAGCCCTTGTGCTTCCTGGTTCCTTGTTATTTTTAAGAGATCCTTCCTTTCACGATCATACTTTGCAAATCTATCTTTGAGTTTTGAAAGTTTGTCTTTAGTTTCTGTTAAAAGGTTTTGCCAGCTTTCAATGGAGTTTTTAATTTCCTGATATTCTCTTTGGATCTGCTTCATATATTCTAGATTTTGTTTATATTCTTCATCAAAGTCTTCTCTCCTTTCTCTGGGTTCCTTTATTCTTTCATTTGTGTCTACTTGAGGATTACCCAGGACTTCTTTTATTAATCTTCTTATATCTTGCTTCACCTGAGTTAGAATTTCAGATTTAAATTCGAGGATGAGGTCACGGATGTATTTCTTTATTTCCGATGAGGCTGTCTCTAACATTACAGGTTTGCTGCTCTCAACCGCCTCTGCATTTACCTCTGTTGAACTCACTTTCCCTGTTTCTGCAGTTGGGGACCTTTTGCTCTTTTTCTGTCTTGTCATGTTTCTGGCCCCCTTCAGACAGGTGGATGGTGGAGGTCTCTGGGCCTTTCCTATTGCTTGCAGTTTTTCTGTAACGCACTTGCTAGGGAAGTACTGCCCCCCAGTCCACTGCAGATCTGTGAGTTGAATGCTGAGAGCTGGCTCCTCCCCGTACGCCAGTCAACCAGTTTATGCTTCAACAAGTTTGTGTATTCCCTGGGGATGCCACTGGCCCAGAAAAGCCTTGTCCCTGGCTATTGGGTTTCAACCAGGGGAGGGCCCTGCCTGAGCAGATCCCACCAATCTGCTTTGGACTAGGAGTCATCAGCAGATTGCTGCCTCAGGTTTTGATTCAAGCTGGCCCTTCCCAACTCCAAAATGTCACTGCCCAACTCCAAAATGTCACCCAGCCAGTCCTCCTGGTTTGGGGATTCCAGTTCCCATCACTCACCAAAGTTCATGCAGCTCGACTAGCTGTTTCCACTCCCTGTCTCAGCACCTCCTCCAGCTGCTCACCAACCCCCGCTCTCAGCAGGGCAGCGATCTCAGCTCCATCGTGAATCACCTGACTTTAAGATGTGCCAGTACAGCAATCGGGGTTTGCCCAGCTCCAGCCCTCTGTCCATGCTTCTTTTTCTTCTTTCTTTTTTCTTTTTCTTTTTCCTCAGTTTCTTCCTGGGTCATGAGAATTCCTCTCCTTTTGTCTGGCTTTCTCCATGTTGCCAGATTCCAGCGTCTGAGTTGTTTTTATTATTATTTTTTCCTCAGAGAGGCTCTCTTATCGTGCCGCCACTCAGTCGGCCATCTTGCAATCATCAAAAATTTTTTAAATCAAACCTTCAATACTACTGTTTTAATTTCCTATCTTACCTCAGAGATGATTAGGGGTGCTGATCAGTAGACACAGAAGGAATATTTACCCATGACAAAGTTTCTCTCCTTTCTATAGACCTGTGACCCTTTTGCTACTCTCAGACCTAGGAAGCTGACTGCATTATTACTTTTTAAATTGGTAAGTTAGAGTTTTCATACTGGAGCTTCATGATGGGATGGTGTTGATGGGAGAGACCTATCCCAGCCCAGCAAGGCAGTAACCATGAGTCTGGCCAGGCCAATGTCAGGACCCACCAGCCAAAATCCAGTGCAAGAAGAGATCACAACAGTTTAGTGGAAACACCAGGGAGGCTGGTGTGCAGAATGCACAGCTGTTGGGAGCAAAGTGGAATCCACACTGAGGCATATTTTGGGGAAGAACACATTGAGGAGATAAGTTGCTTTCCAGTGATTCATTGTGAGGTAAACTGCTCAGGCCTTGTGACTGACCCTTCATTCTTCAGAATACGATGCTCTGGAAAGAGGTTAGACTCAATGATAGTGAAAAGTTGGGAAAAGAGTACATTTATTCTCCTGTGTGTATGTATTTGTTTGGTTTTTCTTTCTTTTTCTTTCCTCATTACTGGGGATTGAATTTACACTGAGCTGTATCCTCACCTGTCTTTTTTTTTTAAATTTTGAGACAAGATCTTACTAAGTGGTTAAGCTGTTGAGACTGGGCTTGAGCTTCCAAGCCTCTTGCATCAGCTTCTCAGAGTGCTGGATTGCAGACATGTACCACCTGGACCAGATTTGTTTGGATTTTTAAAAGTTCAACTTAGCCGTATCAGTGTTTAGCACTTCCTACTCCAGAGGAAAAGACATCTTCTTTATTTCGACACTCTGCAGAAGTCTTGGTTTGACTGAGGTTCCTTTCCTTGTGAGGCCCCTCTCTTTGAGTGACTCAAAGCATATCTAGGTGGAAACCAAGACCTGTCAGTCTCCACAAGCTTCTCATCTCCACTCATTTACACCTTGCCATCTGCATGTTGGACCCCAAAGAAGAAGAGACTCACTTCCCCTCATGATTGGAAGGAGAAGCCTTTGTCCCTTCCCTGTGTTCTCTGAGGAGACCCTGCAAATAAGGCTGAGCAGGCAAGTGAAGGAAAGAGAACCAAAGGGTTCATTGCCATAAGCAGAGAACATACCCAGGGGAAGGACCAGTGGTGCAGGACTAAAGGAAGCTTGGACTTGGCCAACATGGCCTCTTAACAAAGAGTGATAAATTTTAGGCAGTGATAGCAAAGGAAAAGACTCAGAACTTCTAGTGCAGCAATGGAGCAGGTGTCACCCTGGAACAAAATCAACCCTGTTGAGAACAAAGAAAAAAAAATCACATCTATTTGGGGCTAATTAGGATTGCAATCAGCTAAAGCAGGTTCAAGCAGTCTTGTAAACATGCTCTGTTTTCTCGAAGTGCCAGCTGTGTAAACAGCTCTGTACCAGAAGAGGCAAGAACTGTGCCACCCACCCATTGGGTAGGAATGATGACTGTCCTAGTGGAAGTTGGAAGTTGAGCCTCCATTAAGAAAGGCTCAGGTGCAGTCTTGGTCTCTGAGTATTTGTGCAGAAGTTAGCAGTGTCTCAGGAAACCATAATTTTGTCCAGTCCCAGGGTCAGCCTATACTGAGGTGGGAGGCATTTGTGACTGTGACTGACATCTGATTGACTGAGATCCCCCAGCTCTGTGTTGAGTGCCCTGATCTAATGACACTATATGCTAAATTAAATGTCTTCAAAAAGAGAAACACATGAGGAGCCATGGAAAACAAGGGAAGCTCTAAGGTCTGATGGTGTAGGCTCTGTCCTGCTGCAGTACCAGTGCACCTCCAAGGTAAAGTTGTTATCACTTCCTGGCTCAGGAAGCAGGGCTGGGGGAATTCTCATGTGGAGTTCATGCTTCCTGCTCAGTCAGATGGAGGAGGGCAGGGAGTCCTCCTGGTTGCAATTTGTCTCAATGGCCATCAGTTCTGAAAAACCCCTATGCCAGAGTGGCATGTCTTAAAAGGGTTATTCTGAGTCCCCTCAGGAGCAAGAGTGTCTCACAGTAATGTCCTCAGCTACAAATATCTCCAGCCTAACCAGGAGTGATCTCAACACAGGGCTTGTCACCTGTAACATGAAGATGGTGTGTGTGCGTGTGTGTGTGTAGCATGTATACTGCCTCCTGAATGTTCCCAATTGTCACTAAGAACCTCAGCTGTTCCTCCCTTCCTACTCTGGGATCCAGTGTGGCTTTGGATTTAGGGTCACCACAGGGAGCAAAGGGAAGGGCAGGAATCGAGGAACATGCCAGCCCATGCCTGCTGCTGTGGGTCCTGGGCACCTCTGCTGCAAGCCAGCTGAGACTGGCACATTTGTCCTCTGGCCCACTGCTGCTTCAGCTTTGAGGTTCTGTTAGGCAGGGAATGAGACAATGGGTTTGAGAAGGCAGCCAGCACTGTTTGGTAAGGGACAGGGACTCAGCCGTACAGCCTCACAGCCCCTGCCCTTCCCAGGTCCACACTTCTCTGATGCCACTGATAACCTCAGATCACACAGTGGCAGAGTTCCCTGATGTCTGTACTATTTTTGGACCCTACCCATCACTCAGGTGCTGAGAACACAGGAACTTTTGCCTTACATTTTCATTACTCTCAAGGGTTAAGGTCCATTTTAAGGAAGATACTACTTTATCCATCATTTCTGTGACCTTGCACAGGCTATTATTCTTCCCACTTTACAACAAGGAAATCAAGACTCCACCACTGAAGATACTCACTACTGAAAGCACAGTTCAAATAATGACTGATTCTAAATCTGCTCCAGTGCAGGAGCTTTCAGCGCTGTTGTCCCCAGGTTGTGTCCTCTCTGATCAGGCTCTGTGGTTCGGTCTACTCCAGTCTTCCCACATGTTAGAAAAGGTTCACAGTACACCATTTTGGTTATTTCTTCTCTCTTTCCAAGTTGAAGTGAAAGATTCCAAGAGTAGCCTCCTCTCGAAGTTGGATATGTAAATGATAAAAGCTTAGACTTTGCCAGGTTTCAAAGAAAAAAAGATCACAGAATCTGGGTGGTTCCTCGGGGTTGTTTGCCCTCAGGAAACATGTACAGAGACGGACTCTGATAGTCTCTGGACTGATTATGGCTCCGGGAAGCTGCTGGGTTGGTGGATTGACATTTAATCACTCTGCCTAGGCCGCATTCTGCCTAGGCTGTTGCATAGAGACTATGGAGACCAAGAGTGATCACCATGCACAAGGGTGACAGTCCTTTTTCTTCCCTTTCTTTTTAACAGTTACATAATCAACAACAGGTTTGCTACCCTGAGATTTATAATCTCCAGGAAAAGTTGTTTGTTGGGGTTTGAGTTCTAATCATTTCCAGAGGACATAATGTAGTGAAAATCTTTTGAGTTTTAAAAATGTAGACAACCTCCAACATATAAGGATATTATCAATTAAAGATAATCTCATAGTAAGTTAAGACATAATTATTAAATATGTAGGAAAAAACTTGGTATTTTAGTGGAAAACTATAGCAGATACATCTGCTGATACCATTGCTGAAGTATTTTGCAGCTCTGTGCAGGTACCTGGTGGGTACATACCTGGTCCTGACCAACAGAGATTTACCTGTCTTCCTTCCCCTGAGGAAAACCCAACCTTGCCTACAGTTGTAATTCATATCAAATTCCTTTCCCCCACACACATTTGTGCTATTTTCACTTTTCCTTTGAACCAAGCTTAGCATACGCCTAATCTCCTCCTATGATATACACATATTTTTAAACACATGCTCATTTTTTATATCTGGATGCAAATCATGATTTAACCTGATTCTGAAAGTTACTTTTCAGATAATATGCAGATATGATGCACAAAATATGTTCTGCTGCTTAGCTTTTCAGTCCTTTGCTAGTATTCTGTGGGGCACAGGTGAACATTCATTCTACGGCTTCTGGGTATCAGGAGACAGTGCCTTCCCCAACCAGCACTGCAGTGCAAACTCAGGGCACAACCGCAGAAAATACAGATACGGTGTTGCCTCAAGCATCACAATGCAACAAGAAAATCAAGGTCAGACATTCAGTTAGCAGTGACTGTATGTCCAGAGTGGTGAAGGAGAGTAGAACTCCAGGCTCATCCTTGGAGTTGTTGGGGCTCAGAGAATGATGTCCCTTTTTGCAACCTGAGCAATTGGACCTCAAGGGAATTAGTGGCCTGAAGAACAGGCTCATAACCAGGTCCCTCTGCACTTGTCTGCCTTCCCACTAAATCCAGACAGAGGCCATCTCTGCAAGCCCCTGGTCCACATTAAGAAGCTGAAGGACAAGGGAACAGTTGCCTCTGTCACACCTGGAGACCCTCTCCTGTTCAGGAAGATGGAGGGCTTTGTCCATACCTGCAGGGACCTCCATGCAGGGTGCAGTCTGTCACTTGGGCTCCTGCAGACTCCACAGAGAATTATTCTTCAAGCTAATTTCTAGCTGTAGAGCCATCCATCCCCCTAATAATCATTCACAAGCCCTTAAAATAGGCTACATCTTCCATTCTCTGCCTCCTCCATAGAAACAGAGAGCGGTGTTTTGAATAATCTTGAATAGTGAGTAATTTCACTCCTGTGATTTCCCCCATGTACACATTAATCATTTTGTATGTCTTTTTTCCTATTTTATCTTGGATGGTTTATTCCAATAAAATCTCAGAGAGAGGAGGGGACATTTCCCTTTGTCCCTATACCCATCACGGTGTCCTTAGTGATCAGTGAAGATGTTTTCTCCAACAGGAGTGAAAATCACCTCCCCTGGGAATAAGTGAAGTCATACACTGTCCTTTACACAAGAACAAAAATAGTAAAAATTTATCTTCATACCAATAGTTAGAAGATAAATCTTGTTCATCAACTGAGCTTTGACATGCACTCTGGCTATCCATAAGTCTGTTTTTGTAGCACACTAAACTAACATGTAAATTCATACACCCCCCAGTAAAAATACCAGCAGGCTTTTTAGCATGAAGTTATAATAGGTTAAATAGCAAACTGAGAAATGCTTAAGACACTTGCATGGTATAGCTCAGCTACTGCTGTCTACAATTATTCAGGAAGAATGATCAAAGTCCAATTACTGTCAGGCACTGTAGCAGGTACAGTATCTTGCCATGGTTCCCTTCAGGATGGAAGGACCTGTTCCTTCAGCTCTGAGAGTGCTGTGATGGCTAGTCAGTCATGGTCCCAAAACCCTCCTGGGCTGAGTCACTTCCCGTTCACTCTGAGGCAGACAGAGTGGTATGGTTAGCTGAGGTCTCTGTGAGGGGCATTCTTGTGATAAACATAGAGTTATCCTCTGACCCAGTCCACTAGGAAAGGTTGAATAAGCCCTAAACAGGAGTCTGGAGCAGACTTAGTCCTTCTTGGAGGGCAATGTGGAGAAAGGCATATGTTACATTTGGTTTTATTTGAATATTCTTTATTGGGAAGAGCCCGCTTGTGTTTGCTTCCTGGAGATCCACCGTAGGACCCACTTGGACTGACTCTATCTGGGTCTGGGTCAGTGTCAGACCCTCTGAGCTGGGAGCCCTGTGGTGCTAGGACAAGTAGCGTCCCCACTGGCTCACTCTGCGTGACCTTAGTGGGACAACAGAAAGGAAAGGGAGTGAGAGGCTTTCCTGCCAGGGTTACAGACCACCGTCTCCTTTCTGATCATCTGCCTGTTGTATTTCTGTTTCTCCTTCCCCTTCCTCTTTTCTTCTGTTTCCTTTTTTGCCAGGCCTATGTCTACTCTTCTCTCAAGTGATAATCTTGACAGTTCCTGGGAAAACTTTCTGCTCTGTGGTCTATCTAGGCTGCTTCAGAAAAACCTTGAACTAAGGACATTGAGAGGACCAGGCTCTCTAAGATACTAAGACACAGTTAAACCCAGCAAGTTAAACAGTATGGTACTACTGTGGGAGCAGACAGGACACATGAATAAAATAGAGTCCAAAATGTATTCTGAGCATAAAAGTACATATATTAAATGCCGTGCATGATAAATTGACACTGCAAAATAATGTGACAAGATCAGACTACTCAATCCAATATGTGAGGCTAATCTAATGATTTTAAGAGATAAAGCAGTCCCAATGTCCTACTGCTTTTAACGTCATAAATTCTACATTGGCCAAAGATTTAAAAGTTTTTTTTTTAAATTATAGTGTAAGGAATAGGAATGCAACTTGTACCACCCAGCTGAGGAGATGTAATGGCTTTCTGAGTCAGAGGAACACAGAGGGTGATGCCATGTCATCTAGAGCATTGGCTGAGGCAAGAGTGGGGTGCTCCAGCCTTCAAAAGGCTGATAAGTTCAGAAGGTGTGTTGCCAAACCTTGGCAGGGCTCTGGGGAGCTCGCTTTAGGTAGGTGCATGCAGGGACAGCTGATGGGACCCAGGGCTGTGGGCTGATCCTCCTAGCTTCATACTGGGAGTACAGAGCTCTCATTCCCTGTAAATCACAATCCTGCCTCACCTCGCAATACATCATCAGTTTAACCAGCTCCTTAATGAGCAGCGCCAGCCTCCCCACCCCCTGCCATCTCAGCCTTTGGGCCAGCTGGACAGGACACCAGTAGAGAGCAGGACTGAGCAGATGGACAATTATGCAATACCTTCCCTGAGGGAAGGCAGCTGACAGTGTGGCTGGCTGCTGCAGGGGAGGAAAACATGGATTCTTTTTGTCACATCCACTGCTTGTTGAGGGCATAGAATTTGGGACATATTTGCTGAATGCACAGTCTCTGCCTGCACAGCTTTTTGGGGGCTTGTCTGGTGTGCCAGCCATACTTCTGTTTTTCTCCAGTCCATCATAAACACACCAGGTCTAAAGTTGCCATCTCCCTGCAGGGGAAGCAAGCTAGAGCCCAAGGGAACCCTGAGCAATGCACAGGCAGTGGCACCATGTGCCTGAGGGTGACCTCAGCCAGCCTCCAGAATCGAGGAGGGAAGGGCAAGCAGGGTCTGAGGCCTAGCGTCCCTGCTCCCTCGGTTGCCTCCATTCTCAGGGGCTGTGGGACATCAGAAACCCAAAAATAGGTTTTTTCAGGAGAAAGTTGGTGTTTAACTCCTAGAGTTCTTTGTAAGAAAATTTCTTTAGAAAATTATCTTTAACTGATATTTTTAAAAAAAATTTTATTAAGAGAAAAAAAAGCAAAACAGAAGGGTAGAAATAATACAGAATTTTAAAAAAAACAGTAAGAAATCACTAGTTGATAAATTATATATTGTCCTCTTAGAAATAGTTGTTCAAGCTACAAAATTAAGGCACACAAAGTAGACATTCAAACAGTGAGACTGCAAACAGTTCTGTTCAATGATCCAACAAAAACTTTGTAATATGGTTATCAATCCTATACACTTAAACATACATGCAGTTATATCCAACTTTGAAAATTTTTATCATTTTGAAATTAGATATTCTTGCTGCCTGTATGGAAATAGTACACAGGTTAGACAAATGCTATGTATGTCCCTTCCTTCTCACAAATGACCTCATCCATAGTAGTTTTGTGTGAGTCTATTTAGACTCACCAAATGTGGCATGTACACATACATACAATGTGTGTATTCACACAGGCATATACACCTACATACAAGAAGTCTGTGAGACAATCGGTGTTATATATGTATATGTGTATCTATTTACAATAGATACATGGATGTGATTTCTTAGTGAAAATTAGTTGATCTTGCTTTTTATTAAAAAAAGAAGCACTGCTTTTCAATGAAACCTTTTTAAAATATGCTCACTTAATCCTATCAAGTACTTTTTGAATCTGTTTCTCCACAGCTTACCCCAAGCCTTTCTAAAAGTCATTCTGCAGCTCCAGTGCGAAATGTGCCTTGCAAATACCAGCGGAAACAGAAACAAGTATTGCCCAACAATTTCCCAATGTGCTTTGTCTAGCAAAACCAGTCACTTCCTGTAGTGCTCTAAAAATCAAACCTGCATAACATTTCAGCGTCCTTACACTTTTCACCATTTCAGGAGTGTGTGCCAGAAGTGATTCAAACCAGGTAAATCAAACCAGGATAGCTTTATCGAGTGTGGGGAAAAGGATCACATTTTTAGCTCTTTGTGTGTTGTATGAGCAAAGGTACAAAATTATCTTTGGAGCTTTACCAGCATAATTTAACAGTGCCATGGTTTGCATGTACAGCAGAACAACTGATTGAAATCTACCCGAACAATTCCAGCCCAATTGTTACTTACTGTCCCTCACCTAGGCTTGGGAAACAGATGTGTGTTTGGCCCTCAGCTGTTCAGCTCTCAGCCCAGATCTTTAGCTCTTTGCTATACTAAGCTGGATCTTTCTCATCTTGGTGAGTTTGCTGGCTCACCAAGCTGGCTATAGAGCTGGGCCTGTTAGTTCCTGTGGGTAGAGAGAGAATCTGCCTAGATGGGCCTGCTGGCACAGAGCTCCTCTTTCTGTGGCTGTGTCCTTCTGCTCTCTTGGTGGAGGTGTGTGTGTGTGTGTGTGTGTGTGCACCCTACCCAATCTGTCCCATATTACCTGCTTTGAATTTGATCGGCACTTCCTTTCCTATGAATCTATTTGACCTCTTTATGTACCTAGTTGTTTATGTTCTGTTTCCCCAACTGGATTTTACCCCCATGAGGACACACTGCTGGGGGTTTGTCCAGTACCTGCTGCAATACTTGGCACTAGACAGGCCAAAACCAGTGCTCTAGATGGTTGCAGAAGTAGACTCTATGTCAGGCAGTGGAGGGCTTGCTGTACAAAATGAATTATGCATTTAGAAAGCACAAGGTATGTGTGTGGCTGTGTGCATGCACTCACGTGTCCTGAACTAGGGGCTGTGGTCATCAGAGGAATGTGAGAGGGACTCAGCAAGCATCTTGGGAATTCTGCCTGCTTAACACTGCCACATGGCAGGGAGAGGGGAAGGTGGTGATAAGCTGTGAGCTGCTGGTCTCCTTCCTCTGAAGTGCATAGCTGAACTAGACATAGTGGTTGGGGCTCTGTGGGATCCTCAGGCCACTTAGATGTCCCCAGTGAAGTATGCGCTAAAAACCTCTGAAAGAAAGAAAGACCCAAGATCCCAGGACAACAAAGCTCCAGAGGGGATGATACAATTTATAAATACTCTGAGGATGAGAGAAGTTTCAGTTCTTTGTCATAAGGCAGGTCCCTGCTGTCCAGTAGGTAGTAGAAATTAGCCAAAAGGCCTGTGTTGTGGACCTTTGCTTCTGACTTTGCCTCTGCTGAGAAAGAACCCTGGGTCCAGGCACATGCCCCACACACTCAGAAGCTGTCTGTCTAGTCATGAGTCATAGTCACTGCTGCACATCCCACTGCTGGGATTGGCAGTCTGTTCCAAGATTGTGAATATTGAAATACATGCTGAGAGAAAACTTTTCTCAAGCCATGGTTATGCTGATACAAATTACTCTTCATTAAAAAAAGCCCAAAATACATTTATTTTCAAAGTGTAAGAATTTCTAAAGAAGACAGCAATTTGTTCCATTTCCTGTATATAAAGTTTTCATCTTCCTATAGGTAGAAGTGTAGTTGATGAATAGAATACATGTGAATTTATTGGGTATTATTCTTAGATTGTAGGTGTAAATGTCAAGAAAATTGATATTAATTTGCTTCTGTGAGCACTCTCCTTAAAAAGGCAGACTACTGACTAGACTTCCCCAAAATCAAGAGCTTTTTTAGCTTCTTGGCAAGAAGTTTACTGATTTGAAGCATGGATGTGCAGCTCTCAAAACCCGCAGAGCATCCCTGGGTGGTGGTAGAACAGTGTATTCTAGTGGCTGAGGAAGTCATTGCACAGTCCAGGATCCTGAGGTCTCCAGATGTTTCTTCCACTTCCACACCAGGCGTGAGCTGTTTCACTTTACTACCAGTAAGTGATCATCGGCACTAAGCAGGTCTACAAAACCATGTCTTTTCTTACACTAATATGGATTGGGTGCTACTTTTAAGGGAAAAAATGCTTAGTGGTACTTTTGAGTCATTTATATCTACATCCCTTCAACCTTATGGAGCTGGTGTTGCTCCAGGGTTCCTGGCTCCAGGACACACCACCAAATAACTCTGACACTTAAAGCCAACT
The DNA here is from genome assembly GCA_004027455.1 of Hydrochoerus hydrochaeris. Taxonomy (NCBI): domain Eukaryota; kingdom Metazoa; phylum Chordata; class Mammalia; order Rodentia; family Hydrochaeridae; genus Hydrochoerus; species Hydrochoerus hydrochaeris. Next base: position 11,637 of record PVLA01001488.1, read on the forward strand.
TTGAATGTCTGGACATCTCTGGGTGGCCAGAGTTTGCCATTCTTCTGCTTCATCAAATCACATGTCTGCAGGAATGTGTCTCTAAGGAGACAGCAGTGGTAGGGCCTGAGGCCATAAGAATGTTCCTTTGGTTATGTGGCAACTGTTGGGTGCTTGTATCTAAATCCCATCCTCACATTACTAATTCAGGGTAATGCTCATAAGTAACTCTTGTAAGGCTCATCTTCTGCTAGAGGCAAGGTAGATTGTAAATGACACTGCTCATTCTTAAAATCTCTCTTAACATGGATGAAGCAGGAGCTGAGAGGGAATGAGAGAGAAAGCAGACAGGATCAAAGCCTTATGTCAGACACCCGTGGCAAACTAGAAAGGGGACAGCTAGAGGGAGGAGGGAAGAGGACATGCAAAGGTGGGGCCAGCTCTCCTAGCCCTTTGTGCTGTCATAATCTTCTCTGCTGTGGGTAGCAGGCCTGGAAGTTACTAGAAGCTGCTCCCAGAGCCAGGTGCAACTCCCTGGGAATGATTCTGGTAAGATTAAGCAACCAAGAGGGAAAGAGAAGCGGGCAGTGGAAGGAAACACCACAAGGTCTTCTAAGATAAAAATAAAATTCAAGCCATCTGTGGATACTTACAAATAGGCCAGAGTTGAGGTCTACTAATGTGTTGACACAAAAATGAGAAAGAAAATCAAAGCTTACTGGCCAAGAACAAGGTTAGTGTGAAAAGTCCATATTATGCTAAGTATTGCATTTCTTCAAGTGTTTTCTCTATGTCTCATTTTCTGTGAAAGTCAAAATGTCATCTTAGTTGTCATTTTGGTGATCACTATGTTGAAATTTCAGGAAACTTCAAAGCTTTCAGCTTCTCAGAAGCTTGCAATGCCTCCCCCTTCAAGAAAGATCTAGTTTGGATGAGATTACTCTTTGTTAAGTGTGATTAGGATGCCAGTCTGTTTCCATAGTTAGTAGCTCCCACTAGATTCTGTTACTCTCACAACTATACAAGCATGATAATCCATGTTCAGTCAATATGTAAAACCACTATGTTTATTATAACTTTTATTTTCATAGGACTAAGTTGATCTACAGGAACTTTATCTCCATACTGTTGGCCATGCTACTCCATTTGTGTGGCCTGCTTCCTTGAGCAGTGGTCCTACCTACCATGTGTCCAATTAACAGTGCTATAAGAGTCATCTGATGGATCCTAACTAGTTGAAATGACCAATGTCACAGAATATTGGGGGCACTGGGTGTGATGGTGCACACCTGTAATCCCAGCATTTGGGAGGTTGGGGCAAGAGGATTATTGTGAGTTCAAGACCAACCTAAAATGCATAGTGAGACCCTGTCTCAAAAAGACTAAAAAATAAAACAAAACACTGGAAGCATTCTGCAAACATCAAGAAAAGATCAGAAAAAGTATTTTTCTTGCTTGTTGGCTACAAGGTTTGGATTAAGTTGTTTAAAGTTCTAGATCTGGCTGTTCCATATGAGTCTCTTTAAAATTAGTTCATTCATTTTATGATACTAAGGATTAAACCCAGGGCCTTTGCTCTTGAATTTGAAATATTTCTGCCTCAGCATCTCACAATGTTGGAATTACACGCATGTTTCCCCATGCCTGGAAGATGTTAATATTAATTAATAAAATGAAATGCAATTATGAATTCAGTACCACAGTACCAAGAACTGTGCTTCCAGACCTCAACTGCTACATATGGCCCAGGTCTACTGACTTAAATGGCGTTGCTCTAGACCTGCAGTGCTGAACCACATGGCTTTACGAAGCCTCAGTGTCTCATTCTCTACTGGTCTAAGATTTCCGATGATGCTCATCAAAGAGCTGCTGTAGGGCCACATGAAATGATGCCTGTGAAAATGCCATGCTTATGGCATTTTTAAAAATCAATGCAGTGTTGTGAAATCATTAGTCTTTGTAATACTAAGAAATTATCCCTGGGATCTTTAGCTTTTTTTCATAAGTTGAACTATGGTATGTACCATAAAGTTGACATTCATGCTTGTTCTTTAGGACCCAAGAACATTCCACGTTGTGCACCACTGATAACTTCCCTGGACATAGAAGGTACTGTTATGTACATATGGAATTCATCATTTTTCTATAAAACATACCTATCTGAAATTCATAGAAAAGGAGTACTGTAACATATGAGTTAATAAGCATTGTAACCTTTGTCCAGACAGTGTTTAAAGTGGACTGGAAAAAGTAAATGTGTACACATAGCTTTGTGCTGCTTGGAGCCAGTGATAACCAAGTTCATTAACCACTAGCAGCCTGAATGACTAACATACTTCTAGATGAGGAAGAATCTGGGCTTCCTTGATATCGCTGCCTCTCCTGTGCTTCAACTGGTTTCTTTCAGAGACTTGTTTGTGTACACGTACACTGGCAGTTGGCACATTCACCAGCATCATGGAAAGAAATCTGAAAAATGTCCTCGTGGTTTCCTTTGGCTTCCTTCTCCTCTTCACTGCCTATGGAGGCCTGCAGAATCTACAGGTAAGTGTGTATCTTGGTCCCTGATTTTCACTTCTGCATTTCTCTTGGCTTCCAAAATCCCTTTGGTCATCAAAAATAGTGAAAGGATATTTCTTTTGTATCAGCTCACTGTAGTACATTTTTGTCATCTCTTTCTGAATTCTCGAAAACAGACAGTGGTTTTCATAGATAATCCCATAACATTCATTTCCCTCTTACATTCCAGCAAGACTGCACACCAGCATAGTTTGTTTGACCCTTGGCAAGGAGAGCAATGGTCTTGAGTGGTGGTTTGATAACGTGTTCTTTGTTTTTGAATAGTTAAAAGAAATGAGAAAAATCATTGTGAATTTTATGTTCCATGATTTTAGCTTTGTCATCACAGCAGAAGTGCAGGTTATCAAATCTCACTAGAACTTTTAGATTCCAAGCCTGCTTCATGCAAAATTGTGACATTTGATAAAATAATTGATATTTTGAGCTATTTATGGCATTTGCTTCTGTGGATTGATTAGCTAATAACTGGAAGTAAAACCTTCAGGGACATCCACATACTAGCTGGAAAGTAGGACCACCTTCCTTCTCTACTGCTTTCACTGGCTTAGCATTGTACCCTGGGGGTGGGATGGCACATAATGAGACATTTTTAGAGCTCCTGTGACTGGTGAGTGGCCTCACTCAGTCTGTCAATCAGGAGCAAGAAATAGGAATTCACTGCATGCACACTACTGAGCCAGAAAAACTTACCTAGGGGCTCAGGACCAAAGGCTCTGTCCTTGCTTGTACTCTGCAAGCACCTGGGACCTCCTCCTGGGTCCTACTTCTGAGAAGGCTTACAGAGCATGAGAGGACAGCAACAGTGATTCTCAAAATCAAAGAAGGAATGCACAATCTCCTTTCTCACTGGGACAGGTCTGACATTTGGAGTCCTCACTCTCTTATTCCATGCCTTGTGATGTCATCCACCAATGTCAGTTTGTGCAAAGCACCTGCTTTGTGTGCTGTTGAGTGGAACTCATTCTGAATATAGTCAGGGAGCAGCCTGGGAGAGGAGAATATGATCAGGGATAACCCCGGGAGGAGACTCTGGACAGAGAATTTGGTGGGTCGTGAACAATGAGCACCATTCAAAATGCACATCAAAGGTCATCCTGTGGCGATGCCAGCAGCAGGCAGAACAGCTTTCCAGGGCTTAGGGACTGGCAATAATGGGTCACAAGTCTTGAATCTGGCAGCAGTTCAACTGACTGACTGTAAATTGGCCTTTGCACTTGGAAGCTAGAGGAAGAGTTTGGCAAGCAGAGCCATAAAAGCTGCTGATGGCCCCTCCCCAGCTAGGGGAGCAAGAGCAAGGGCTACAGACAACTGTGGCAGACAGTCACAGCCTCTGGGGCCCAGCTCCTGGACAGCCCGTGGTCGGGAACTCTCTGGCTCAACTCCAACTGTAAGTAGCTGTACTACATGCCTGCAGCACTAACAGGACCCAAAGGGAAAGGAACAATCCCACCCATACACCTGCTGGACCCATGGTCCCAAAGCTAACCTGGCCACATCTTCCTGCTCACTGACTCAGACTGCACTGCATGTGAACATGTTTGAACTGGGACAGAAGTTCCTATGATTCAGAATGGGCCAAAGCAAAAATGATACAGGGACAGACATGATTTTTGGAATGCTGGACCCCAGCTCTACCTTAGGAATCACCTCCCCTTCTCATTCAGATATCTCCTTGAATGACTTCATCCTCAGTACCTTGTTCCTCCAAGCCCAGCAACCTTGCGAGAATGCAGGGCCTGTTTCTCAGGACCGCTCACCTGGCCTGGATTATGTCAGCATCGTCACCATAGCAGCATTGTCTTCTCGGCCTTTTGGCCACAGGCCTCCTCTTTGTCAGCTTCCTCTCAGTCATATCTGTTTCACTTCCTGATGGTGCCCTGGACAGGAGGTCTGCCCAGCCAAGGGGCAAATGCCACACTCCTGACCCCTTTCTGTCAGCAGCCAGCAGTCTGGGAGCGCTGGATAGCAGGACTGTGTACCCTGGGCATTGCCACCAGGTCTAGGGCTGCACATTATGTTGAGATGGTACCCAGTGGGTTTGTGATGAAGGAAGAGATTGTTACTGTTTACAACCCTTTGGGGCTCTCTATGGGCTTCCAAATTCACTAAGGCCCAGGAGACAGGGCTTCCCATGGCTGAGTGCTGGGGAATGCTTCAGAAATTCTGGGGACTCTAGTGGATGCAGCTTGGCACTCATAAGCTCAGGCGCACAAACATTTACACAGGACTGAGACAGGGGCAGTCACACAGAGAAAGGCATTTGTTTTTAAATCTGGTTCCTGATTTGAATATTGGTATCTCCCTTCCTTTTCAGCAGTTTGCAATCAGAACTGATCATAAATGACAAATGTCCCTTGCTGATTTGCAGCACCCTGGGGTTGATAAAGAAACTGCAGTGCCACTAGTTTTTTCCAAGACACACAAGGAAGGCAAACTCTGCATGGAACATCTCTTAACACAGGTCAGGCAGAACTAATTCCCCCATGCAGTGCTCCTGGCACTCTCGTTATTAATAAACATTTCCAGAGAACCTCACTCTGGAGTAAAGTGTTCAATTTCCATCTGCCAGCTGAAAGTGAGGAATTTTATGGGGCTAGCTTCTTTGCCTTTGGGTTTAATTAACCAAAAAATATCATTAATACCTGCTTTGGGCAAAGCATTGGGAGAGGTTTTTTTAAAGCAGCATATTTCTTCTGCTTTGGAAGTAATTGTGATCTGACTGGTGCAGCCCAGAAGATGACCAGGAGCTGGGCAGAGAGGCCAGGGGACAAGACGAGAGAGAAATCCCAGGACTGAGTCATGGAAGTGCCCTCCCCGGGCTCTGAGTGCCGTTGAAGAGGAGAGTGGTCTAGAGCACTGACCTCCAGCGTGTGAAGGGCTTAGGCCACTCATGGAGGTGAAGGAAGCAGAGATCCTGGGTGAAACGATGCTGGAGACGCAGAGTCTAGTAGTACTGCTCAGAGTCTGCCACAGTCTTTGTTGTTGGGAAGCCAGGCAGGAATGAACTTTATCAGCGCTCTGGACTGATTGTATGTCTCCACCCTCCAAATGTCACGCGTGGAAGTTGTAGCCCCCATTTAGGCCCCAAAGCCTCAGGATGTGACCCCTGGAAACAGAACTTTGAAAGAGGTGATGACCAAACCAAGCCTTCTAGGTGAGCTCTAGTTCCAGGTGACAAGTTTCCCCAGGAGCAAAGGGTACCAGGACACAGGCCCATGGAGGGTTGACCATGCAAGACACAGGAAAAAGACAGTGTCCACAAGCCAAGGACAAAAGTCCAGGAGGGGTCAGCCCTAATGACACGTTTGCTTCAGACTCTCAGTCTCCGGAACCTAGAAGATGAACTCTCATGGTTTAAGTCACTCAATGTTGTGTTAGGGCAGCCCAAGTGGCCTCACACACTGACTTGGGCTGAGCTGCCTCACTAATTGATTGGTGTCTGACCACACCGGTTGCTTCCACAGAGACAGGATGAGCCTCTCATCCTTTGTAGCAATGGGTATAGAGCTCTTACTTCAGCATCTGGCACATGGCGTCTTTGATATAGGAGACTCTCTGAGGAGGGCTCCAGCCTCAACAGGGACCAGGAGCTAGAGGACCCACTAATCCTGTGGTATCCAGCCAGCTCCTGAGGTCCCCAGGTCTCCCCTACATCTGTACAGTACAGAGAAGTGAGTGCAAGGGGCAAAGACATATATTGGGGTGACAGAAAACTGTTGCTGAGGAACCAGCCTCTCCTTTCTCTGCCTCATCTTCTCTTTTCCTGTTTGCCCCCTTCCCCCTCACTACAAGGGAAACAGGAAGCAAAAATTTTGCTAGATTTCTCTGGGGCAGAAGTCAGACATTGATTGCCCTGTGATTGCTCTTGCCAGTCTGACTCTGATGACCTATTTGAGCTTTGGGTCACTTTGAACCTGAACTATGACAGGCTTTCTGTAAAGACAGCATCAAGGACAAGTATGTGACTTCACTACAAATCACTGCCAGGATAAGAGCTACCTGCTTGGCTCAGAGGGAGTCCTCCCTGCAGCTCCCAGTGGCTCCTCCATACTAGCTCCCAGCCAGGCAGATGTCCCCAGAGGGCCAAAGACCTCATGATGTGCACCCCACCATCTAGCACTCTCAGGACTGAGACATCCATCCAGACGCTTAGAGTCAGGTTATTGTCCTTGCCTGTCCACCTGCAGCAGCCCCACTGCAGGATGGTCTGATGCTTGTGGTACAGGACTTGAGGTGACCTTGAGCCCTTGGGACCTCAAGTACCTGACCATGCTCCGGGTGGTCCCTTGGCTCACAATCCCTGTGCCTGTCTCCTGCTCTTATGTATTGTCCTTGTTTCCACAGAGCAGCCTCCACAGCAAGGGTGGCCTGGGAGTGGCAACACTCAGTGCACTCTATGGTGCTGTTCTCCTGTCCTCCATGTTCCTCCCACCCATCCTCATCAAGAGGTTCGGCTGCAAGTGGACCATCGCGGGTGCCATGGGCTGTTACGTGGCCTTCTCCCTGGGCAACTTCAAAGACAGCTGGTACGGCCCTCCCCTGCCACGCTTTCCAATTTTCTTCCAGTTGCCGTGCATCCATCTGAGGCTTCTGTCAAATGCTCTGTACCTCTTGGATTCCATGGTTTCCATGGCAGGACTGATAAGCAGCATCCTTCCCAGTTTTCCACCTTGACTTCCACCTTCACTGTTGTCTCCCCTGTCTCCTAATGCTCAGGCTGACCTCTTTCTGGGATCTGTCCTGGCCTCAGCTTTGCATGCAAATCAGGTGTTTTCAAGACCCCCAAGAACCACAAGGAAGTTCTAAAATAGATTGAAGTGTGAGTCTCAGGGAGATGTAGGACTTGACTGATGAGAAAACTGATGACCACGGTGGGCAGGACAGATGTGCCCACACCAGCTTTCTTTCAGGTACACCCTAGTCCCAACCTCGGTGCTGCTGGGGCTGGGTGCAGCACCGCTGTGGTCAGCGCAGTGCACCTACCTCACGATCCTGGGGAACTCGCAAGCGAGGAAGGCGGGCAAGCTTGGCAAGGATGTGGTGAACAAGTACTTCGGCACCTTCTTCTTCATCTTCCAGTCCTCGGGCGTGTGGGGCAACCTCATCTCCTCTTTAGTGTTTGAACAGACTCCCAAAAAAGGTAAAGGGAAAAGAGACAGAGACAGAGAGAGAGAGAGAGAGAGAGAGAGAGAGAGAGAGAGAGAGAGAGCAGTGGTTTTGGGGAGGAGCAGGCTTTCATGGTGACTGACCATCAAGAGGGTTTAAACTCTGTGTGTCCACTCATCTTTATTTCAAAGGCTCTCCGCCTGCCTGTGTTGTGGAGTCAGGTGGCCTCTGCTCCCCGGGAGACATCTGGGATCTGAAGATAAACCTCTTCCATAGGCATCCTGAGTGGGTAGGGGGATCCCTGTGTCAGGGTGCTGTGGGCAAGGCAGGAGCCCTGCTGGGGGACCTGGGTCCATGGAGTTGCTGCTGTTCCTTTGAGACTGCATGAGAATGGGTATTCCTGATTTATCTGTACTGAGTTTACTTACTGTCCAGTGCTTTCCACATGAGTTAGTCCCTTATCACATAACTGGGAGAGCACTTGATGGTTGATCCCTGCCTTCCTGATCTGGCAGTCTCAGATTTAAAGGGTGTGTGTGTGTGGCACACTATGCCTTTGGGACTGTGTTGAGGACTTAAACCAGGGTTACAGGAAGTCAGGCCCTCAATTCTAAGGGAGACCTTCACAGTGCAAAGGTCAAGTTGTTCTTTTTCTTCCTGGCTCTGCTCTGTGCCCTTCCAAGTAAAGTCCTACCTTCAGGACACTTCGCAGTTGGACTCTCCTGCCCTCCTTTGTGCTGAATAGTTTTGTTTCACAATGATCCAAGCAGGATGTGGTGACCAGCATGTGCTGATCCCACATTAAACTCTGCATATTCTCTCTCTCGTGATGCCCTGCCTCTCTCCAAGGCTGCAGACATGATTCTGACTTATAGCAGTTCAAACTTGATTCTTCTTATACATAAGGGAACTGGAATTCATTTTCAGAAAAGGTTTTATGTCATCTGCCATAAGCTGTGAAATTGCTTTCAGTTGAGTCTAGAAGAGAACCCAGTGTTCCTGGCACCTAATGTAATTCACCTTTTCTTTATGACTAATTTTGAAAGGTTGAAAATTTTTAGTTGTGTCCAAAAGCAGTGTAATAGCTAACATTCAATGCCATGTTTATTCTCCTCCGAATCCTTTTAGAATGCTAACTTAATTCTTACCTTCCAGACAAGGTATCTAACAGCCAGTCTTCAGTGTGTGCTTGGGATGAATGTGTCCAGATATTCTGAGTCACATTAACTTCTGCAACATCTTCCAGAGGCCTTCCTGTCCTTCACACTATTACTTCTGATCCCAGATTCCCATATCCTATCACATCCCCTGCGTCCCACTTAACTGATTTGCTTCAGGCTTCACAGAATTCCTCTCAAAGGAGGATCAACTCATGTCCTGTGGGGCCAAAGACTGCCTGATGTCCACAGTGGCCACCAACAACATCACACAACCTTCACAGAAGCTGATCTACACCCTGCTGGGCATCTACACAGGTAGGTTCCTACAGCTTCCCCTGCTGGGCTGAAGAGGGCTGGCTCCATCCCTGATGAGTGTGCTCTCTTCATCTCTAGCTCCTGTTAGACTGTAGAGCTGGGCCGTCCACAAGTGCTTCTGTGGAAGCCAATTTGGTGGCCATTTAACACAGAGACTTGTGACAGCACCACCATTTCACATCTCTGGAGTTCAGGACAGTTGCTTTTAAATTATTAAGTTAAAAATTCTGCTCTTTAGTCATCCCAGCCAAACTTCAAGTGCTTGGGGACTATAAGTGGCTGCCATAACAGACATCACCCCAGGGGGCCAGGATGCTAGTAGATTTACTGTGTCCAAGTGACTGAACATCCAGTCTCTGAAATTTCCTTTCTTTGAGAAAACTATCTGAATGATTTTGGCCAAAGAGTAAGACCTGTAGCTGTCCATCCTTAGCTGTCACCCAGTAGCTGAAGGTATGAGCTCTTCAAGTCCATGAAAATAAGGTGGCCCAAAGGAACTTAATTATCACAGTGATTCTTATTCTTGAAGGTTCATTTTAATGAAAAAATCTATATTCATGGTTTTATGCATGAGTACTTATATTCATAGATTCATTACTACTTTGAAGGGGATACATTTAGAGTTTTTTTTAAAAAAAACTATTTCAAAAGGTGTTAAGGTATATTCTTTTTCATTTTGGGGCACTGGAATTCATGAAAGCCTTGGATATATCCCCATGAACAGCAGAGGTCTAAAACCTGTTGTGTTGGATACAGTAGGCTCAGCTCCATGAAAGAAGCAGTCAGGAAGGACAATATGTGTGCAGTGTTTTGTTTGCATGCTAGAACACAAGAATCCCCAGCACTCAGGCTCCTGTGTAGTCACCCCACATAAGAGGTCCTATGCATGCTCATGAACAGTCTCTCTAGGCTCACAGAGAACACTGGGCCTTTGCCTGTGCCTCTGAGCAATGGGCTAGGGCCCCTGTTGCCCCAGAAACAAGAGCAGCAGAATCTTTCATGTCTTTGATCAGCTCAGAGTCTGAATGTGGAGGCAGAAATGCATTCAGCTAACCCAGGTGGTTTCTGAACTCTGGACAGAGATCCCAGCTTGGGAAGTACAGCAGATGCTACATGGGGAGAACAGAAGGCAACACAGGGCCTAGAAGCTAAGAATGCAGAGGACACACCTGTGTGTAGCTTGTGCTGTTCCTCTAGAACTAGAGTAGACACTGGGGCCAAATCCTGGCTCCTGCTGGCCTTTGCAAATAAAGCTTTATTGGAATTCACCAGTGCTCATCTGTTCACACAGTCTGTGTTTCCTACTATAAAGATGATATGGAGCAGTTCCAAAAAAGGCTATACCACGCCAAAGCCTGGCCGGCTTTTTCTTTTTCAGAAAAAGTTTGCGTCTTCACCTCTAGAGCACAGTGGCTTCACAGTTAAGGGAGTCTCTGTGGCTGCACTGTAAAGGGAATGGGGTGGGGGAACATTGAGGTCAGGCTGATTCCTCCCCATCCCCATCACCACATCCATGGAAGCACGGGACCAGCTTGGGAACACAGGCTCAGAGATGGCTAGCGGGCAACTACAGCTGCCTCCTCACTGCCTCCCTTCCGCTTGTGCCCCAGGTCACTCCTTTAAGACCTCATACATGACTCTACCAACCTCCAGTGACTGGGCCATTCTTGGGTCCCCTTGCATATGTCCTCTAGTGTCCCAGGCCCATGGTTACACTAGCTAAACTTTGATTCCTGAGGAACCCAGCAGTGTAATTAGGAAAAATCTGGAGACACAGGTAAATCAGACCATGCCAGTGTAATATGGAGAAACAAATGTCTTATTCTGATAGTAGCTTCACTAGTATACTTATATGGCTCCCTCTTTTAAAGGCAAGTTCATGTTTCCATAAAGAAAAATGTCAAAATGGAAGAAAATGAATTTAAAGAACCAGAATATTGCCACTCTGGAGCACTTTCCCAAAATCTCTGGACACTGAACTCAGAACTAAGTTTCTTGCAGAGTTCCTGTCCTCAAAAGAGTGTAGTAGTCATAGGATATTGCCCAGTTCATACCCCTGGGAGGTTCTGGGTGACATGGCACTTGGACACACATGTCATGATGATGGACAAGTATGGCTTCTGTAATCTCTCAAAGGCTCCCTTCCCTTGGCTTCCTGTCACAGGGATTGATCTTACTAGGTTGCTCCAAATTTGTGAAGTCCTTGCCCAAAGAACAAGGGTAAAATAAGGGCTGCTTATGCTAGTGGAGAAGACATGTCTTTCCCTTGGGATCTACATACAACCAACTCTTGGGGTTGGCACCAGAACAGTTAGGAGAGTTCACCATTCCCTGGAGCCTGCATAGTCACCTCTTCATTTAGTTGAAGGAAATAAGGGGAGACCTAGAAATGGCCACAGCAAGAACTGTTCAGACCTCCTAGAATTTAGTGAACCTTATTTAAATTCTGTTTTAGAATGAGAGTGTGAGTGTGTGGAAGGGCTTATGTTTAGAAAGGAAGTGGCTGAATTACTGAAAATAAAGCTTGGAAGTAGATGAGCACTTTTCTTGGTAGAGATGCACTAATGAGAAGGTTTATGAGATGATGCCTGCACTGGTTTTACCAACTATCTGGACAAGAACTGGCTTTATAAAAAACATTACAGATTCAGGAAAACAGCCATTGTGGTAGATACAGAGCAAGTTGCCACAACATGATAGTTCCATAGAGAAGTCTTGGTCATGATGGGGAAAAGATAAAGTATGGTTAGCAAAAGGAGAGAGAAAATCAGTCACTTCTTCTTAAAAATAGAATCAAGTCATTGAGAATCATCCTGTGAGACTCTGACCAGGGTCAAGAGAAGAGGGAAAGACACAAAGTGACTGGATAGTCTGTAATACCCAAAGCAAGGTGACCTCTGCTGCCAGAGAGGAGAGAAACAGAAGTTTAAGGCAGCATGAAAGGCACTTAGAAGCCATTGGACAACAAAAAGAGAAACACCTACATAAACATTAGTTCTCCATGTATAGAAACCAAGTGGGTCAGATAATAAGGTGGGAAGATGGTGAAGATGGAGACTTGGTCTTTACGTAATGGAATTATGGTAGTAAAAAACAGGATGAACAAGGCATGCGGCTGTGCCTTTTCGACCCTGTTCTGCTCCACAGACAAGTATGTCTGCTGCATCTTCAGCACATCTGATGCACACATGGACAAGTCTCTATGCCCCACCTTGTTAAGAACAAATGGTGGCACCTTGTTGCTTGTTCTTTTATTACTTCTTTTAAGGGATGTTACCATCTTAGCATATAAAGGACATTTGTTTTTATTTTTTTCCAGGTGTACAGTCTTCTACCACAGTTGGGATATACCCAACTGAGAGGTCCCAGTTCCTACTGCAGGACATTAGACAGATAGATCTAGAGTAAATAAAAAGTATAGCAAATGGTACCTGTGTGGGACTCATTACCAGAAGAAAGAAACAAGGATAGGAGAGGAAAGGATAAAGGAAAGGGAAAGGAAAAGGAAAGGAGAGGAAGGGAAAGGAAAGGAAAGGAAAGGAAAGGAAAGGAAAGGAAAGGAAAGGAAAGAAAGGAAAAAGAACAGTTGCCAGCTCCCAGTTGGTAGAAAATGCTTCAAAAAATAGGATAAGATACTGAGTGCCTTTCGTGTCTTTCATGCTGTTGAAAGCAACACTGGCCTGGTGTGGCCCATGAGAACCTAGAGGTCAGAGTTAACAGCAGGACATACGTAGGATCAATGAGCGTGACTTGCTATTTGAGATCAAGGCCTACAGACAGACATGGTGGGTCTCACATCATCTTAATCTGGGATGAGGAAGGGACTGGGGCAAATCAGCGAGGCCCCTGCTCGCACTGGAGCCTCTGCCTCTGTGTTTCCTGCAGGGAGTGGTGTGCTGGCGGTCCTGCTCATAGCCATGTTCCTTGAGTCCATTGATGACAACACACCAAACAGTGAAGAGGAGAAGTCACTGCCATTCTGGTCCACTCTGCTGTCAACCTTCAAGCTGCTCAGAGACAAACGTCTATGTCTTCTGATTCTGCTGCCACTATACAGTGGACTGCAACAAGGATTCATCTCTAGTGAATACACCAGGGTAAGTGAGAAGCAGAAATTAGTGGCTTGTGCAATATACTGTATGGTTTCTGTACCACCTCTGCCTACACCTAGGTGTTTGAAGGCTCCCTGCCTACCCCCAGGCCAGCTGGTGGCAATGGCTTCAAGTTCCCAGTTTTCAGTGGCTTGAGTCTCATTTGATCAGATCCCAAGTGCCTTCTACCCTCAGTGACTTCGCACCTTATACTTGGTGGCATCTTCCTGGGAAAGGGTACAGTGAAGAATGGGGCAGCTGTTATCAGTTCACTGCTTGTGACACTGTGTTCTGCGGTCAATCTCCCCCTGCATTCTTATTGCAGCTAAAAATATGGGGACATTAAATCCAAGGATGACACTGACACTTGTTTCTACTGTACTTTTCAAATTACATGCTACAGTCTAAGAATCTACAAAGGCTTCCAGGCATCAACGGCCTGCCGACTCTGACACTTTCTCCCCTGATGGTGCCTTGCCCATGTACTGCCCAACCTCATTGGTACAGTGACAAGCTGTCTTTGTTTGAGGAGGATGAACTCATGTGAACTTGGTGGTCACTACTCCAGGAGTGGCACAGCCAGAACTCCCTGGCCAGCTTCCATAACAAGCCTGTCCCTGGCCTCCATTTCCCCAGCACATGACCAAGATAACTTCTGTTCAAAGGAGCCTCTGTGCTATGGATCCCTGGCCTGGGGGTCTCAGCCCTCTGCTCCCAGCTCCCAACATGCATGAGACAGCTTTGAAGCAGCCACAGAACCAGGCCTAGTCTGGACAAACCACCTGTGTCCCCCCAGCCCTGGGTCTTGCTCCCTGCTTCCCTTACAGAGGAAACTTTCTGCTACACCCCACCCACTCCCAGGTAGAGGTGCCAACTTAGCACAATAAAAGGCTGCCGAATCTAATTCAAATTTCAGATTAACCACAAGTATCATTTTTACTGTGTTCCCTGTGCCATATTTTGATGTCCTGGATTTCATTTGGTAATGTTACTTGTAAGACAGTACTGACAGTCTTGAGGATTGAATAAGTCTGGAAGGTGTCTTAAGCACCTCTTTTCACCAGACAGGTCTTGTGACTCCTGCTACAGCCAACTTTCCAAACTTGGTCAGCTTCCTGCTCCTCACCCTTATTCTGGGGTAAGCTTCTCTTTTGCTGGGTGGTGGACACCTGGCACTGAGGCTGCTGGGAATTTCTGTGACTGTCAGAGTGCATTTATTCTCAACTCTATGATGGAGACCCCTGCATTCTCAGTCCATCTTCTTTTATCTGTCTTTAGTCCTAGGAAATGTGACAGCCATCAAGAACATCAGCTTGAAGGCATGTCTACTGAGCTGAGTGAAGAGAAATTGTCTTGGGGTTCATCTAAAATGTGTAATATTGTTAATGTACAGTACTAAAACTTTGTTTCTTTGTGTATGATACTGGGATTGAACCCAGAGTCTTTGTAACCTTTACATTTTTTGAGACAGAGTCTCACTAAATTGCTATATTGCCCAGGTTGGACTGGAACGTGTAATTTCCCTGCCTCGGTCTCCCAGAATGCTGTGATTCTAGGTGATCATGTAATCTTCACTTTTTAAAATTATATCACAGATGCACCCAGCCATCTGTGTCATATGAATAAATAATGTACTTATTACAACATAGGGCAAAGAATACATGGAGAATTTTGTCCAGATATCTGTCCCAACTGTGTCATTTCTATTCTGACCCCAAAGAGTGTTTCCCTGCAAATATCAGCATTGTTGTCCTGGGGCTGGGAGCTGCAGGGCCGGACAAAGGCTGCGGACCAAACGATGGGCCAGCTGTCACGTGGTTTGTTTCCTGATGCACCAAACAGTAGCTTCAGACTCGAGCCCCCTTGAGGACAGCTGTGCCACTAACACACACCGTGCTTCTCCCCAGTCCTATGTCACCTGCGCCCTGGGAATCCAGTTCGTGGGTTACGTGATGATCTGCTTCTCAGCTGCCTCCTCATCGTGCTCTCTGCTCTACGGAAAGATCTCCCAGTACACAGGCCGAGCTGTGCTCTACGCGCTGGGTAGGTAGGTGGTGCCCACTTGGTTGGTAGTACAGGTTCTGCTGTCAGAAGGCAGCAGGGCCCAGATGAGGTGCCCAAAGCCCTGCCAGTTAACTCTCTGGGGACCTTGGGGCTGTGGGGGCGGGGGACTGTGGAGTTAGCTGGCTGTACACACACCTGTGCCTACTCACAGATAAATGACAGTGTCGCACCTGAGTCATCCTCTCTTGGATTACCCAACAGGAACCTTATCCTAGCAGGAAGCAAATAAGCAAATGATAGTTTCTCCCAGCTGGGTGTTTGAGGCACTGTCCATTGCAGGCAGGGTGACTGTCATTTCCTCCTTCTGACCTAGGCACAGTGACACATCTTTCCTGCATTGTCAGCCTCCTGCTGTGGCAGCCACGCCCAGCCCAGCTGGCTGTGTTCTTCATCCTTCCTGGCCTGTGGGGTGTGGCAGATGCTGTGTGGCAGACGCAGAACAGTGGTGAGTACCCAGCACCAGGGGTGGAGGGAGGTGAGCAGGCAGCCACCTGTGTGGACCCGGCCTTGGCCAGCTGATCAGGTATCAGAGGCTGAGGTGCAGAGGTGGGACGTGGGCAGATCAAGTGCTTCATGGGAAGCAAATATACTTGGGGCTCCAGATCCACAATGTAGAGGGGCAGTGTGTGTTCCTTGGGGCCAGCCAGAGGCCCAAACTGGGCCTTACTATGTGTATTCATTCACCTGCCAGTCATCAAGGGAACACAAAAAACCCATAAAAATGGAAAAATGAATTTATTTACAATTTAACCAAACTGGAGGAGGGGAGCTACTCCGTCCCTCTCAAATGCTCAACTCACAGGAGTGGCAGAAAGAAAGCCAGGAATCACGCAGTGCAGATTCAGCCCAGGTCTGAGCGCCATTCAGAGGGCCCAGCGAATTCGCAAATCTATTTCTCTTGGCGCCTCCTGGGGTCAGAGCTGAATGACAATCTCACTCCTCTTAAGAGAAGCCCAGACAAAACTGTCCAGCTCCAAAAATCTCAATCTTTAAAGGTCCATTTCAACTCTTGGTTTTCACTTGGGGAGGAGGACATCTGTGTAGCACTGGATGGAGAAGGAATGGGATTCACAGAGCAGACCAGAAGATAGGTCATCCCATGTCCTCCGGGACAAGAAGTCACTGGAGAGGGTGACAGGACATGGTGGGGGGCACTGTGGGAACAAAGGTCAGTGCTCCTGGTACTGGGGCAAGACAGTTGGATTCCAAAGTGAAGGTGGCAAAGCCAGGCACTGCCCATGATGTCCAGAGAGAGTGAGACCCTCTGAGCTGACTTTGGGGATCAGTTAGATGAGAGGAAGTTGAAACTACCATGATAATGTCAGAAGTCCCATGCTAGAGTTGTCACCCACTGAAGTGGCACCAGGAAGGCAAGGGAGACCCACAACAAGCATGGCTGGAGGATTGGAAGGGGGATGTGTAGGACATGCTGTCACTTCCAGGCCTGCAGAACCTGCTAGGACCAAAATGGAGTTGGAGGATGACAGTGCAACAACTGGTGGTGGCTGCTTGGCTGTTGTCTACAATGACAATCGCTCAGAGAGACTTGAAGGAGGGCACTGGGGGAAAAGGAAGTAGGCATCAGGTGGCAGCTGTGGAGGACAGGTGTCAGGGATGTGCATTTGGGTAGCTGTTGAAAATGACAGGGTAAGGAACCCCTTATTTCTGAGTATCCCACAGGTTCCATTTAGACCCCACAGGTGTCTCAGGACTAGGCAGGCAAATGCTCCATACCTTGCAGATCTTTGTGGGACAGGATTGGGAACACTCATGGGGCTTTCAGGGTTCCCCTCGGGGTGGATGTGTCTCAGAAGAGACCCTCTTCCCTGACACAGCACCACTGTGTCTTTATCCAGGGAACACTTAGTGGTTTGAAATTGAAAAAAGAATATCCACAAACTGGATACATGACGGTGTCACAAACAATGGTGTCATGAACAATACTCAAGTATAAAAAAAGAGTGTAATAGATTCATGAGCCAAACTTTCTGGGACACTTTCTTGCTTACAATCCTAATGTGCTACCTATTTATAATACAACTGAAAACATTATCTTTAAACTGATGTAATATTGGCTTTAAGAGTTTGGGGTTTCACAATCTTTTCTACCACTTTGGTAATGCAGATGGCTTTAGCAAAGGTTGTACCAAAATGATGAGTGTGTGTTTGGCTGGGTGCTATAATCTGTTTTACTTGGATCAAAACTGATACCCTGGATTGAGGAGACTGGAGATATTAATAGGCGAGGCTGCAATACTGTTTAAGGGAGAGATGATCAGAAACTCACTTTAGCTTTTCCTTAGTCCAGAATTATAGGTTACTGGCACAACATGTCACTTAAGAGTCATACACACTTTACCTAATAAGTCAGAGAGGATTTATTTATGTAGGTCTGAGATACCCGGTATTTTGGCCAACATTCCAAACATATATCGTACCCCACAACCAGTGATATAAACTGACTTCTCTGAACTCATTTGAAATATTCAAAGTATTTTTAAAAGTAAGGAAAGAAATTAGGATAAACAATCCCATAATGCCTCAGACAATAATTCTCTAGATATTTAAAATGATTACAGTAAAAAAAATCATTTTACTCCTCCCTGAGATATGAATGATTGTTTTAACTCTCTCCTTTTGTAGGCATAAACTATTCTAAAGCAAAGAAAGCCTTTGTCAACATTTTGAAAGTTACTTAAGGTCCAATAAAAAATGGGTATTTAAGCCTGATGAACAACTTCAACAAAGAATCCCTTGAATAAGGAATGCTAATTTAAAAAGAAATTATTTATAGTTTTTTCCTGTACAGGTAAAAGTAAAAACTTTTCAAAGATTTAAAAACAACCATAAGCAAAAACAGTGATTTTCATACACCAAGACTTTTGGAGTGAATGTCTCTCAGTAAAAGCAATGTTAAATCCCAGGCTGGCTCCACCGCTCTCTTGGAATTCATGCCTTGAACCCCAGCTCATCAGTAAGGTCTCTGTGCTATATTTAAAAAAAAAAATAAAACTGGAAATTCTGTGTATCTTTGGCCATATCTTAAAAAGAATGCTCTCTTCAAGCCCTCTGCCATGTGTCAGACAGCGTATGGAAGGTCAATAAATCCTAGTGGTAGAAGAATTTACCAGCAGTCACAATATAGAAAAGACAAGAGTTTATTCAGATCAGAGGACACTGTTGAGAGGGGCCATCAGAGAATTTCCAAAAAAAGAACAGTGCAGTTAGAGTGCAGATTTGTATCTGTATAAAGGGTAGAATCGGGGAAAGAGGTCTGAGCAGCAGACCCAGCTATCTCAAGAACGTTTCCTCCACAAGCCTGAGTTCTGCTGACCTTTGAGGAGCACCTTTCCTGTTTCCAAAGTTGTACACTGAACTGCAAACTGTCAAGGCCTCTATCTTAGGTTTCACAAAAGGCCATTCAGACTTAGATAAAGCTATTTGTATGCCTTAACTCTGGGAAAGATGGGGCATTAGCTCACTGGAAGGAAAGATTGGTTCGCTTTTGTTGTTGTCTTGTGCTGTTTGCAGTCAGCATTAATTCGATGCCTCATAGCTGCCACTGTGTGCTGGCAAGATTATGTCAGCAGAGAAATTTGGATGTTAAGAATTTTAAGCTCTGCCACAACACCCTCTGCTTCCTGAATGTGTGTTCTTCTTTAAGAAAACGTGGCTGTGTACTTTATTACCGGAGAGAGTCAAAACATCTTGGAGTAGAGTGACCCTCCCTTTTAGTCATGACCTTTGATGTGAAAGCAGGGGGTCGACTGCACATGTGCCTCTCCCTCCTGGGGCAGGACTGTAATGTCACTGCCAATGCTCCCTTCTCCCCAGGGACTCTGCAGCAGCAGATATGTGCAGAGGACGCAACTGTATTCATCTGTTTTTTTCACTCGGCAGTTTAGGGAGGACGGGCACAGTCTCCATGGCAACCCTCACACACCAATGTGCTGCATTTAACATTCAGAATGTCTGGGCTAAAAATAGCTCTGCCCTGTGAGCTGCTGAAAGGCCTTCCTGGGCTCATAAGCACAAGAAGTCTAACCTCTCCTGAGTGTCCCTTTGCTTCACCCATTTTTCCTAACCAGATCTGCCAGCCTGTTCCCTGAGGTGCCCTTATTCAAGGACTGAAATCAGTGCTCAGTGGTCACTTCCACCCTGTGCTCCCTGACAGAATGAGGCAGGTGGGGGAGACTGGATACAAGGCTGTTTTCTTTTCAAATAGTGTTATAGCTGGAATAATCTTAGCTTTCAAAGCTAGAGTCCCATAAAGCCCTTGCTCTGTCCCTTAATTACCAAGAATCTCCTCCTCGTCTTCCTCCTTTTTTCTTTCTTTCTTTATTGGTTGGTTCTGGAGGTTGAACTCAGGACCTTGTACTTGCCAGGCAGGTATTTATGCCACTGCGCTCTATCCTCAGCCCAAAACCAAGATCTCATACAAGTAGGGACCTCTGAGGTGGCAGAGTGTCTGAAATGGCAGCCCAGAGGTCAAGTGTGATCTTGGTGAGGAGGGAATGGGTGATGGGAGTAGGAGCCAGCCATGGACCAGGAATGCTGGGATTCCTTGGGAATAAACAATCATCTTCCTAGGGCCAGATGTACCTGCTGCTCTACCATGTCATGGAGATGGGATTTGCGAAGCCCTCATCTAGGTATCAAAAATGTTATCACCCAGCAAAGAGAAGCAAAAAGTGATTTTCTTTTATCTAGATGAATTCATCAGACTGTATGAGTTCACTGGAGCTGCCAAACAAATATTACAGTCCAGGCAATTTAAACAGCATGTACTTTCTCACAGTCTGGAGACTGGCTGTCTGAAACCAAGGGGCTAGAAGGATTAACTTGTTCTGAACCACTCTCCTTGGCTTGGTGATCTTCTCCTGCACCTTTACACAGTACCCCCTTTGTAAGTCCTCATCCTCACCTCATATAATACCACTTATGTTGAATTTGGGCCATGCTTAATTTAATAATCTCTCCAAAGAACCTATAAGTCCAAATCTACTAGGTTCAAGGCAGGGTGACTCATGGCAGAAAGCAACAGCTCATGGTGGTAGAAAAGAGAAAGAGCAGTAAGAACAAAAGGGGTGAAAGAGAGAGAGAGAGAGAGATACAACTCTTTCTACCTCTTATATTGAATTGTAAACTACCCACCCTAGGATGGGTGTAGCACTTACACCCATAATCTCAGCATTAGACAATGAATCAATCACAAACACTAGATTTAGCTACCTCTGAAAATTGGCCCCACCATGACTGCATGAGGCTTTGAGGGGCCATCCATACACAAACCATAACACAGGAATTCACTGTAGGAATTGAAGATGGAGCAGAGGAGTGGTAGTGTGACTCAGGTGATCACACAGCCTCAAATTATTTTTCTCCCAGACTTTCAGACAACTTCTTGAGAGGTCTTTAATGTCTGTCTTTTAATGCCAGTTTGATTAGTTTCAGTTTTGTAAAAAGCCAGTTTAATCAGCATTAGTGCTATAAATCTAGTTGAATCAATACAAATCTTATACGACTAGGTTAATCAGTACCAGTTCTGTGAAGCCAGTTTAATCAGCACTAGTCTTGGTTACACTAGTATAATCAGTAACTGTTATAGCTTGTGTCTAGATATCATCCCAAAGCCTCATGTACTCATAGATAGAGCTTTTGGGAGGTGGATTAAGGGTGTGTGAATATGGATTAAGAGTGTGATACACTAACTGGCTTACCATAGTTCTGGTTATGGACTGTTGGAAGACTCACCCTAGGTGTGGGTGGCACTACACAAAAGATTTGTAGGCTGTATGGGATAGAAGGAAAAGGGAGACTCACTGCTTGCTGCTTCCTGCCTTCCCTGCTAGGGATCATCTCTCCTCTGCAGTGCCCCTCTGCCGTGCCATCCTGCCTCGGAGCCAGCTGACTATAGATTGAAACCTCTCCAAATTCTGAGCTGAAATGAACTTTTCCTTCTTTAACTTATGGGTGTCTGTGTATCTCAGCTGCAAGAACAATAACTAAGACATTACCAATCCTGTTAGAACAATGTAATCAATCCTAGCCCTGTAAAGACACTTTAATTGCTGCTACTCCTATAAAGACAATTTAGTCAATACCAATTCTTCCTCTGAGTCAAATGTAGGAAGGATTTGACCTTGGAATCCAGCTTGGTTAAATTCTTTTGCTCTTACGGTCTCAGGATGACCTTCTAAATGCATGCAATTACTATGTGTCAGTTAAGAATGAAAATATTTTTTAAATTGAAACAAATAAAAATTTTAAAACCACATTTAAGACACTAAAGAAAAAAATAAGTTCTCAGGATAAGAACAAAAGTCCCACATACCAGCAATAGCCTCGCCCTTTGGCCATCTGAACATAGATTGGGGTCTCTTACCTGATAAGACACTGTACATGTTTCTGTGACAGCCCCTAAATGGGAAAATAAATATCCCCAACAACTGTCACTGTCTTATGTCTTTGTCCATGGCTCTGGAGAGTGGCCATGCTCCAATTTATGCAAGTTGCCTCTCTTTGTTTCTCTCATCTGCACAGGCAGAGGTTTCCTCGCTGCTGATAGTCCTTAAAAGCCAGTTCTGCTCCAAAGGATGGTACATAATTGCTGTTTTCTGAAACATGAAATAATTCTCTGCTTTTTCTAGCTCTAGGGATGAAATCTGGGGCCTTCACATTGAGCTACACCCTTATTTAATTTTTTTTTTTTCTGAGATAGTCTCTCCTCTAAATTGTGCAGATTGGGTTCAAACTTATATTCCTTCTAACTTGACTTCTCAGAATACTGGGATTATAGGCTTCTGCCACCATACTTTGCTTAATTCTGTGCTTATTAAAGTGAAAAATGTCTTAGTTTTGTTGAGAAAAATAGTGTCAAAGCTACACCATGTTCAGCAATAACGATTTAGCAGGTCACACTTGAGGTTTTGTGTAACATTCTCCTGTTGGTCTCTCCTCTGCAGTGATCTACGGGGTTCTGTTTGAGAAAAACAAGGAAGCAGCCTTTGCCAACTACCGCCTCTGGGAAGCCCTGGGGTTTGTCATCGCCTTTGGGTACAGCACCTTTTTATGTGTCAGCATCAAGCTCTACATCCTGGCAGGAGTCCTGACTCTGACCATGGTGGCTTATGGAACTGTGGAATATATGGAATCCAGGAGCCACACCCAGCTCCCTGTTGCAAGAGGCAGAAGCCAAGTAAATGAAGAGGAAGGTCAAACACAAATGTGACAGAGATTCGCATTGTGGCTGAAGACCTCAGAAAATATTAGCAAAGGGGTTTTATTTTAACATGCCTCAGGTATATACTTGCTTCTTCACAGCTATTTCAGCAAGACAGTATATTTTACTTTTTCTGTAACTTTTTTCTACTTATAAATTTTCAGTTAACTACTCTTATCAATAAATATCAAAAGTATACATAAAAATATTAATTAATTTCATTTCAGATGTGAAAGAAACACATGGAAACTTGCCTGGAAAAATGGACTTACCCTGTTATTGTTGCTTTTAAGAACTGGAAAGATCACATAAAATGAAGTAGTCTAACACAGTAATTTTACAAAGGGATAAGGTTTTATGCTTCTAACACCATAAATTTTTTCTTACACTGTGAATTTTACTAACAGATCTAGACAAGTAAAGTTAACAAAGTCACAGAAAGTAACAAAGTAACAAAGCCAGAAGGGAGACTTCTGTAACTTACAGATGTGTTTCTAAGGAAATGCAATTATAGACTCACTTCCTACACAAATCCTGCTATCCTAAAGACATACATGGACCATATAACACACATATCATCAGGTAGCTGGCCTGGTGATGCTCATGTATAATCCCGGCATTGAGGGAAGCTGAAGCAGGAGGATTGCAATCTTGAGCCCAGCCAGGGCAACTCAATGGATTAGTGACACCTTGTCTCACAGTAAGAAAGATTTGGAGACATAGATCAGTGAGAAGGCTCTGAACTCAATTCGAAAAAAAAAAAAAACTAGTAAGTAATTCAGCATTTTATAGATCCTCTGTAGTTGTCAAGAATGACTTCATATATAATACATTCCATATTTTATCATGATGAAAAAATTGGGCATATGTCACATGTCACATTCCCATCTACATTCCCTGACAGGGTTGTTGTCATCCCTAACAGTCCCTTCTCATCCTTCCTCTTCCTGGATGGTTCCTGTCCACACCTCCTCCTCCCAGCTGTCTTCCTCTGTTCTGGGACTCTCTGATCTCTGGGTCCTTATGCCTCTGGCCAGTCCCTGTCTCCAGCGTGTCTTTCCCTCCTTCCTCCTCAGTTTGTGCTCCCAATTCTCCTTCCTGCTTGGATAAAGGAAGCCTTCCCTGCTGGGCCTTATTATAATCACACTTGGGGCAGCATCTACCCAAGCTGGAACCTGAGCTGCTGACATGTCATCCTGGCAGCTGCCAATGTTTGTTGAGAGAAGAAAAGGTATCAGTAGTTCAAGGAGTTATTAGCCCTTTCCTACCTCTCCACGAAGTCTCAGCTATGTTCACTCACACATTTGTTCACTGCTTCTCTACAATGGATGCTGGCTTCTGTTTGGAGAATCAGTGGTGAGCAAATTCAGGCACAGAAGTTCCTTCAGCCACCAAGTCACTTGTTCTAAGCTGAGCTTGGCATGTTTCTTGCTTACAGAGTTCTTCAGAGACCCTTGGTGTCTGTGACACCCACATCCTTCCTCTTGTCGCTTAGGCTTACCTGTACTTTCTTTGTCCACCTGCCCATTGTTCCAGGAACACATTCTGGGATTCTGTTCTCTGCCTGTGGAGCTCTGCTCCCTCTGCCACCTTTTCCCAGCAGAGGATCCTCCTCTGCCACCTGAGATACTTAGCAAGAGCCTTTTGTTAAAGCTAAGAACAACCACTTTGTTCCTGCAGCTTGGGCCCTTGGAGGGCCTCCTCTGAAGAGCATGCTCAGGACACTGGCTAGGATGCCCCAGGCCTCTCATGATTCAGCCACAGCTGCCTCCTTATGCCAGTTTTTGCCCAACTTTACTATTCAGTATTTCTCTTAGACTACTGACTCTTTTACTCACTGGTCCTTGGCTCCTGCCACTCTCTTGTCTGCATCCAAATCATTCTAGTCTCTCAGGCAAAAATGAGGTGCCATAATTTCCAGGCTCCCATGAGGTTCCCATCACTTCTTGCAGCCTTCAGTGACCTACTTCACAAATTGGGATCATCCTGTTCCCTAACTTTGATGCACTTTGTGTCCCTACACCTCACAGGCTGCTCACAGTTGTCCATATGAGATCCTGACTGTCCTCACACTCCCACAAAATGCAGCTCGGGTCATTTCTAAAAGTCAGAGCTTGAGAAATATTTTCACAGAAGCTGTCTTAGTTACTTTTCTCATTACCAAGGCAAAATATGCAATGCTCAAAGTTAAAAGATGGAAAGTTTATTTCAATTCACAGTTTGTAGTGGTGTCAGCCCATAATTGGCTGGTGCCAAGGCAGGGTGGCATGGCAGAGGGGCATCACAGAGGACAAACAGTCCACAGTAAGGCAGGCAGGTAGCAATAAACCTGGTAGCGAAGGGAAGCCTGCCTCCTTTCTGTTCCTTTATATTTCATCCAGGCTAAAAGCCTATTGATTGGTGCCACCCATGCTCAGGGCAGGGGCTTCCATTATTCACACCCTTGATCCCATTACATTAACACACACTCATCCAGCCACCTTTGATACTCCCCACCTATGACCACATAAGGCTTTAGGGGGACATCTAGATACAAGCCACAACCGAGGCCCTTCATAATGAAGGATAGATGACATGCAACATTCCCTCCAACTCAGAGGTTAAAATTTATATTTGTAAGCAATGTGCTCCTGGATGCCAGTGGTGTAAGAAGAACCCAACTCTTTTACCCCTACTCTGCTCTGGTGTGTTGAGGATGGAGAAATCTGTCATCCAGCCACCTCCATGTCCCTGGTAGGACTTTACAGGACAGCGCAGAAACATGGGCCAGACTGATCCCTGAGGTGTGGGAAAGAGCTGGGAGGTAGTCAGGAAGTTTATGTGTGTGAGCTGAGTAAACTGCTAGAGAGGTGTGTGTAAAGCAGTGTGGGATCGTAGGCTTCAGAGCCCAGAGAGAAGGGCTGAATCAGCCCTGATTTTTATTTCACTTTATTTTTAGGAGGCTAAGCAGAGACTAAATTATACCAGCATTACTGGATGCTCTGGGCGACTCATGCTCAGACATCTGAGTGAGCCAAATGGATGAAATGACCTGGCATAGAGGGGAGGGTGAGAGCAGTCAGCTCTGTTGCTGGACATACTTCATCCTCCCCAGAGACAAGAAGATATGGAGAAAACACTGGCCCAAGGCCTGCCATATGTGAGGCTCTGCATGCACTCCTTAGTACCACAAAAATGGAAGACTAATTTTAGGTACTAAAATGTAACAAGATTTTCATGTGGTTCCCTAACCCAAGCATATGGACCAAATACAGTGGACACTGTCTTTGATGAGTGGTTTTGTGCATTTTTATGGCAGCTGAACAATCAACTTTGGATTCCAGCTATGGGCTCACCACTGGCCATGATTTTGGGGTTGTGTTCAGGCAGGCCCATTGCAGAAGAGCAGCTCCTATATGTGTTACCTGGACCGTTACCTGACGAGGTGGGGGAAAGTAGGGCTCTGAGGTTGGCATCCTTGGATCTCACACACTTGGTGTGGGGCAGAAAAAATTGAGAAGTGAAAACCTGAGAGACAAGGACATTCCAGAGCACAGTTACTGAAAGTGCTCTGAGATGAACAGAGCAACCACAGTGTTTGGCCTGACAAGGACTCAAGAGAGATCATCAGTTTGGCAAAGAGCATGCCACTGGCACTAGTGGCCAGCACAGCTTGGTGAAGCTTTGGGAATGAAGACCTGGACCAAGAGGCTCAAGGCTAGGAAAGAATGTAGATGGTGAGGTTTTCTAGCCCTTCCAGGAGGGCTTCTCCAGAAATGAGAAGAATCTGGTATGAGTCAGGCAAGGGCAAACAGTGGAAATACCCAGGGTTTGGGACAGGTGGGCACCAGGTTACAATAGTTCAAGTTAAGCATGTGGTATCGATGAGAATCATTAAGTTAGATGTCCTGTCCTGGGTGACACAGGAACAGCCTGATTTCACCTTCTTGGCTTAGGGTGTTCACTACTAAAATGCTTGTTAACAGCAATGAATCCAAATCTAATTTCAACTCTGATAGAGGCACTAAATTTTTAAATTTTGTATTGAATTATAACATACATGCAAGAAATACACAGTTGGGCCAGGGATATAGCTCAGTGGCACGGTGCCTGCCTGACAAGCACAAGGCCCTAAGTTCACTCCCTGACGTGGGAAGAAATAAACTCCAGGGTTGCTGACCCTGGGGTTAAGTAAGAAATATAGTTATACCTGTATAGTTAGATATGTTTTCATATGTGGACACACCTATATAATGAGCTCAGTTGTTGGAGTCTTCGAAGCTGAATACACGTGCGGGGCCGTGGTATGGCTGGGCATAGCTGAACTGAGAATGAGGAGACACCTCAAAGGGCAAGATAAGCCACAGCTGAGGCCACCTGTAGATTTTTGTGGATAGTTTTCCTTAATTAGCATCATCTGTTTCCAATTAAGGAACAGATGTCCTTGAACCCCTCCCAAGATCCTGCTCCGGTTTCCTGCATTTTCACTCAACCTCTTCCTTGTTTTGAATAAATATGGGCTGCCCAGGGATAGTCAGTCGGTCAGCTATCAGAGTTATGAACTCTGCAGAGGATTTTGGTCCTCCTAGAGCCCTTTTAAAGATCATGCCACTTGTCTCATTCATTTGAGCCTTCATCATGTACTTGTTTAGAAGATTGGGGACAGGCACAGACACCCAGATACCCAAGGCACCAATTCAAGAAACCATGGCCTCATTTTATGCATTTAATTTTTCATTTGATTAATGTAAAAGTATCATGTTTGTTATAAGTGTTGAAATGATGATAACAATAAAAGTTCTGTCCAAACAGAAACTTCCACTGAACCAGCTACTGAAGCTTACAGTGAATGTTACCCAGAAAAGGCCGTGAGTTCAGTCACCTGGTTGGGACAATCTTTGGAGGACAGAAATGAGTTTTGAGTTCTAGTTTCTCATGTCCTTCTCCCTCAGGCTTTGCAGACAATGGATGGTTCTTCATTCCATTTTCTCCATTCTAGACATTTCTACCTGGAGTATATGCCTATTCCCTAATTTGGAGATAGGATGGAGACACCATAAAGTGGTGACAGTTTTTCTTATTGGCTCAAAGTTTCCTTGGACTTGACCCAAATTCTACTTAACATTGTAGTGTACTGAATCTCCCTCTTCTTGATCCTGCCAGGAGAGTGTGTAAATAAATCATGTGCTGGTGGACAATTAAAGATTGGGGGTGGGGTTCTGTCACAGTAGTGGACAGTCATTAGGTCCATATAACTGGACAGGGAGAGCCACAGAGTGCACCATTTCCTTTAGTGTGAAACAGAGGCAGTGCTGGACTTGGGCTGCAGGGGTCCCGGTGCTCCTCTGGACTGGTTCTCATTGGCCACCAAGACCAGAGTCTGGGTGATTCCTCCTAGCGGAATCAGCTGTCCTCAAACTGTCCTCAAAAACTCCTGCAGGTGAGAACCCGGATCATATACAGATTTTAGCCAGGGAAAGAAATGGGTCACGTGAAATCACCTGAAGGAGGTGGAACATGCGCAACACAGGCTGGGAAATATGCGCTCTTTGTGCTCCACCAGGGAAGCAGCCAGATGTTCTGGTCAGCTGGGCACTACATTTCCCAGTGTCCAGGGGCCTTTGGTAATAGCCTCTGGCCTCTGGCCTCAGCCTTGCATGCCTTCCTCAGCCAGACACCTAAGCACAGAGGCAGCCTTGAGTCTTGGCAGACATCTCAACTTGAGGAAAAAAATATTTAAATAAATTCAGAATGTATTAAATCACGAAGCAAGATAATGAAGACCCAGATATTACTTCCCTGGCTGAAAACACTGCCCAAGTATAAGAGTTGTTAAACCTAACCTTCATTTTATGCTCACAAAGACAGTCAAGGTGGAAGAATTTAATTTATACTTCATTTTTATAAAACTGACCAGCACTTGGGGCCAGAAAATAGCAATAATTTATGAGTTAACATATCAAACTGGAAAAGAAAAACACCTTCCTGATTACATTATGAATTACATTTATTCTTGGTTTGTTAATTAGAAAATCTATGCTGCTTCCCTTTCGTCTGATTAGACCTTGGCCAGCCTCCTCCGTTGGGGAATCATGCAGTTCTTACATCATTCCCGGAAGCAGTTGTTCCTGAAAGACTGTGACAATGCCTGTAATCACACAGACAGCAAAACAACCTTCAACGCTTATCCACAGAGGCAGGCTGCAAAAGCCCAGTGAGTTGCCAGCAGCTTTGGCAGAGGGAGAGGGCCTGCTCTTATTTACCGAGCAAACTTTGCTTAAGCAAAGAAGATTTATTTTGGAAATTCAACTGCTTTTGGGCAAAGTAAAAGGAGACAGCAGGAAGAGGCCCTGTTCTCTCGCTGCCCCTAAGCCCCTGTCTTCATGCACTGGTGCTCAGAAAAGTCAGAGCCCAGTGAGCAGTGGAGATGATCTCTATCCATGAAGAAATCAGGCTGAGCACTGCTAAACAACCCACACTTCTGCATACTGCCTGTTTTCTACCCTGCCAAGCAGGTGCTAAAGGGAGGCCCATGGCACCCACCATCTGAACCAGAGCCCTAGCAGAGCCATACAGGCCAGAGATACTCAACCCGAGTTAGGGTGACATCATGGAAACAACAGCCAGGATATGGGCACAGTATGGCCAAGAGCAATGAATATGTCTAATACGTATGATGAATGAATATATATAATACGAATTTATAATATATAATGAATTCATAATATATTAATATGTAATATATTATATTAATATATAAATATATTATATATAGAGAGAAAGTGTAGATAATATATCTAAAAAGGTACTTTGACTTAATACAATTGTCTTACATGTTTGGGCTATGAGTAATATGCTAATTAACTTTGTAAGGTCTTACAAGATAAATGAATGTGATGGAAAAATAAAAGGGAGGTAGAGGAAGGGGGAAATGAGGGAATTAAATGTGTCACAGTATGTGCATGTATCAGTCCCCTACAGTGAACACAATCATCATGTATTGCAAATATACAGTAATAAAAGTAAAAAAAAACCCAACAAGACAAAAACAAAAACAAAACTGGATCCCAGCTCTGTTTTGAGATCCTGTTTTGGAAAGAAAAAAGTGTAATAACCAGTGACTTCCAGGAGGCTACTGTCACTGGACTCCAAACTCTCCCCCTGGTCTCCAAACCCTCCCCTCGGACCCTTATAGGATAGTCACCCTCCATGTACCTCAGGCATGTCCTTGGGGTCAGCGTTTCCAAGAAATGCTCTTCCTAAGGTCGGGCATGGGACACTGCTTTTAGCTGACTTTTTCCGATGGGCCCTGCAAGCCCAGGAGTACCATCAAGGCCCAGAGAATGTGAACCTTCCCCTTTCCTGAGCCAGGAGGATTTGAGGCCAGAGCCAAACCAGACTCAGAGTTCATGAAACCCCATAATTATATCAATGACCTAAGAAAACAATCAACAGAAGTTTCTAAAGAATCTGGAGGCTATCGCTCATTAGATGCATTCATGCTCTGATTGACAGCCTAGTGTAAAGTCAATGAAAGAAGAACTTTGCATATTTCTTTTTTTACTTTTTTTTTCCACCGGGGATCGAACTCATGACCTCACACTTGCCAGGCAGGTGCTTAGGGTACTGTGCTAAATCCCCGGCCCTAATTTTGCATATCTTAAATTTCTTCTTCTGATGAGTTCAAAGACAGTATATTTTCACTTGTTCTAACTTCATTTGCAGTTGAGCTAACTGGTGGCATGGTTGGTGTTTTCCTAGAGGTGGTAACTCTCATTTTACTCATAGTCTGTGGACAAAATTCTGCAGTAACCAAGTCCAAGATGCCCTATAGGATTCACTGCCTTGACTCCAGACAGAGCAGGTGACTGCCCTGCTCAACCCCTGGAATTAGTCAATCTCGTCCCACTGAATACTTTGCCTGCTCCAGGTTTCATAAACAGTCCTGGTGGGAACTTCTCCAAGGGAAGCACTATGGTGGCATCATGCTTCCTGGACATTAACTGCGGGGACAGCTAATGTAATATGATCTCCTTTTAATAGCAGGTGTGTGGTGGTCTGGCCTCAGCCTTTGGCCAAAGGGACCCTGTGTATATCAGACTTCATAACAAGTGAACTGTCAGCATCTACAGGAGAGGCAGTGTCTGTGTCCACTTCTCATTGGGAATCTGCTCCTAAGCCCCATCCATCCATGGACCATCCCAAAAAAACCCAGATTTTCCCACAAGGAAACAGCTAGAAATTCAAGCTGAAAATCATGAAGTTATTCATGTAACTGCATATCTATAATATTGCTTTGAAGTTTGGTCACTTATGTATTATTAGTTATACAGCACTTAAAATCAGTAAGGCTTCCCAATAGTATTGAGAACCATAGCTTCAAACCTAGCTTTTCTCAAGTGTGAGGGAATGTTTCAGAATGAAGCTGGTGGCCCTGATGACTCTCTTTACTGACCAGTCCATCTAAGCTCAGGTGTCAGGCTGAGGAGATTCAGTGACAGAGGCCTCAGCTACTGCCTGCAAAAGAGGCAAATATTGGTAACTAATTAAGCCTCATGTTTGTAATGGTATATTTTCATGTTATATTATATAATATACATTCCTTTGCCTTTTTATTCTGTGTAATGTGAACCAAATTTAACCTCCTTTGGATAATTGAAGCTATTATTATTGTTATTATTATTTATTATCAATTAATATAAACTTATGCCTTCAGGGCCTGGCCAGAGTTTTCTGTCTTTTCAGTTAAGTGCTCTAAGCTGCTGTCTTGGTGAATAATTTGTATCTTTCATTAATTTCATGATGTCAATAGACATTTTTGTACATTCTAGTATCATTTTTACAATTTTCCACCAGTGCATCTTGAACGTTGTAGGCTGGAAGTTCAAATATACAAATATGTTTCATATATATGTACACACACAGCTACTGACTTAAACATTTTGGGTAAAAGTCTAAGACTTACTCTATTTTGTAACATGAGGTCAGCTTCTGTGATGACTATTTTCACTGGGAACAGAAATTTCAAGTGATTTTTGGGTTCAAAGATTAAATTAACATTAATACTCCTGGCTTCTGATCTAAAACATGAGATGATACAGAAAATGTGGGGCGGGATGGCTTTTATCTAGATGTTCTCCCAAAGCCTTATGTACTTACAGGTGGGGCTTTGGGGAGTGATTGGATCATAGATGGATTACTATATTGGATATCATATATTGGATTACTCCACGGATTGATTGAGCATAGCTATGAGTGGTAGACTTACTAAACAGGGAAGACTTACCTTGTATGTGAGTGGCTCCAACCAATAGGATTTTAGCCTGGATGAAATAAATAGGGAAAGAATGAAGGCTCTGCTTCCTGTCTGCCATGCCATGGACTATCTCCCCTTTGCTATGCCTCTCTGCCATGCTGACCTGCCTTGGAGGCAACTATGAATAGAAACCTCTACAAACTGTAAGCTAAAATAAATCTTTCCTTCTTTAACTTGTGGGTGTCTGGTATTTTGTTCCAGTGATAAGGAAATGACCAGGACAAGGAGATATTTAAGGTAGAAACAAGCAATAGAATCAGAATCATATAAATTATTTGTACTCAGCATTATTTATCAATGAGTGATAAATATGCAAAAAAATTATGAAACGTTTTATCCTGATAATTCACAGGAGAAAGTTAGCCCCTGTGCTCCTTTCCTGTCTTTCATGTTTTACTTGTGGTCCACTCACTCTATAATGTGTAGGATACCTTATATGAGGACACTTGGAACCAGACCACCAAATAGCTGTATTTTAAGCTAATGCCAACCCCAGAATCTAACAGGACAGTGGGGGGAAGAGTATGAGGTGGGGACTTATGGGCACTAGGCCTACTTGCCTTCCAAGCCAGACCCCAGCAGATGGCCTATAATTGGGAGGACAGGTGTGAAGTCATGTTGCCTCCTCCACACAGGTCTTCTTTGCATGTGCAAGTCAGCACAGATGAATACTTTCTTGTATGGAGCTATTTGAACTAGAAACTATTGTATAGTGATTGTAAGGGAATACACACACACACACACATATATAAAACTTCCTTTGTTAGATTGATTCTTAAGTATTTTGTTTTTTGGGATGTTATTATGAGGTTTCCCTAATTTCTCTCTTGGTGAGTTTGTTGTTTGTGTACAGGAATACTATTGATTTTCGAGTGTTGATTTCGTATTCAGCTACACAACTGAATTTGGTTATTAAATTAAAGTCTTTTGATAGAGTTTTGGGGTCTCCCATGTAGAGTACCATGTTATCTGCAAATAATGATAAGTTCTTCCTTTCCTATCTTTATTCTTTTAATCTTTTTCTTGTCTAATTGCTCTGGCTAATGTTTCCAGAAATATACTGAACAGGGGTGGTAATATTGGACATCCTTGCCATGTTCCTGATTTTAGAGTGAGAACTTTCAGATTTTGACCATTTAGTACGATGCTGGCTATTGATTTGTCATAGATGTCTTTTATTAGACTGAAACAAAGACCAAATGTTCCAATTTTCTGTATGATTTTTTTAATTATGAATGGGTGTTGAACTTTGTCAAAAAGAGATTGAAAAAGACAGTAGAAAATGGACATATATCCCTAGCTCATGGATAAGAGGAATCAAAGTAGTAAAAAATGGCCATACTCCCAAAATTGTTATACAGATTTAATAAGATTCCAATCAAAATATCATTAACATAGCTCACAGAACCAGAGAAAATGTTCCTAAGATTCATTAGAACCAGAAGAAACCTAACATAGCAAAAATAATTCTTCTGTAACAAAGGCAATTGTAGGGGCTATTACAATTCCTTACTTGAAATTATACCACAAAGCTATTGTGAAAAAAAAAACAAGCACTGCCAAAAACAGACCTGAGGAACAGATTAGAAGATGCAGAAATAATTCCAAAAACATTCAGCCACCTTATTTTTTTTTAATTTTTTTATTTTAAAAGCAAAACACAACAAAAGAATAAAAATGATGATATAGAGTTTAAAAAAATGATTAAGGAAATTAACAATAATATATTGCATATTGTTATCTTCAAAGAATTTTTTCAGATTACAAGATTTATCAGCCACCTTATTTTTGACAAAGGGGCCAAACACATTCACTGGAAGAAAGAAAGCCTCTTTATTAAGTGGTGCTGGAAAAACTGGCTTTCTACATGCCAAAGACTAAAACTAGACCCATGTACACTCAAGAAAAATCAAAATCGATCAAAAACCTAAATAGTAAAACAGAAACACTAAATCTGCTGGAAGAGAGAATAGGCAGAACTCTTGAAGACATAGATCCAGGCAAATATTTCATGAGAAAAAATCCTGACCACACCGAAAATAATACAAAGAATCAATAACTGGAATCTCAACCTATTAAAAAGCATTTGCACAACAAAAGAAATTATCAACAGAGTCAAAAGACAACCCACAGAGTGGCAAAAAAGCCTTAGCCATTTGTCCTTTAGATGAAAGACATATCTAGAACATAAAGAACTAAAAAAAATAAGAACCCACCAAATTTAAAGACCCAGTACAAAAATGGGCATCTGAGATAAATATACACTTAACAAATGAACAAATGCAAATGGTAAATAAATATGTAATAAATGTTCAACATCACTGGTTATTAGATAGATGCAAATTAAAACAATATTGAGATTCTACCTCACTCCAGAAAGAATGGCTATTATCAAGAAATCAGCCAATAACAAATGGTGATGGGGCTGTAGGGAAAAAGGAACCCTTCTCCACTGTTGGTGAGAGTGTAGACTTGTTCAACCATTGTGGAAATCAGTGTGGAGATTCCTCAAAAACTAGGATTAGAAGTCCCATGTTACCCAGCTATTTTCCTTCTGGTTGTTTTCCTGGAAGAATTAAAAACATCACACCACAGTAATATATGTGCACCCATGTTTATAATAGCAGTTTGTAATAGCAAAATCTTGGAATCAACCTGAATGCCCATCAATCAAGGAATGGATAAAGAAGATGTGGTTTTTTAATATAATGGAGCACTACTCTGCCATAAAGAAGAATAAACTTGAGGCATTTCTAGGTATATGGATACAACTTGAGAAAATACTCTTAAGTAAAATAAATTGGACTCACATATGTAAACATCACATTGTCTCCCTGGTATGAGAAACTGAAATAATAAACAATAAGCAAAACAACAGATAAACAATAGATATTGTGAAATGGGAAGAAATTGTTCAAAAGGAAAGGGAAACTAGAGTGGTGGAAGGAGGAAGGAAGGAAGAGAAAAAGAAACAAAAAAACAAAAAACATAAAAAGGATAAAATGGAAACGAAGCTTTGTAAATAGGGAGGGGAAGATAAGTAAAAGAGAAGAGAGAGTATTGGGAAAGAAGAGGAATCAAAATACATCATGTACAGGTACAAATTCCCTATGATGAATGTGACCGATATGTATGTCTAAAATGTAGTAATAAAATTGATTTTTAAAAAGGCACATCATTCTGTTCCACTGAAAGAAACAGTCCCCCTCTACCCCATAGTCCACCCTGAACCCTCTTAGGACACTGCTACATGATGTTTTTTGCAGTCACACTGATGCAAGTCCAGCAAGTTAGCGTCACTCACATGGCTGGGGACCAGCTCTTACCTAGTAGATAGAACTCAGTATTTGCACACACAAGCAGCTGCTATAAGGGGCAAACCCCATAGTCACTTTTCATGAAGCAACACAGCTAACAAGTGAGCAAAGGTGAGCATTACCAATCACAAGGAAAATAGGGAGACACAGGCCTTTAGGGCAGTTTCTATGAGGCCTTGTGGTTTCCAGTGTCCCCTGAGTGACAATGCCCTTTCCTAGGGAACCAGAGGTCCTACATCTCAGACCCTATGCTTAAGGTCCTGCTCCAGATTCCTGGTAGAATCTCTGCCCCTCCTGCCCTGTGGCCCTACGTGCACAGCAGCTGGCCTGCTGAGACACCAAATCCGGTAGGAAAGCATATGGCCCACCTGAAGGTTCTAGACTATGTGGCCTGGCTCTCGTCCTGCCTGGCATCTCATGCTCTAACCACTGAGATTTAGTGAAACTACAGGGAGAGAGAGAGAAAGAGAGGAAGATATTTTTCATAAGATCCTCCTCACCTTGTGCCAGGCCTCTGGTGAGCAGTAGCAAGCTGCATTTTAGGAAACAGTTGTGATTCACACAGTGCAGCACAGCTGCTTCGAGAGGCGACTCTTAGAGCTGAGCTAGCAGTCAGCACACTCCTGTCTCTTCAGGACCCTTGCTCCCTTCCAAGCCTCACTCCCATCAAGAACCCCAGTGCGATTCAGTGCCTGCTTGGGGGACACAAGCCCTGCAGCCTGCCAGCCTCCAACAGCCGGTTTGTTAACAGGTTAAAGGCATCGCTTCAGAGGTACTGTCACAGTACTGAAAGGGGAGACAAAGCCATCCACTGTAGATCACGAATAATGATGCACGAGAAATAATCATATCTACTCTGCTGCTATATACTATTTTACTACCTCAGCCTTTATTACCATC
Organism: Hydrochoerus hydrochaeris; assembly: GCA_004027455.1. NCBI lineage: Eukaryota > Metazoa > Chordata > Mammalia > Rodentia > Hydrochaeridae > Hydrochoerus > Hydrochoerus hydrochaeris. The sequence continues at coordinate 47,666 of PVLA01001488.1, forward strand.
ATTATATTATATATTATAATACACAAGACATTATCACATATTAATTTTTAAGTATCAATTAAAATATTATTTAGAATACACTTAGAATATAAATAAAAGATGTAAATATACAATTAAATTCACTACTACAGTCAAAAGCCAGCATCACCAGTCACTGCACTCTCAGGAGTGGGGACTTCCTCCTTTCAGCTCAGACCGGAGAAGAAAGCACATTATTATGAAAATATCCCTGGATAGCAGTGACCTTTACACTGTGGTCCTCTTCACAGCCAGAGGAAAAAGTCCTTGTTCTCTCCCCTTGTCTCATTACTTCTATTATGCTGGTTCCACCCCAAATGCCTCATCATCTGCTATGCTCAATGTCTCCACACTGAAAAGAGGCAAAAGGAAAGAAGCTTGAAGTAGCACAGAACTGTTCCTGGGGAGAAAAGTCCTCATGTTGTCTCTCAATGACATTTTCATGGGGAAACAGACACTTAGTTCAATGGGATTTGAGGCCAGAAGCACAATGTGCCCACAGCTTTTGTGGTGCACAAGGTCTCCTTGGAATGTTCATGTCACCTCTCATCAGGAGCACTCCCTGGTTTCCTTAGTCTCATGAAAGGAAGTTAGGTTCTCAGATCTGCACAGGCTGAAAGGCTGGCCATCAGCAGGAGCCTTTCCTCCAGAGGGACACGGCTCATGCTGCCATGCACTCCTCTTTTTGAGCCTCTGACATACTTCTTTTCAAGACTGGGGAGAGGATGGAGATGCCAGAAACTGTTCAATTATTTAGTTTAGTTTGTTTGACTTAATGTGTGTCACCCTGGTGTGTGCAGTGGTGACTGAGGTACCGCAGTACTTAGGATCAAATGAGTTTGGGAAATATGGTCTATTTCTCAGAGGCGGAAAGAGAAGTGTGGGAGGGATGCTGAGGATGACACACAGGCCCTCGTACAGGCCACACAAGTGCTCCAGCACTAACTACAAGCCAGCCCAAGAAAAGCATTTTCAACTATCTTTAATCCAGCATTCGTAATTACTTAACTCTAACCATTCTATGCACAAACACACAACATACACCACATACACTCTGAAAAAGTACATACAACATGCCTGCACTACATATGCACACGTCACATGCCACATCACATATCATACAAAGACAAGGCACACATATGCAAGCACACACAAACATACGCATATTGCTTGAGATACTTAATGCCACTGAATACAATTTGAAAACATCACTTTAAACTGAGATTGAAGTTTTTAATAATCAAACTAGATTTACCAATTTTGAGTGTTCCTTGTCATACCACTAATGGTTAATTTTATTTTGTCAGCATTGCTTTGTACACAAATCTTTTGGAACTACCACTAGTCTGTTAACCTCAATACCCTGTTGGTAGCAAACCATTTTAGCAGCGGACCTCTAGCTTTGCAAAGAATTGGAAACAGGTTGCCTCCTTTCCTTGAACAACTTCTCCCAGTTTGAAGATTGGAGAATAAAATAGTTGCAAGTCAGATCTTCTTCCTTTCTTCTTTCCTTCGCTCCTCCCTCCTTGCATCTCTCTGCCACTCTTTCCCTACCTTCTTGCCTTCTCCTCTCCCTTCCTTCTCATTCCTCTTCAAAACTTCCTTCCCTGAAAATGTGGCATTTGTCAAAATTCACTACTTTTGCATCAATCAGAGACTTTTAAACACCACACCATTTCCATCCAGCAAATTTTGTGTGTTGTTATGTAACAAATTATGCATGAATGATACTAACACTGTCAAAGAAGTACATTAGAATTCTTAACTTGGAATTTTTATGAGACATTGTCTTCGGACTTGAGAATGTCTTCATTCTCCTGAAGCCTTTGACACTTTTCTCTTCTTCTCCAGTTCATAAGGCAATATCATGCGCCATCATAGTTATGATTATCTCAAAAACTAATTTGTTCCCTTTCTTTGACATTCAGAAGAATATTTCAAATCTGCATTTCCATTATCTTTTAAAATGAGACATAATCTTCAAATTTTCATTGTTTTTGATGAATAGTTTTGTTAAAGCTCAATGTTTTCATCTCAACAATTTTATCACAAATTATCACTTTCTCGAATGGTCCACACCTCTGTCAGCTGGGATCTCCAGGGGACCCAGCAATCAGGCAGGAATCTGGGTGTCTAACTTCTCAAGCCTAGGAAACTCTCACTGATCAAATGACATCATGGTTTAAAGCTTCTTTTAACATACTTGAACTCATTCAACTATAAAAATGTTTCATTTTTGTTACTAGTTATGCTGCCTTTCCAGGCCAGTAAGATTCTGCATGAGCACCGATTTGACAATGGCTACATGTCATCCAAGGTTTTTGTTTTCTATTAGGAGAAAAAAAGAAAAACAGAAAAAAGGGTAGAAATAATGCATAATTTCAAAAAAAATTACATTAAGAAATCTCTAGTTGATAAATTACATATTGTTATCTTAGAAGTAGTTTTGATGATATAATTGCAACCATTTAAAACCTGACAGAAACAGAACATAAGAAGCAGATTTACAGGGAAAAGATGGTGATAAAATAGGGTTCCTGCTCTGTGAATGTGGCAGGAAGAACTCTAGGTGACAAGAGGTGGGTATCCATGGGGTTGTACAAGGCAAGGAGCACAGAGGAAACAACACAGCCTCTCTTCTGAAAGTTCTGCTAGGTCACTACCTTGAGGCCCCTCATATAACCCTTTCTTTGTTATCAACTTTTAGAACACAACTCATTCCCTGACAGAAGATGAGCTTGCAGAGGGCTGGCTTCATGAGGCCTCTGTTGTTCTGTGTGTGGGAGATGGCCTGCCAGATGCAATGCAAAGCATCTGCTTGAGTGCAAATGGAACCAGGGGCTGAATGTGGAGAATTTGCACCTGTAGTAAAGGACCTGCTCTTTCCAGATGGCCGAGTGCATCAACATCAAGATAAAGCAGTGGCTGAACCACTCCCTGGGCATGACTAAGCTTGTCAGAAAGAACCATCTGGCCAGACACCTGGAGTACATGAAGAGAAGGTATGTGTGTCCCTTTAGGAATTCACTTTCCTGATCTTTGTCATGACCAACAACTGTACTGACTTCATGCCTGAATACTCAAGGAGGACCAGGCACCAGAGATAAAGCACAAGCACTAGATTTGCAAGCCGGCAGAATTCTCTCATGAGAGGGTTGAATAATTTTCAGCAACATTAAACGTCTAATCTTTGGTGGCATATATAAAATACAGAAATATATCTGCAACCTTTTAGTTGTTGGTAGAGGCTTTAAGCCTTTGACCACTTGTATATGTCAGGCGAGGTTAGTTCTTCTTGCCACAGAATACTTGGCCATCATTAAGTTGCAAAACTGTTATGCCCATCTGGCCAACAGTAGCATCAGTAAATCTGGAGCTTCCTATGAGTCGATCAAAGAGGTGACTGATCATGGCTGCAAGTGGACTCAGCCAGTTCCTCTCCAACCTTCCCAACTTGGAGGAGGATGCTGTGGTAGCATCAAATCCATCCTGTAATTATCCGCATCCTCTTCCTCATCATCATCAGTGCTCTTCACTGCCAATTGCATTGAACACTTTTGGTTTGATATTTTGATTGATGAAAACTTGAAACCATGCTTTTAGAAGTCAATTAAACTCCACTTTGTCCTTATGTTGTTCGACAGATGTATTAGTGAAGAGAAAACTTGTCCTTGATATAACTGAATCGGTTTGCTTAAATGATCTGATAAATGAGGAGAAGGAATGCAGTAAAACTAAAAATGGAAATTCCAGTGTCTCTTTTGCCAGTATTGGCTTAGCAGTGGGAGTAACTCTTTCTCCTATGAGTATCTAGTGCAATTCACAGGCAGGGCACACAGTAAGAAGGACCCTGCTATGGAGAAAGTGGTAAGAACTCATCCTGAATGCACACACACTGTCCAACTGAGACAAATACTGTCAGGCAGGGCTCATTTCTATCACAAAGAGAGACACCCAAAACCAAATCAAAACAACAGGTAGACACACACCCTATAGGACATTTACTGCCTACATTTCATGCATTCATTCATGATCTTGCAGGACAAAGATTACCCTCAGTATCCTGTCAGGTACTGGCTGATCCCCAAGCAGGCAACTTTGTTCACATGTTTCCTTCTAATTAAGCTATTTTTGAATTTTCAGAAATGAACCAAATGTCAAAAGGTAATCCAATATCTCCAGAAACTAGTGAGTACATAAATTCCCAAGGCAGAAAGTAAAACCAAGACAAGGTGACAACAACTCCAGAAAAACAAGCATTCATGTCCCAGAGAGCAACAGACCAAGACTTTACTATATCCTTCAGCATTTGACCATATCATAGGGACTAAAGGTGTGATAGCAGATATAAAGGCAACTCTAATAAAGTGTAATTGTCCAAAAGATATTAAACTACATCATGGCTCATGTTTATCTGCTTAGGTCTCTGGGAAGAACCCTACCCAGCTCTTTCCTTCCATGTGAACATGCTACATTACAATTATGATGCATATATTACAACACGAGAAAAAGAGTATTATAACTTCTTAAAGGAATATTAGATGAAAACAGTACAAAAAAGCCTCGGATTTAATGTTTTGCTATTTAATCAATCATTTTTTGTCAAAATTATTTTGTCAACCACATGAGCAGTCATTGAGAGAGAAATGCATTACTAAAAACCCAAATGGCTATGTCATTCATAGATCCTCAGCCCTAAATTAGACCTGTGCCAGGTAGCTCCCCAGTAGGCATCCACCAGCCACCTTAAAGAGTTTCGCATCTTGGGTAACCATGTTACTGATGACCATTCCAGCATGGGTAAGCTATCACTCCTAAATGGTTAAAAACCATCTGAAAAGCCCTGGTACATAAAGGTCACTTGAAAATATTATGCTAAGGGAAAGTAGCCTGGCACAGAAGGCCATGGGTGACATGGTAACATGGTCAAAATTTGCAGAGATGGAAACCCACAGAAAGCATGTTGTTTAGTTCTAGAGGCCAAGGAAGGGGAAATGGGAGAAGGGAAATAGACAGGCATTTCCTGATGAAAATGTTCCAGTCCTAGATAGTGGTGATGATTGCATCACATTGCAAATGTACTGTTCCTAATGGCATGCGTGTACTCTGCTTTAATAAAAGGAATTAAAAGAATTCAGAAAAAAAAAGAGATCAAAAAGTACAAAGGTCAGCAAGATGGTAGAATAAGAGGTTTCCACTCATGTCTCCCTACAACAATTTTGCAGCCATTGATGGACAAATACGTTGTATTTGTCAGATCTCCCATTGCTGAGACAATATCCAGAGACTCACAGTTTAAAGGAGGAAGGGTTTAATTTAACTTACAGTTTCAAGAGATTCAGTAAATAATTGGCTGGCTCCAAACAGGAACCTCATAAGTAAAGGGTATGGCAGAAGAAAGCTACTCTGGAAAGCAGAGCAGGCAGACAAGACTAGAGAGGAAGGGGCCAGAGACCATATATAGTACCGAAGGTCACAGCTCTATTACACACACAGATTACCTATGTTCTGGAGAATGCTCTACTAATATGCCAAATGTTTCTTAATCCAATGGAGTTGAAATATTTGGATTAACATTTACATATGGCTCAGTGAAAACTTTGGGATTCAGTTAGGAGTTTGTGAGAATCCAAATGAGCTCAAGACCCAAGAGGTCATTTTGAGAGAGTGGACCAGTTGACTGTTGTCCTAGATCCAGATCCAGAAATAGCCCCAAAGGGTGTGACCTCACCACTGTTTGGCCTCCAGCCTGCTACCAAACTGTTGCCAAGGGGTCCAGGCAGAACTGTGGATGTAAGTGCCTAGGTGTGCAGATTGTGACATAGGCCCAGTAGCTAAATCTTACCCAGTAGCTAGATACGAGCTGTGATTCATATTAACTTGCTCACACAGGACCAGGAGGGAAGCTCACTTGTATGTACCTGTTGGTATCTTGCAGGTATGTATCCCAGTGGATTCCCAAGGCTCTTCCTTGGCTTCAGCTTTGTGGATGCCATCCAGTAAAAACTAAACACCCCTGTGAGCTGCTGGGAGAATTGCATGTGAGCTACTGCAACAGGCTTGCAGCTTCTGTTCCCCCTAAGGGTCCTGCTGCTCAGCTCCAACCTCCCTGCTATGGCCCAGGTACAATCTTGCTTGAATAGAGAATCACGGTGAGTTTTACAATGAGTGAACTTGGTCCGACAGCAGATCCTGAAACATCCTTAGAGTTCAGTTCCAGTTCCTGCTGGCTATAATCTGGGAACAGGTCTGCCTGCCAGGGGCCTCTCAAGAGACACATCTGTCTGCACACATCTCTGAATGGACCTGGATCTCAGTGCCTGCCTTTCTTATCTTCAGCTGGAGCATAGTTTTGTTTTTTTTTTTTTGCCAGGGACCTGGAGGGATATGTATAGCAGTACTATTGCAGCTATCAACTGTGGCTGGTATCACTGTAGTCTTGAAATTTTCCTATGCATTGCCTGCAGTCCTTCTCAACTGAAATGGCCTGAGAGCAGGCCTGTATAGCCAGAACCTCATTGTCAATGTGCCAGTCCCTGCCCCTGGCAGGCAGACCTGTCCCCAGATCATTTCAATCCATAAAGGTTAAATTTGCAGTTTATACCTTCAAATGCATAGACACAAATGAAAGCCTACTCAGGACAACAAAGGAACAGGCCAACATTTCACCACTGAAGGAAACTAAGTTCCAATAACAAACCCTAAAGAAATAGAAATATATAAAAGTACCTGCAGAAAAATTCAAAACAATCATCTTTAAAAACCTCAGCGAGATGTAAGAAAATACAAAGACACCTAAATGAAACAATACACAAACAAAATTAGAACTTTAATAAATAAATAAAAACCATTAAAAAGAACCAGACCAAAATTCTGAAAGTGGAAGAATATAATGGTAGAAGAAAAAAGTTTACTACAGAGCTTTATAGCACACTTGATCATTCAGGGGAATTAACACACTATAAGACGGGCCAATTGACATTATCCAGTTGGAAGAACAAAAAGAAAAAAGACTGAAAAGAGATGATGAAAGCATAAAAGATCTATGGATCACAATCAAAGATATGAATGTATGAACAAGGAGTGTGCCCCAGGAAAAGAGGAAGTGGCAGAAAGTTTATTTAATGAACTATTATCTGGAAAGTCCCCAAATTTGGGGATGAATATGGAAACTCAAAGGACTGCCAGATAATTTTTAAAAATAGTACTCTGAGACACATCCTAATCAAATTGAAAAAAGCCAAATACAAATATCTTGAAAGCAACAAGAGAGAAGAAACTCATCACCCAGGAAGGAACCTCGGGAAAGCCATCCAGGGACTCTCAACAGGAACCCTGTAAACCAAGAAGAAAGAAGATTGCTTTTGAAAATGTCAACCAAGAATATTATATCTAGGAAACTGCTCTTCAAGAATTAAGGAGAATGTAAATATTTAAATTTTCTAATCAAAACATACAGAGTATATAGTGGATTTTAAAAATTTGGTTTATTGGTACATTTCAAATATACATAATGATCACATTCAACATAGGAAGTTTGTACCTGTACAAGATATACCTTGATTCTTCTTTTTCTTTTATTCCCCTCCCCTCCCTTCAGATTCAAAGAGACTACCAGGAAATTAAAAACTCCATTGAAAGCTGGCAAAACTCCTTAAAAGAAACTAAGGATAGACTATCAAAACTTGAAGACAAATTTGCAATGTGTGATCATGAAAGGAAAGATCTCTTAAAAATAACAAGGAAACAGAAAGTAACAACACAAAGGCTAGAAGATGACAAGAGAATCTGCAATTTAAGAATAAGAAATGTGAACAAAGAAACAAAAATACAAACAGGTGAATTACAAAGGCTATTCATGGAAATAATTAAGGAAAACTTCCCAAGCATGCAAAAAGAAAATGACATTTGGTTATGTGAGGCATACTGAACTCCAGCTACCTACAACCAAAACAGAGCTAAACCCAAACATATAATAATCAAGGTACCAAAAATTCAATATAAAAACAGAATATTAAAAGCCATCAGAGAAAAGAAACAGATTACCTATAAAGGTAAGCCCATCAGAATCACAGCTGACTTCTCCACACAGACCATCAGATCTAGAAGAGCTTCGAGCAAAGTATTCCAAGCCCTGAAAGAAAATAACCTCCAGCCCAGATTGATGTATCCTGCAAAATCGTCACTAGAAATTAATGGAGAATCAAGATGCTTCCATGACAAAGAGGAACTGGGAGAGTTTGTGACCACCAATTCAACCCTACAGAGAATACTGAAGGACATTCTAGAGAGAGAGAGAAAAAAAATCAGGATTTTAGGAACAGTGGCAGAAAGGCCTCAATGAGTGGGGCAGGCAGTAGAATGAAGGAGAAAAGTAGACAAACAGGCAGAAAAATAGCATAGCAGAAGTGAGGCAGAGAAGAATGGCTAGAATCTCTAACATAGATGGCCTTGATACACTATGTTTTAGTAGTGCACCCGGATTTAAAACCCACATTACTCACACTATTCTTTTTAGATGTATTATATTCTGTTCCAATCATTCTACCTGTACTAGCTTTGAGGGCACAGACAGTAATCCCAAAAATAACAGGATATAGTATGGTAATCATCCTTAATTTCCTATTAACTTAATCTAAAGCTCTGTAAAACCTACACTGCTTTACCATGACTGATCGTAATCAAATCTGGTTTGTTAGATTGCTGTTTTGTATTGATAGATTTTATTCAAAGCTCTTATGATTGATAATATCAAGTCTGAGAATATAGGAAACTGCACTTAAGATGACAGGATCCACTAGAACATCCACTCTGGTTTGATTATTACCTGCCTTTGAAGTTTTATACTGTCTACAATGTTTTATTTTTACTAATATTGTTATGTACTGCTATATTCAATCATACTGCTATATTCAATTATGCCTAATGATATAGACAATTCTATTGAAGATAATAAGAAATAGCACAGTGATCATTGTAGATCACCTTGTACTGTGGTTTTATATGACTTTTTGGTTTCATGTTTTTACAGGAATTTGTTTTTGTTTTGTCTTGCTATATTTTGTTTTTCCCTCTAATACAGAAAGGATAGAAATACATGTAGAGACTCATGCATGCATAGCTGTTTACACTCTCACTGTTTGAATATCTACTTTGTATGCTTTAATTTTGTAACTTGAACAACTATTTCTAAGAGGACAATATGTAATTTATCTTTTATATTATCTTTTTTTTTTGAAATTTTGTATTATCTCTACCCATGTAGAGCTTTTGTTTCTCTTTAAATAAAAAAAAAGAAGAAGAACAGGAAAACAATTATATAGATAGTTTTAGGGAGGAATAAAATTAATTATAAACAAATGAATAAATATTATAAAGTAGGTATAGATATGTAAGAAGTTAAGCAATAATCTGAATTGTTTGATTTTGCATTTTATGTAAGGTGTTTTTTAAAAGCATCAGCAATGCTAACTTTATAAATGCATTTTTAGTGAATTTAATCTGATCAGAATCAATCTTTAAATGCTCAAGGTAAAGTCACATCGAAAGTAAATTTAATAAATTGAGTATTAAACAAATTACTCCTTTTTGAGTGCAACCCCCGTGTTCCCAGCTCCTCTGACTTTCAAGCTAAAATATTTAGGTTTTATTTTTGTCAAGATGGCTCTCTGCATGCTGAGGCAGGCTCTGTCTGAGCACCCTGAAGAAGCTGGAGTTGGAAAGTCCAAGTCATGCGAGAGAAGGCTGACATCACCTCCAGTGTGCCTAGTTGCTGGGGGATTGGATCAGTAACAAGTTTCCAGGAACAAGATTTGGGAATTGCTCTGAGGGGTTCAGGGCCAGGAAGCACCTGGAGAGACCTATCTGAGGTGTAGTGCATTGACCCAGGCTGGTTTTCCAGAAGGATGATGGCTGCATCAACCTCTGAAGGACAAGGTGGTGACCTTGATGCCATAAGTTGCTCCGGGAGACTCCTGTGTGGTGAGGGATTATGAAAATAGGCTGTGGAGAGTGATAAGAGGGGAATACAGAGGGGCCACTGGGCCAGATGGTCACGAGGCCTAGATGTCATGCTCCAAAGAGGGACCTGTCATTTAGGAGGCCATGAATTCACTGAGGGAGAGCCTTGACTGAGAATCTGGGTAGCTCAGAAGCAGTTTCCTGGGCTAAGAATGGAGGTGATGGGTGTGTTACCAGCCCTTCCTCTTTCATCCCACATGGTGAAGTGTCACGTGTCTAGAAAAATGAAGCAAGGGACAGGTGAGTGGCTTTTTCAAGCTCACCGTGAACAGTGGCTCAGATGGGACCAGCTAGGGGCTCTTTGCCTCCTTATTTACTGTCCCTCTCTCAACAGTCTGTGGCTGACTTCACCCACTTTCCAGCCCTGTGCACTCTGTTCTATGATTTCCTTAAGTGTTCATTCCTTTTTTGACCAACCACATGTACTTAGGTACTGCTTGCAAATATGGGGATCTCTGCCCCTCAAAATTAGTATTATGCATATCAGTCGCTCATGTCTGTGAGTTCTGCCTTTCAGGAGTTGAACAACTGCAGATTGAAAATATTTTTTAAAAATTTTTACCTCTATTGAATACATAAAGACTTTTCCTTGTCATCATTCCCTAAATAATATAGACGACTATTTCCACAGCTCTTACATTGTAGTAGGTCTTATAGGTAATCTAGAGATGATTGAAAGTATATGGAGAATGTACTTAGATAATATGTAAATACAGTGATATTTTCTATAAAGAATGTGAGCATGTGGATTCAGACATCTGAGGGAAATCCTGAACCCAGTTCCCTATAGATGCCGAATGTGTTAGTCTGCTTTCCAATAGGCTAACAAACACCTGAGATAATCAGCTTAAAAGAGAAAGGTGTCCCTCCAGAAAGAATAGCTGCCATCAAGAAATCAACTGATAACAAATGTTGGTGAGGCTGCGGGGAAAAAGGAACACTGCTCCACTGTTGGTGGGAATGTAGACTGGTGCAACCATTATGGAAATCCATATGGAGAATTCTCAGCAGACTAGGATTGGAAGCCCCATTCAACCCAGCTATTCCCCTCCTGGGTATTTTCCCAGAAGAACTGAAAAGTTCATATCACAGTGATATATGTGCACCCATGTTCATAGCTGCACAATTTGTGATAGCTAAATCTTGGAAACAACCAAGATGCCCATCAACTGCAGAGTGGATGAAAAAGATGTGGCATTTTTATACAATGGAATATTACTCAGCTATAAAAAAGTATGATTTTGAGGCCTTCATATGCAAATGGAGACAACTTGAGACTATCCTCATTAGTGAAATAAATAAGAATCATATTTATAAATATCATATTGTGTCTCTGGTGCAAAAAGTAAATAAGAACTACAAGTGTAATAAAACCAAAATGTGTAATTGCTACTGTAAAAG
>PVLA01001488.1:59204-170118 GCA_004027455.1 Hydrochoerus hydrochaeris
AAAGAAAGTGCTCTAAGGGATATAACTGCATGTATGTTTGAGTGTGTAAAATAGATGACCATATTGCTGAATCTTTGTTGGATCTTTGAGCAGAACTGTTTGTAGTCTGACTGTTTGAATGTTTACTATGTACCCTTTAACTTTGTAACTTGAACAACTACATCCAGGATGACAGTATGTAATTTATAAACTACTGATTGCTTAGTGGGGCTTTTTCTCATTTTCCTTTTTTTTTTTTCTTTTTCTTTCTTTCTTTTAGAATTCTGTATTGTTGCTACCCTTTTTTCTGTTTTGCTCTTTTTCTCTTTAAATAAAATTTTAAAAATGTATAATTGCTATTGTAAAAAAAGGAAATAGGAAGCACTATATAAGATATAGCTGCATGTATGTTTAGGTGTGTAGGATTGATAACCATATTTCTAGGTTCTTGTTGGATTGTTGAACAGATCTGTTTGCACTCCCACTGCTTGAGTTTCCACTTTGTGTGCTTTGATTTTGTAATTTGAGAAACTATTTCTAAAAGAACAATGTGTAATTTATCAGCTAGTGATTTCTTACTGTTCATCTTCTTTTCTTGAAATTCTGTAATATTTCTATCCTTTTTCTGTTTTTCCTCTTTAAATAAAAAAAGCAAGAGAGGAAAAGAAAGTGCTCTAAGGGATATAACTGCATGTATGTTTGAGTGTGTAAAATAGATGACCATATTGCTGAATATTTGTTGGATCTTTGAGAACTGTTTGCAGTCTCACTGTTTGAATGTCTTCTATGTATCTTTTAATTTTGTAACTTGAACAACTACATCCAAGATGACAACATGTAATTTATCAACTAGTGATTTTTTAGTGTTTTTTTCTTTTTTTCTTTTTTCTTTTAGAATTCTGTATTGTTGCTACCCTCTTTTCTTTTGCTTTTTTTCTCTTTAAATAAAATTAAAAAAAAAAAGAGAAAGGTGTGTTTTGGTCCATAATTGGAGAAGTTTCAGTCCATAGCTGCTTGTTGCTTTCCTTTGGAGGTAGTGATGAGACAATAATGAGGTGCACATCATGCTGATAATACATGGCATAACCACTCACCTTGTGTTCAGGAAGGAGGAAGACGAAGCTGTGGGGACCCACTGTCCCCTTCAAGGCACACTCCCATGACCCGCGGACTTCTCTCCAGCTGCTACCTCCCAGGCTCCACCTTCCAATAGCACCATCCAAGTTTTTACCACATGGGTCTTTGAATGACATTTAAGATCCAAATTGTAGCACCAAGGTAAAACTGTGTGATTAGGCTGTTGGTGCAATGTTTGTAGGAGAGTGTAAAAACTAAAGTACGCTGATTTCCAACATGGCAGAATTCATGTCCCACACAGGGCCTCCAGCATGATGCATGTACTGAGGCCATCTGATTTCAACACAGATGTCGCATACCTCACTACAACAGGCAGGCACTGCAGATTACACAGAATGCCAGGCAAGTTGTCTGATGCTGGAATGTGACTTACTTATACTTTGCCTTCTTTCTCTGACCTCCAACAGACAATTAGAAGTCAGATTTTAGTATAATGTACTTTGGTTGCTTTAATGGTAATTTTTATATAAGATGATTTTAAGATTCATAGCAATAAGCAAGTCCATTTTTTTCAGCTGAACTTAGAGTGGGTTTTCAGTCATGGCCACTTATATCTGCCAATGTCCTTGCCTCAGTTCATTTATCCCGAAAGAACAGGCTTTCATTCAGGGTAATTACAGTAAAATTCTTTCTTTTCCCCTCAAAGGCAAGACAGTGCATTAGTCTTAAGCTATTTAAATAGTAATACCAAAATACTGAGGACAATAATGTAGGCACAATATACATCAGGGTAAAAATAATCACTGGCACTAAAATGTAGTATCTCATGTGCTTCACATGAAAATATTTTTAAAAATCAAATAAACATACATCTTAGAAGGTTTTTAAGAATTATTCCCTTTTTTTATCTTTTTGGGATTCTACACTTTAGTATAAATTTTTTTAAGTATAAAATTTTGTTGAAAGGTAATGTGCTTTTGTATTTTCTATACAGCCTGCAAAACAAAAGAAATAACTGGTCATTGTGTTGACAGTGGAATTAAAAAATCAAGAACTTCAGAAAAGTCAGGAATTTCAGGAAATGATTTGCTTTCTGGGTAGCAACAGGCCACAATACCTACATTCTTTGCATCCTAAGTTAAACTCCCTGGGTCACTGGTCACAACTATTGGGGCGAGAAAGCACATGGGTGTGGATGGATGGAGAACCTTGGCGGGGACTAGGTCAGGTTGAACTTGGATGATACTGAGGTATGAGGAGGGCCAGAGCCAGCAGACCAGATCCAAAAAGACACAGCCTAGTTCACAGATGCTTCCTAGAAGCAGGCAGCTGAGATTGGCTTTTTTCCCACACCAATGACCCCAAGTGGTAGAATTTAAAGCCCTAGAAGACATGATTTTGTGAGTCTTTCATATACCTAGTGCTACTCTGATCACTTTCCTTACACAGAGACTTTTCCTTACAATTTCTAGTGGCTAAGGACTCCCAAAGGTTTGGGGCTTTCCAAGATCACAGGGGGCAGCTAATGTATTAGTTTTTGTCTCCATCTTTTCAAAAGCTGTCACTGAAGTTTCATCAACTGCAGTGAGTACGAGGGGTGTTTTATTTCTGCTTCTGATCCAGGATGACATTTCCAGTCTTGTCTTTGACCTTGACCCTCCCTGAACTGTACTTGGTCTCCCGGCAGCCATTGCAATACACAGTCTTGCTGGTACCATCAGGAAATACCCTCCTCTTGAACTGGGTCGTGTGGATTTCTTTCTGCCCATTACTGAACACGATGGTTTTGTCGCCATTCCTGGTAGAGGAGAAACACTCTGGTAAGACAAGGTATGCCATATCCAGTTCTGTGAACAGGGAGCAGGCAGGGATGAATGACACCAGTGCCTGGAGAGAAGGACACAGCTGTGCAGAGCAAGGACAAGAATGGTGCTGAGGACTCAAGGACTGATGGGAACTCTTGATGGCTGAGGACACGTAGGTGGGGCAGGAGAGAGATAAGCTGTGAGAGCAGCTGAGTCTGTTCACTGAACCTAAGGTGACAGTTTGAAGTGGAGCTGAATGGAGACATAGTTGACGTGCAAAATACCATGAAAGGATAAAGAAAACGCCACCACATGAGAGGAAGTATCTGGTTGCTCACAGTGGAGTTAATGTAGCTCTAAAGCAGAGAGTGAATGAGCCCTGAAGCTGCAAAACTGAAGGCACAGAAGAGACTGAAGCCAGCAAATGACACCACCAGGGTATTGTGGCCAGGTGGATCTTGGGCGAAGAGAAGGGGAACCTAAGGTGACTTTCCAACCTACTCAGGTTGTTAGACAGCACAGACCCCAGGTCTTCCTCTGCTCACTTTAGCATCAAGACCAAATCCTACCAGCACTTTCTGGTGTGTCTTATGTATATGATTATGAAGGTTCTACAATAGACTTGGGTTTCTGGATTACATGCTGAAGACCGGGCTCCTCCTTATGGTGCAATTCAAGCCCAGCCAAACTCACTGAGTTAAATCTGTGTGTCACTTAATGACAGGGACACATTCTGGGATATGCATTGTTAGGTGATTTCAAAACCAGCTAAGATGACTACAATGATATTAGGTGACGTGATCTCCTGGAACCACCATTTCATGCGTCCCTTGTTGCCAATTGCAACATTATTATGTGGCACATGATTGTCCTTAAATTAATGTGTAAACCTATATTCTGCATAAAGAGATTCAAATCACTCACAAGACAAACATTGTAGTGTCAGTGGTATTATTTTCTGCTATTATTTTTAAATAAATATTTAAACTAAAAACAATTCAAATTAATATGAAGAAATTATCAGATATACAAAATCAAAAGCTGGGGATGATTTGGAGTCATACTGTGTGATACAGTACCAACCTTTTAACGCGTAGGATCGTCCCATCAGGAAACACAGTCTCCTCACACTCAGGCTTGAGTGTGGTAACTGTTCCATCTGGAAATGTGGTTTCTTTGGAGCCATCAGGGTAGAATTTTTCTGCAGAATACATTTTTTAGAAAAGCATCTTACTCTGAAAGTGTTTAGAAACTACATTATATCTCAATCATCTACCTGAGATTTATAGAAAGAATATTTCTTAATCATCTGAGTCCATAAATTTGAATTGCCACATACACTATGAAATTCTCAGGTCAACTTGACATTTAGATGAATTAATAATGCTTTAGTGTAAGTACACATAGCTGCCCATTTATAGTGACTTGAGTTATGATTTTTCAACTTTATGATTACAGAAAAGTGGTATGTATCCAGCAGAAACTGTTACAGCTTGTATCTAGATGTTTCCTTAAAGCCTCATGTGGTCATAGGTGGGGTTTTTTAGATGCTCTTGTTTCAAGGGTGTGTGATGCTGGGTTTAAATTGCACTGCAGGATTAAGTGTTTGATTAGTCCATTGATTGGGTAAGCACAGTTCTGATTGTGGGCAATAGTAAAGTTCACCCAGGCTGTAGGTGGCACCATCCAAAAGGTGGGTGGTTTGAGGGGAATAAAAGGAGAGGCTTCTGCCTTGCTGCATGGTACTGCTTCTAGGGATGGTGCCTGCTGTTTGTGGTCTCTTGCCTGTCCACCACGAACTATTTTTCCTCTGCATTGTTCCTCTGCATGCCACCCTGCCTTGAAGCCAGATAGCTATGAATTGAAACTTCCACAAATTATAAACTATAATAAACCTTTTCTCCTTTAATTCTGGGTGTATGGCATTTTGTCTTAGCAACAATAATATAACTAAGACAGAAACTATGCAGTTTGAGTTTCTGTCTTTTTCTGTGTTAATGACATGCAACACCACCCTAGCCAAGTGACCATGAGCTGCAGCCCTCAGGTGTCAGACCATCACCAGGGAGGGCACCTCGTACACTGCAGTGTGCTGTGACATGGTTATGTTTAGTGTCTTAGGTGTATTACATGCATTTTTAGTTTACAATATTTTCAACCGACCGTAGGTTTCTGGTATGGAATGCAATCAAACACCAGGAAATATTTATTTATCCCAAATATTTATAAAGCATACTTATACCATAAAATTATTTATTGTTTATCTGATATTCAAGCATAAATGAGAATATGATCACTATTTGCTGAATCAGACAACCCAAATTCAAAGATTTAAATATTATATGAAAGCAATCAGAAAAACACACCTGTATAAACAACAGGAGTATACTCGGCTGCTTTTCGTTGTTTTAGCCAGGACTTAAACAACACACACAGATATCTTTGCACATCCATAAATTTATCTTTCTAAACTTCTCAAATATATTTTATTGTGATTCACTCTACTACGGCTTGATTGTTTGTCTCCCCAAAGTTTGTGTGTTGAAGCTTACTCCAGAGCAATGGTGTTAAGGAACGGTGATTGAGGAGGCAACTAGATCTGGAGGAGGCATCTTCACCAGAGGAATTAGTGATTTTATTCAAGAGAGCTCTCTGTCCTGCCATGAGGGACAGCACCATCAGTACATCCTCATCGGACTCCAAGCTGAGATGGTGTGTATCAGCTGCCTGGTTCATGGACATTCTCCCAATATTGCTCAAATGAACTCCTGGTCTAAGATGGAAACATTGCTTCTCTTTGCTCTCTGACTCCCTAAATCCTACACGTGAGGTCCAGGTACTCTATTAGGCCCATAGCTGGCAACTTTAGGCCTCTGGATGCTTTTGACCCTCACTATTGAAAACATGTACTTTTACTTCTTCCTCTTGACTTGTTTTGTCAACTGTTAGCAGTTGCTGGCAGACAAGTGGCAGAAAAACCAATATGAAGAATCTGACAACTGGAGGAAAATTCTGTCTCTTAAAATAACTGTTAGCACAAACTGTAAAAGATTGTTCCTAGGGGGAGTTATTAGTGGAACACCTTGCAGAAGTTGCAGGCTCTTCATTGGCTGATATTTTGAGACTCACTGACTGCCTGGCACATAATCAATATACAATATGTCTTTACTGATTTGTATGAATTTATGTGAACATTCACCTAACAAAAATCATCCCTATCAAATGGCAGTAGGGGAAACAATGGGGCTTTCATTTGATTTTGTCCTTGAAACATCAGTCATAGTTAGAAGTGTAGAAGCATTGAAGATACAATGAACATATCCAATACAATAACAGAACTTGTATTTCCTGCTGTAAAATTAAGTGGTACATTGGAGACATTCTACATGGACCAGCTGAGATTTTTAAAAAATTGTCTATAAAATATTTTCTTTCCCTTTCACAAACTGCTCAAAAGGAAACAATAACTGGGAAACTGGGATGAGGAGAAGGAGAAAAGAAGGAAGGAAAGAGATATAGCCACTTATTCCTTTACTTTGTGGGTATCAAGTTTTTTCTCTCAAGAATGGGAAAGCTGACCAACACATGTACATACATGGGAAAGGGAGAAAGAAGATCCAAGGAAGTGGGGTACAAGGTTAGACACTAGTGATTCTGGGTACAGAGCAGGTAGGGCTCCTTTGTGCTTTCCTGGAACTTTTTTGTAAGTTTTAACTTACATTAAAACAAACAGATAAAAAGTTTTTTAAAAAATTAATGCTCTGACTAGAGCACTAATTAAAATTATAGCAAGTAAAAATTAAAAGAGTTGAACAGTACAGAGCTTGTCCTAATAGAACACATAGTAATTGGAGCACATGTTCTTCTCTAGATACACAGAACTAAAGCATGTAAAATAAAAGGAAATAGGAATCATGGACCCATGTTTCTAGAATACAATGCACACATCCAGTATCAATATAAAAAAAATTATATGAGCAAAATTAAAATACAAGGGGGGAAAATCACATGAAGATTTGTTTCCACTACCATAAAATTATGGCATAAATATTTTATTATTTTTAGAGCACCTAATTACTTTATAACTCAATATCTTATTCTCCAAAAGACCCCCCAGAGATGCCTCTACCTATTCTGGGTGTTTCAAGGCAATGCCAGCATGGCTTTACAGATCCATCTGGGTAGACTAGCCACATTTCCTAGAGAAAAAGCAATAATCAGTAATCTAATTGTGAAAAAAAGTAGAACAGGGAATGAACTTAGCTTCATTTACAGACTGTTTGCATAACCAAACACAGAAGAACACTTTTATGACTTAAAGGTATGTGAAAAAAGCAATGATCCTTGTTAAATTAAACAAGCAAATCAACAATTGTACATGATTCAGGAGTCTAGTGCTATGAGTATACAGTCATACTTGCAGCCCACCCCTGGAGCCGCTCCTGTGGAGGGCACCTTTACCACTGAACCCTTCCTGTGGCTTGGAAATTGGCTCTGAAGACAATTTAAGACTGTGTATAGGGGTGCAGAAAGGAATTCAGTGGCATTACATAAGCAATGTCCCCACATTCATGGGTTAGCTCATGCAGGCGCATTTTCAAACTGACTCCACATAGGAAGTGACATTTTCTCTATGCAAAAGAAAATTTAAACTATTTCTGTTGATACAAACTAGGCAGAAATCTATACACATATACAAAATCCAGATGAACACTGTTTTTCCCCATGAATGCAGACATCTGGGCAGACATTAAGAAGCAAGACTGTGGATAGTTTCATAGACTTTGGCCATTCCAAAGTCTTATGGCAAAGAATTTTTTGCACAGCATATTGAAGTTGGCAAGCTTCCTTTACAATTAATAAAAATTCTTATGTAACATGCAAATTTGAGGGTACTGCAGAGAGTCAAAAAGAGGTCAACACTCACAGTTGAGGCCTTGGTCAGGAATCTGGGGTAAAGATGAGCCCTCAGGTGGCTCAGGAGTAACTTGGTTGCTCCTGACAACAAAAGTAACCAAAATAGACTGAGTTCTAAGCCACTGTGTATCATGGCCACCTGTTCTTGGAGAGGAAGACTAGAAATTCCTGCCTCTGAAATGTAGGTTCTTCAGATGGCAAAGTGAGCAGATTGTTGAACTTTTACAGACCCAAGTTAAAAACCAACAACAGAGCCCCAGAGCTCCAACCATGGATGGACTCAAGGCGCAGCACACAAAGGCAATTTGCCCACCCTCTTGGTAAGCCGCCCACACCTGAGCAGGGAGGAGAACCAGCAGCTCCAGAGCTCCGACCATGGAGGGACTAAGGGTGCAGCACACAAAGGCAGTCTGCCCGCCCTCCCAATAGGGGCAGAGGCCTGAGCTGGGAGGAGAACCAGCAGCCCCAGAGCTCCCACCATGGAGGGACTCAAGGCGCAGCACAGAAAGGCAATTTGCCCGCCCTCTCAGTAAGCATCCCTGGCATGAGGCAGGAGAACAATCACTCAGCGACTCCCAGGAGCCTACTAGTGAGCAGACTAAGAATCAACCCACCCCCCGACCCACTCCCCCCCCCCATTAACAAGTGAGCCAGAGATCTAGACATCTCTTGAGAGGTTGACCATTTGTAATGTAGTAAATAGGGGGGATTTCCCTCTATCATCTCTTTGAAGGCAAATATTGTTATCACTGTTTGCTTTGTTCTGATTAATGATATTGCTTTATTCAATGTTCTGTTTTGATAAGTTCTAGAATGTCCTGTATTTCCTTTGATTTGGCTATACCCGATTGAAAGAACAATTGTTGTGAAGATAATGGGATATACTATGGTACCTATTACTGTTTATGCCAGTAACCTGTTGAGGTTACTGCACTCTCTCAGTTGGCTTTGTTCCATCTTGTTCTGTTGTATTTTGCTACCTTCAAAATAATAAAAAATTAAAATAAATAAAAAATAAAAAGTAAATAACAACAAAACAGATCAGTAAGGTACTGAGCAAGCTGAAACACGATATAACTAAACAGATAATGGACTTGAAAAGCAAAAGGAGGAAAAGAAAGCACTCTAAAGGATATAACTGCATCTATGTTTAAGTGTGTAGGATTGATGACTATGTTGCTGGGTTTTTGTTGGATCGTTGAATGGAACTGTTCGCAGGCTCACTGTTTGAATGTCCACCTTGTATGCCTTAACTTTGTAACTTGAACAGCTATATCTAGAAGACAATATGTAATTTATCAACTAGGGATTTCTTACTGTTTATTTTTTTTCTTTTTCTTTGAAATTCTGTATTCTTTCTTCCCTTTTCTGTTTTGCTTTTTTTCCTCTTTAAATAAAATTTTTTAAAAAGCTGGAAAAAAAACCAACAACACTTCCTAGTTACTGAGCCCCTAAACATGTTCCCAAAGCTTTGCCAAGGAATATGTTACCAATCAGTCTTGAGCAAGGTACTCGAGACAGCGCATGAGTGTAAAGCCATGGGCATGGTGCTTCCCACCCCCTCCAAGACTCCCCACACCCTCAGAACCTTACAGACAGGGGAGTGCAGAAGGGGTGGTGCAGCCTCATATACACCATGTAGCAAATTTCAACCAATATAGCCATGGGACGTGCTTGCTGTCACACTGCAGTGGTTATGACTGCTTTGGGAAATGTGCCATAGTTTCCATGCCAGAGCACCATCAACTGTCTGTCCAGAAATGGTCGCCTCAGGGAGACTTTCTCTAATAGCTATTTTCTCAGACAAACAATTGACAGACCTGAAGAACCTCCCTGATGCCCCCTGGGGACCATCAGTGGTGCCCCATGGACAGGTCCCTTGACTCACTCACTGTCTACAGTGAAGCTCAGGCCACGAGAGCAGGGCCTGGGTCCTAATAGTGGTGACAGTGGTGGATTAGGATAGTGGTGATCAGATGGCAGAGCCCATGGGTCAACACTTCTCTGAATTTATCCCCTACACAGTAGCTTTCTGCTGGATGAACTACCCTCACCCAACCCCCAATTTCACTACTACACCAAAAAGAACAGCTTGATCTTTACATACAAAATCTGGCCTTAGGTTTTGTTTTGTTTTATAATATGGATAGTCTTCTTAAAACAGAAGAAGAAAACTACAAACTGAAGTCCGAATTGATACACAGCACTCACTCTCTAGAACACCTTATAGTAGCTCACATGAAAGACCTTTTACTCTTAACTGCAGAAGAGCTCACCTAACCCTCTCCACTTTCTGATCATGTGTTTTTTGGTGGCAGACCTCAAGCTTCTGGCCCATGGACTTGCAGCAGTAGGTGGCAAGTACGGTGACCTTTCAAGTCAGGACGAGCCAGTGCTGCCTCTCAGGAAAGTGTCTGCACAAGGAGCAGACTTCCTGACCTGGACTCCAGCCTTCATCCTTGAGTTTGTACTTCCGATAGCCTGTGCTTGCTGGGGACAGCCTGGCAGAGACCAACCTGACCAAGAAGTGACCACAGAATGTCTTTCCCTGGGTGGAAGCCTCAACAGACACTTGGCTCAATAGTCAGGAGTTGGCTCACTGCAGATCTAACCCCAGGGTACAATCTTCTGGAAACCCCAGCACCCTGCCCAGGGTTTGAGAATGGTTAGTTTCAACGTAGGGGCAGCCACTGAGGAAGACTGAGATGCCGGTCCCCCATATGACGGACGTGACTGCAGAGAAACTGAAACAGCAGGAATGTCACCCATGTTTATCCATATGCTCTTTGTAAATGTGCTCCAGAACAAAACTTTCCAAATTTAGGGAAGCTGTGATGCTGATCATCCCAATTATAGCGTCCCCTCCACGAGAGATTTGCAGTAAGTCTATACCAGGCAGAGAACTAGAATCTTTGCATGAAGATATCTAAGTCATTAATATGAAAAAAATGGAGGTTAAAAGTAATGAGAGATAAAATTAATCCATGATAAGGTGAAACAAATTCACAAAGCCCCAAAACTCTGAGCTTACCTGGAAGGTGGCATTTTAAAGTCCAGACAGAACTTCAGAAGGGAATTCAGCAGCTTTTTAAGGCAATGATCTGACCACACTAGGAAAATAGTAGCATACTGCCTCAAAGTCATGATTCTCCTGCCTCAGCCTCCTGAGTAACTGATTGCATGTGTGTACCTATGCACACTATATATATATATATATATATATATATATATATATATATATGATCTTAATAAATCCACAGAATTTCCTGGGACTCATTTTTTCATTCCAAATTAAAATTTAGTAAATCACAAAGAAAAACTGCATTGGTAAGCAAATAGTATTTTATAATATGAGAGGGCGAGCTAAGGAAACACATACTGTGTGACTACCACACCCTCATACAGGCTCATGGAGCCTAGGGGACCCTCCGTATCTGGTCAACAAGTGTCAGCCAGGAATGCGCAGTGACATCCCTTCCACAGAACAGTGGCTCTCAGCTACACAGATGATATTTCAGAGCAACAATTTGGGAAGGTGTCAGTCTGGAAAAGATGGCGTTCTTACCTACCTTATCTACCAGGTTAGAAAGCATTTCTTATTCAGCCAAAGGTGTGTTTGGAAAGGGAATGCCCGTGAAAGTGCTTGAAGGGCCATCTGTCTGATGCTGCCACCCTGTATTTGCCCATGCCAGCAGAGCCAAACCATGGCACATCCCTGCCTGCTGAGGTCTAGGGCTCTGAGGAGGCCAACAGATCTTGGGGTGCTTATGGACCTGCACTAAGGAGCAACCCATAGTTGTAGATAGGGTTTAGGAAAAAACACATACCGGGTTTTCATTAAGCAGTTTAAGGTCTATATTACAGTATAGGGACAATTGTTGCCCTGGAAATCTTGCCTAAAAGGCTTCCTATCTGTTCAACCTAATGTTTCCATAGCACCTTGTATAGTACATGAACACAGAAGTTGCTTAACCATGCAGGCTCAGGGAAATGACACTCACCAATCTGCTTATTAGGAAACTGTACAGTTTCCACACCATCCGGGTAGGTTGTATATGTTGTCTGAACATCCGAGAAGTAATAAATCTGTAAGGACCAAAAAGACCTGTGTTGGGTGGCAGTTTGTCTAATAGAAGAACCTATAATTAAGCTGGTAAAGCACTTCCTGCAAGCAGCTGAGGGGACCATTTGGCAGGTGGACATAACCATGGTCACAGACACATCCACAGCTATCATATACAAGAAGAGGAGCTGGCCACCAACACCCCAGAAATGATGGCCTGGACTGTTACTTAGTGGAAGAAATTACAAGACACAGTCTAGCTCTCAGTTCTGCACCTGGGCAGTCAAGCTAAACCCTGAGGGTGGGCTTCAGCACTACGGGGGGCTGCAACTGGCTGATGGACATGACCTTGAGACCCACCACTGTGAAACCCCAAGCTCTCAGACCTACAGCCTGCCCAGAGAAGAAATAGGTGCCCACTGCATCAGATATCCATGCAACCCCTCCTTGAGAACTACCACTGGATGTTAGCATTTCCAACAGCCATGCAGCTTTCAGTTCCCAGCAGTGAGAGGAGGAGCTAGAAGAGCAGATTTAGAGGAGGAAGCTAACTTGGAGGAGAGGGGAGTGGCAGGGAATCTATCCATGCTGAGTATGAGCCCATCTCACCCACAGAGTGGGGAGGGTGAAATATTTAAAACATGTAGGACTCCAAAAACAAAAAGCAACTAAATGTACATATTTGTTTCCAAGGTGAGACTGGGAGGAAGGCATTTTGCTTCCCTCCTCACCAGGTAGGTCTGCTGCAATGGTACTTGTGAGAAGAGATAAAAGGGCACAAGAAGGGTCCCAGTGAGCAGAGTCCTGCCTCCACTTGATGGCCTTGTGGGCATCCTCCCCTCACATTTGCCACTTGTCTGAAATAAATGGAGCAGGAGCCCTCCTCTTCCACCATGGCAGCCCATGTCCCTCTGCAGACCTGAGGCGTGGACTGGGACCACCGCACTAGGAAAGGGGAAGGTTCTAGGCAGCACTCGCTTACCCCTCCAGAGACTTTTCACTCTAGCAGAGCAAAGGTCTGAGCAGAGGTATTTCCTCCCTCGCCCTGCTTAGGGGTCTTGTTCTCTTCTTCTATCGCCTCTTGACCTCAGCTCATGATTCTGAGATTTCTCACTCTCTGCACCTCTATTTGTTACTCTCGCACTCCCAAGCTGCTAGGCAATGACTCTCTGTTACTCCAAGGTGAAGAAAACTTGATCCCAAGTCCACAGGTAGAGATAGGCAGTGAGAACAATGTCACGCATGGCTCCACGGGGCTGTAACGCAGCAGAAGCCCTCATTTCAGGGGCTGTCCATGCTCCCGCCCCAGTTACATTTCCCAGCCTCAAAATCAGGGGCCTTGTAGGCAGCCAGGCCAACAGAAGAGCACCTGGAAGCCAAGTATGGCCTTATCTATACCCCACAACACTGACATTGCCATGGGGAGGTCAGAAGGCTTCAATGAGGGCAAGATTACTAATCAACATACATATAGATGTTTCACATTAAAATAAGTGAAACAGCTGGGTGCAGATGCATGTGTCCATAATTCCAGCACTCTGGGAGGCCGAGGAAGGAGGATGGCAAGTTTGCCCCAGCATAGGCACCTGAGCCACTTAGTGAGCCTCCATCTCAAAATAAAAAATAAGAAACAAAGGCCTGGGATGTAGCTCAGGGCAAAGCTGCTGGGTTCAGCTCCTAGTACTGGAAAAAAGAAAAAGTAAAACACACACAAAATTAGAGGAGCTCTGCAGTGACTCTCAGCTCAGCACATATCCTGGAGTCAGTGCAAACAGGGAAGAGGACAATCCAAAGGAGAAAAGCAGAAGAATACGAATTTCTCACCAAGAGACGGTTCTCAGTCCACGACAAACTGTACCCTTATCTCCATGCCTGATTTACTGTATTTTCCCATTAGCCAGATTTGTGTAAATTGTCACACCCCAAATTACCTGGAGGATTACCATCCTGTAGATGTTGCTTATGAAAGATTTGGAATCTCCAAAGTTTGTGGAACCAATTTTCCCCACATACACTCCTCTGTCACAAAATACACAGCCTGTCCCCTTAGGCCAGAAACGTAATCTTGACTCCCTAATATTAAACAACCATGGCTATGACAAGCTGCTATCTTCCATGTGAATGTCCTCTTTGCTACTGTGAGCTATGGGGTGACAACTTTCCACCTGGCATGAATTTATAATGAACAGCAATGAGAATCCCAACTTTGGCTCTATTGATAAGATTGGAAAATTCCATGTTGTGAGGATGGAGGTTTCTCCTGTGTACTGGGTACAGTCAGCAGCGTCCCTGGACTCAGCCTACTAAATTCCAGCAGCACCCCTGGTTCTCTTTGTAACAATAACCAGAACTAGCCTGAGACATCACACATGTCCCAAGTAGGGCACACAATTGCTCCTAGCCAGCTGTGTAGCAGATAAGTCCTGGTTTTATTAGATGCAGACACTGAGAGTTATTAACTCACTGTCTGTATGGCTGGCCTGACAGGGCTATGACATAGCCTCTGCCTTGTGGTTCCCAAACCTAGGCTTTCTGCCCCACCTATCTGGCAGATGCTGGTGCCTTCTCCCCAGCTATGTAAACACTGCGAGAAACAGGGAGAGTGACAGCCATCAGGTCCACCTGTCCTCCAGCTTGTACAAGTGTTGGCTCTTGGTCCTACCTCACTTTACTGCAATACTAAGGTGGAGTCTACGATTCGTGTTCGTTTATGGAGTGCTCAGCTTCAGGTTTGTACAGCAGTAGGGGCGTTAGCTAACGGATTGGGTCATTTAATCTTTGAAACCATCTTTTGAGTTTGGTTCTAACTACGAACCACATTTTATGGAGAATTAAAACAACTCCTAAACGAGAGTTCACAGTGGAGGCAGGGCTAAGTAGTGAGTCTCACTGACATGGAAATCTCAAGTTTGAGAGACCGTAAAGGATCTTATTTTCCCAAGTTCACCATGGAGAGAGGATCATCTTGTTCCCAAAGAGTGTCTGATATTCTAAAGCTGTGTTCTGCGCCTTTCTCTTCCCTCATCCACAAACTTTCAGATAATAAAAGGGTACCATATGCAGAGTGTTCCCTAAAAATCAGGTTCATCTCATTTTTTTAAAAAGGCAAACAGACTTAGTATGCTCACCACTCGCTGATCAGGCTTGATCTTCTTCACATCACCATTATAAAACTTGATGATGGTTGTCTTCTTGTCAGCACTGGTCTCCTTCCTGGTGCCACTGGGAAAGGTGACAATCATGCGACCATCGCTGAGTATCTGCTCCACCTTCATGGAGACACAAAAGTTCCAAGATGAAAATTAGGTAATTATATAAAGCTTCACTATTTTCCTTGCACTCAAAATCATTCTGCATGAACCTGCATGAACCTGCATGGCACTGTTCATGTCATTGGCTGCATTTCCACTCCTTCCCCAAATCACTAAATCCTTCCAAAAATCCATCCCTGAATTTAAATAAACTTGTTCCATAAGTGTCTTTTTCATAAAGCCACATAATACATTTTCTGGAAGTCTGGATAATTTGTGAATATGGATTTAGTGAATGGGCTATATAAATTGCATAATTACTATGCAAAACTATCTTTTATAGATTTTTCCCCTTTCTGACCCATCCTTTTGACTCATACAGTACTTTACCCTGTCTCAAATATTCATTGATATCAATTAAAAATCAGCAACTATGGAATTTCATATGTATCATGCTAAGAAATTTAGTAAAGAATATCTTTGTCTTCAAAGATATTAGTCATAAAGATTAGCATAAAGAAAAAATTGACAGAAATAACCTCACTGCTTTGAGAGTTAATACAGTACATGTGAAAGTCAGTAAAATGTATTTGTTATTTCTTGATACAGCTTGATACAGGAGTTAATTTATGTGGTAAAAACAAATTTTTTTTTGAAATGTCTTCAGTAATCCAACAAAATTTGATGATGTGTGCCCCCTGCTGGCCAATCCCACACCCTCCAATTTGTCAGGCTTGACAAAATTGCTCATTTTCTTGCTATTAAACCAGTCAGGTGGATAGAACAGGTTGTATTCAGTTCAATATTAGATGAATTCTTTTTGGTACTAGGGATTGAACTCACTACTTTGTGCTTTTCATGAAGGTGCTTATGCCACTGAGCTAAATCACCAGCCCTTAATCAAGAAAAATTACAACAAAGCTTAAAGAACTAATTTCATCTTGGAAATGAAAAAGACACACATATTTAAAATGCCCCATATGAAAAAATTCATAAAATCATTAGAGTTATGTAAGTCAATTATATAAATATTTTGGTCAGTAACAAGCTGCATATACAACATGGGTCACATAACATGACAGAGTCAAGAAATTTCTATCACCTAGTGACATTGTAGTCATTATAACCCAGGGGAACTGGTCACCCTTGTATGTGCAGTGAGACTGGTGTAAACATACCTGCAGCCAATCACACTGAAGTACAGCCCACACGGTGCATAAACCATGCGATACTTCATGATGAGAATAACGACCATGTTACTGGTTCGTATATTTATGTAATCGACTTTTAATAATCATTTTAGAGTGTTCTGCTGCTTTTTATTAAAGTGGAAAAAAAATTGTCTGTGTTACTCCATCAGCAGCCCTGTCCATCTCGTGTTTACCTCCTTTCTTGATCACACGCCAAGGATGGTGTGAGTACTCCTTGATCCACATGGTCATGAAAGCACCCAAAGACACAGTGTATCCCATCTTTAAGTGATGCATGACTATAGAGGACTTTCTGGTATTTATATTTTTTTATTTTATAAAATACAAGAGATAAACAAGCAGAGAATTTCAGCACATCTAAAGGAAGATACACAAAGACAGAGGACACAGATGAGAGGCCAGAAGGGGTAGTAAAGTACCAGGGACCTGAGAAAGAGGGACATCCAGGAACATGGGCACACAGTAGATGTCCTGCACTGCAGAAAGAGGAGGCTCGTGATGGAACAGCATAGAATAAGCCTCCTGCTTCTTGCATCCACACCTTTGCATTTCCCACTGAGTGAGTGATTCATCCTGTACTATTGACAAGTTAGCAACATCACCTACTGCTGAGCCAGAAGGACAAGGTATATGGAGTGGGATTCTTTCCCTTAACAGCCCTGTGGAACATCTTGATGAACTCTCCATTATGTGAATGGTTTATCCACTTACAAGGATAGAAATCTTCCTTTATTTAGATCAGAGTCCATGCAACAAAAGCAAAACGAGGATGTCCTCTTGTCTCTCTTTGGCCATTGGAAAAGGGTCACAGTGCATGCATACTGAGTTGAGCAGGGAACTGACCCATCACTGCCCCACGGGAAAGCACAAACTGCCGCATGCATCTTCTCCAGACCCTCCTGAATCAAGGACAGCAGCCACCAGAATAGATCCTTCAGGATGGAGATGTCTTCTGGGGATTCAGGAACTGGGAGACACTTGGGGAGAGAGAGGCAAATTTTCCTCTCACAAAGAATGCTGTTTTATCTAGCTCTGGCAGATGCTTGCTGACCTCTGATGGGAGTCCTGGGACAGTCTGAGCAAAGAGCAGGGAACACAAGAGCCATGGCTAGGGAAGAAGGAATGCTACATACTTCTACCTTGCCATCTGTGTGTTGTTTTCCTTGTATCCCCATCTTCTCTATGGTGCTACCCAGAGGGCACACTGCTTCTTGGGAAGGCCCTGGTTTTGTGGGACTGTTCTGCAGAAAGAGTATAATCATGGCTCTTGTGGCCTTTGTGAACACTGCAGAGACACTTAGCTTTGGATATTCTATGTTTACTTTTTGCTTGGCTAGGGAGGGAACCCAGAACCCTGGGCATGCTAGACATGTGCACTATACCTGAGCAATGCCCCAGACCATTCTGTGTCTTAGGAAGATGTTTTCTCGGTCGTGGCCAGGATGACCAAGGTAGCAACTACTGCACCCAGAACCTTGTACTGAAATGCACATTACAGAGGCCTTGAAGTGAACCATTTAGCAGCTGGAGTCCAAAAAGTAAAGGCCAGAGACAAAGGTCACCACCATCTCCTCAAAGGTAGCATTGGAAAGGGCACAGTGGATGGATGATGCAGACTTTGGTAGAAAGCAGAAAACAAGTGGGGCCCTGCTCTGATATTTTCTCACAGTCACCTACTTTTACATTGCAAGTGTGCTGTAAAAATACCCTTCATGGACAAAACCCTTCCTATTTCATAGGTTTTTTAAAATTAAATATAGTATATAATAAATAGACCAATTGCAATGGTTTAGGATTATTTCTGTTATATTTGCCTTTGATTCCACTTATTTCCATTCAGGATTGTAAATAACTATAACAAAATTTTGATTTGGGGAACTCTTAAGTCAGGAAAAATAGCAGTCTGGTTTTGCCTATGTACTAAATGCAACTACTTTAAACCTACAAAAAAAATTTCTGTCTTTGCAAAATGCTGAATGAGCTTGGAGAATAAGGAGGCATCAGATTCATCTTAGTTTTCTGCACTTATCAGGGAGACAGGATAGTACCACCATCACTGGCCACCACCTCCAGGTCCCCAGGGACCCTGAGCCACCTCCATAGGACAACTTGACCCCACTTACTTGCTGCTCCTCATTGTCTAGAGAGGAGCAAGTGAGCTGGCTGGCTCGGTCCTGGTGAAGAAGCCTGACCTTAGAACTCTCTGGGACCAAAGAATCTGTGTCTGAAAGAGAAGAGAAGCTACATGTCAAAGGACAGTGCACAAGACACTGAAAATATCACTACCCCTATGCTGTGCCTAAGTCTGATTGAGCTGCAAACATGTGCTTTTTCTTATGAGATTACAAGTGCCATGTTGGGCCCACCCACATCGTATCATAAAGTGGGTGCTGTTAGTGAGTACGTTGGCTCCACATCTCTGGACGTCAGTCCTTTTCAAGTATAGGAGGGCTCCAGAGAATGACTGGGGAAGAGGCAAAGCCTCTGCCCTCAAGCTGCTTCCATCCTGTGGGGATCAGATCCAGCAGAGGGAGACAGGACCCCAGTGAGAACTGGCTCACTGGACATAGGAAAGAAGGCAGGGGACACAGGGAAGTAGGGCCACAGGATTTCAGGAGGGCCTGGGAGAAGCCAAGGAGGGTCACCAACAAGCAAGATAGGCCAGGGGGCTGAGGAGATGACTGCAAGCACAGGGCACAACTGAAGGGTAAATAAACTGAAGCTTTGTTGGGGACCTGAGTGGACATCAGCTGGGAGGCAAGGTGGCTGTCCATTGAAGGTTGGTCAGCAGGAAGTCAACGTTGCCAGGGGTGGAGAGAAGCCAGGGAATAGAGGTGTCAGGCTGCTGTTGCCTGTTAAGAGTGTCAGAAGCATCTGGCAGAACCAGCAGCTGGGCTGGACTGAGCCAGAGAGGATGTGGCAGGTTCGGTGAGACAGATGGAGAGGATCTAACTCAGGAATAAGCCAAAAGCAGCTGGGGATTAAGAAGCTCCAGAGACTCCACACATTGCTGCGGTGCAGTTTCCTGTGCACATCTTTGCGTCATAAGCACCGCACGTAAAAGGGAGCGAGGGAGCGCAGGCGCACGGCCACTCACCCTTCTTGTAGGCTGGTGCCTTCTTCGGCAGCAGGACGTTAGAGGCTGGTGCTGGTGATCTGCCACTGGCTTCTGACAGAACTCGAGAAGACCTGTGCACACTCCGGGAACAAGGGCAGTCATGGAACTTGCATGTCACCTCCGCAGAGATGGGGTGCTGCACACAGTGAGTTTTGTCACCAAATCCTTCCTTCTCACCATCCCTCCACCACAAGCTCTGTGCCAGTACAAAAAGCTAAGTCAGTTTTTGTTTAAAAAAAAATATGGAGAAAAAAATCCCAAGTGTAGAGTGTGGTATATTTTTTGATATATTTTTTCCTCTTTGTGGTACTGGGAATTGAACTCAGAAC
The DNA here is from genome assembly GCA_004027455.1 of Hydrochoerus hydrochaeris. Classification (NCBI taxonomy): domain Eukaryota; kingdom Metazoa; phylum Chordata; class Mammalia; order Rodentia; family Hydrochaeridae; genus Hydrochoerus; species Hydrochoerus hydrochaeris. The sequence continues at coordinate 78,955 of PVLA01001488.1, forward strand.
CTTCATACTGAGCTACATCCCAAGCCCACCCCCACCTTTTTTTTTTTTTTACTTTTTACTTTCAGACAAGCTCTCGCTGAGTCACTAAGTTGCCCAGACTGGGTTCAGATTTGTGCTCTTCCTGCCTCAGTCTCCCTTGTGTACCACCATGCTCAACTGAGTTTTTAAACATTAAGTGTAATTAGTTCAGCTTTTATCTTTAAAGATAGGTCTAAAGAAATTCAATTTCTGTCTATAAGAACGTAATTGTCTTAAGTTGCTGAGTCCATTTGAACAAGTTGAGACCCCTTGTTAGACTTGAGTGGAATGCTATCTATGTAAGTACCACGCACACCGAATGCTCCACTCCTAGAGGAACGCTGGCTAAACCGGTATGCAGCAGCCCCCGTTTCCAAGGCCTCCCTTCCATCGCCAGTCTCGGCCTCCTGTAGGTGCTGTACAGTGAAGATCTTTGGAAGGAGTTTCATTTCTGTCTTTCTGTGATATTATTTTCCAAGTCAATTATTTCTGCCTTTACACTTATTGGCTAAAAATAAATGTGAGGCTGTTTTTGCGTTAAGAGCATTTTGGAACCCAAAAGTGAGAGGCAGTACAGCATATCACTTAGCCTAGATGATGGTGACCCTGTTTGCATGCCTGCAGAGGGGCACAGCAAGGGCAGCTACTCCGGGAGCACCCATTTACTGTAATAAAGCCCACTGTCTCCTGGAACTTAGGAACTTTGTGATAGGATAGGCAGGTTAGGCACCATAGTAAAATAAAGTGCTTACAACTGAGTTTAACAAAGTATCACCTAAATTGCTTTCTACCTTTTGAGCTACTCAAAACTGGATGGCTCTGAAGTTTGGATTAGCCACTCATTCAGTTATGCTTTCATTTGCACACATTCACTAAGCAACCTAACCACATCTGCCTAGTGAATCCCATTCAATGCGGGAAGGAGAGAAGCCTGCCTTCTCAAAAGAAGCCAGAAAACCACACAGTCTCTCCTGGAACTTCAGATGCTGCCATCCTCAAAGGATCTGAAAGAATGGGTACAAATGCTTGGACTGGGAGAGTTCAGATCCTCTCCTGGGGAATCAAGTGTTTCCTATGCCCCCATCACACTGAGAGGGACTGTCAGGACAGAGTCACCTACAGGAGATCAGAACCTCTCCATCCCCTGCAGCCCCATTATGCATTGCCGGAGGAGGACACACAAAATTTTTTTCCCAAGGATGAGGCTGACAGAGCAGAGAAGGTGCCATCTATGAGGATGGTGGAGTGTCCCTTTAACACATAAAAATGCAACAAAGATAAATAATATCCTGCACTGAAGCCCCCAAACAAAAATGTAACCATCACACACATGAGCCCTCTGTCCTAAGCAGCAATGGTGAAACACAGCATGACGCAGAAAACACATTTAGGCACTCAGCCAAAGAGCTTACTGGCAGGATGGGGCACTGCCACAGAGGAAGCCCTCTCAGGCTGTGCCAACAGGAAGGCCTTTCTCAGAAGTCACTCAGCTCCCAAGAACACATGCTCTACCAGGGACCCAAAATTCTACTATGAGGAGGTGGGGTGGGGCAGGGTCTGTGAGTGCCAAACCTCCTCTTCCCTAGATAGAGCATAAACACAAAGTCACCTTGGCGGGAGCTACGTTTCCAGGTGGCAGTCTGAGATGAAGGCGAACAGCATTATGCCTCTGGCAGCCAATATATTTTGGCATCATTTCTTTATCAGCTGATGCAGATGAAGGTTTTCCAAAGGTAGGCATTAATACCTAGAAGATAATTACCACAAATAAAGGGGGAGTTTTCATATGTCCAAAGTTACAGTAATTAGCAAATAAAATCAAACCTGAATCTACCTAACAATAATTGTCCTAAAAAATACAGAGTGAAAGATGGTAGGATGGAGTAGGTCCCCCTCAAAGTGATGGTAAAAACAGACATCACCGTGTCCAAATGACCACAGGATCTTGAAGACCACACAATAAACAGTCCCACCATTTGCCCCCTTGGGTCACATGTGTTCAGCTAAGAATCTATTAGGAGAAGAGGAAAACATGATTTTCTTTCCAGTGTTGTCTCACACCTGGTCCAAGGCCTGCGGTATGAATTCTCGATGTTCCTTATTAAGAAGCAAACTTTTCAGGAAGGAGCAAGGGCTGCAGGTGGAGTGAGTCTCCAGCCACTCCTGGTAGGTGAGGGCAGCATTCACCTTCACCCTGCTTTCGCAGCTGCCAACCAGAAGCCATTCACTTCACTGTGTGTGCCCACGTACATTGCTCTTTGCGGTGCCTACCCTAAAATTGTGCCTGCAGATATATTTAGACACACTTGACAGGGAAAGATTCCTGTATTTTGATCTTTTTCCTTCAAAACATTTTTCTCTTTCTGAGAACATATGACATTCTCAAATCCAGCCTCATGCCAAGAAGAACCCCCGTACGTCTGTGAGCACCTCTAAATGCACCAAGAACTAATTCAAAACAAAAGAGTGATTGAAACTACAAGGTGAGGCAGGTACAGTGGTACACTCCTGTCATGCCAGCATTCTGAGAGGCTGAGGAAGGAGGATTTTGAGATTGAGCACAGCCTGCACAACTTAGAGAGACCCCAGTACAATACTAAAATTTTTTAAAGACTGGGAATTATAACTGAGTGTAAAGGCCCTGGGTTCAATCCCTAGCACTCTAAAAAGCAAACCAGCAAAAAAACAAGCAAACAAACAAAAATATCCTGTGTGATGCAGACTGGGTAAGACTTCTCTGTCTCCTGGGTGTGTGCTATATAACACCTCATTCACACACAGTGACCATGTAGGGTGGATCAATTTGTTGGGAAGTGGCATTAAATCTGGTGCAGGACATCTAACAGCCTCTATTAGCAGCACCAACAGATTTGTGAATCATCAGAAAAGCAGGTTCAGATTCTGACCCACTAAGCCATCATAGGCATCTCTGAGGAGTAGGGTGGGCCTGAAGGTCTCCATGGCTTTTGTTAGAGATGCTTCTGACTAGGTGCTGGGGAATGAGCAGATTGCAGGACCTTCAGAGCCTCACAGGAATTCTGTGGGCGTATCTATGTGTCTGTGTATGTGTGTCATTATGCATGTAAGAAATACCCAAAGTTCTTGAACTATACCACTTAAGATTTCACATAGCTAGTGCAGAAAAGAAATGCTAGTGCTTCTCTAACTCACCATAAACTATCTGCCTCGCTTTCAGAAACTGTCTATGTGGTTCCACACAATCAGTTTGTGTGGTTTTACTGATACAAGCTCTTCAGGTTCACATACAGGAAGTAGTACTGGAAAAAGCTGATAAAAACACTGACCACACTCCGTCTCTGGGGCACATCTGTTAGTTACACATCCCAGCCATGGAAGCCAAATGTCCATGACAGTGGGCAGGTCTCTGCGAGGGTGACCTTGTCTCTGAGAGAACTCTGAGGGATAAGGAGGTGATTATCTTGTTTGTCTAGAGCTGTCCTGCAGGAGGAGGAACAGCTGCAACCTGAGTTGATGTGGAGTCAGCCAGGTTCAGACTCAAGTCTTGGCATCCCCTACCTCCAGGATCACAGCAGAGTTACTGGTGGGATCAGTACCAGCATAGGGAGTTGGAGTGGGGAACCTCACACTGGCCACATGAAATACCAACCAGGGTGTCCCCTGTAGCCATTAAAGTTCATTGAGTGTCTTGGAAGACTGGGTACAGACAAGGCAGCCCAGGTGGGTGCAGTCAGTCTACTGGGGTCCAGGACTTACTTCACTGTGCCATGGGGCTTGGAGCTGACAAAAGACAGGGACAGCACCCCACCCTGTCTTGACACTATTTTAGGGAATACGAAGGGCCCACTGTACCAGCGCATGTGATCCGCAGGTTGTGGGGAGCGAGGCTGCAGGCTTCTCTGTGTCTGTGGGATCCTGAAGTCCCCAAGCCCTCAGCTCCTCTTGTAGTGCCAGGTTCTGCTTTGTCAAAGTATCTATCTGGTTCTGGAGTTTGGTATGAGTGACAGACCACTGAGTCACCTGTCTTTGGAGCTCACCTTGAAGATCAGAGACCTGGTGCTGAAATTGCTGCTGTGGGAGAGAACACCAAAGACCTCAGAGCACTGCTGGGGTGTCTCTGCATCATATCCAAACCCCTTCCCACAGGAGACTTGCCCCATGACATCAGAGAAGAAAATCAAAACTACAGCAACAGTTCACCTATTTTACCAACTTCACCTATTTTTACCAAGTGGTATTCATTGTGAATTATTCCACTTGTTATGACTGGTAAAGATGGTGACTGAGTTGTTGTTATATGGTAAAATATTGCTATGGCAAAAGAGACCAGAATTCTTTTCTCCTCCTTGATCCTATCCTCGTGGGGTGAGTATGGCAGGAGTCATGAAGCATGACAAATACTTTGGAAGACCAGATCGTGATTCCCCGTGTGCCTCCTTGGCCCTAGGACTGTGGAGCTGCAGTAAATAAGCAGTACAGATGCAGAAGAGCTCCTGTCCTCTGTACCGCCTGGAAGCAAGACACAGTGTCACAGGCACAGAAGGCTCTTGATCCCCCCGTGGGTTAACCACTGAAGACAGCTTCAGACCCTTCTCCCTGGAGATGTTCTATCAGAAGCCTTTATTTGCCCTCCCATGAGTCACTGCTTCCAGAGACTCAAATTCCTTCTCTTGGTTCTGTCCATTCTCTAAACACCCCTGCCCCCATGTTGAAGATGGTGCAGAAGCCAAGTTTAAAGTTACCTCTTTGAGAAACACTCATTCCCTGGGCATCTCCCATGTACCTGTGATGTACCACACTCTTAAGCCTGTGTGTTTTTCTTGCTGGTCTGTCTTTTGCACAGGGATCTGCTTCAACTAACAACCTGTGCTGATTACAGACAACACAGCTTTTCCTTCCTTACCATATTTTTCTTTCACCGAGATTATGTCCCAAAAGTAACTTGGCATCATGTTGCTAATTGACTAAAATTTAAGGGGAAAATAACAGACAATTTAAGAAGAAATTAGCAAACCACCTAGTTAATTCCAGAAACAGTGGGAAACTGACTGCATTTTCATTCTAAGTTAAATTTATATCCTTCCTCATCTCCCCTGAAATTGTCCTGGTGATACTAATTTGTGAAGGCTGGTGACCAGGAGCAGAGGGCATGGGGATGTGACCAGTGACAAACCAGAGAATTAGGAGTCTCTGTCAATCAAATCCCTGGTCATTTTTCCCACATGCAGTCTTTTTTGTTACTATTTTATTTGGCTTGGTATTTTCACACATGCACACTTACTCCAAATTGAAGTTGTAACCTCGCTGCTTCCGGTAAGGGTAGGGGAGCCCAGAAGCACAGCAGGGCCCCAGAGGAGGGACAAGTGAGAAGTCTCTGGTCATCAGCAGAGGGGGCACTGCCCTGCCAGGATCAGGATGTGTGTACTGCGTGCAACTCACAGTGAGTTCTCACAAACCCTGGTAAACTGCCAGGCCAGTGTCAATGGAGGGGACGATGCTCTCCTCACTGGGAACCGAGTTTACACAGTTAAGATACAAGGATGCGTGAAAAGCATGGAAAACATCCCAACCACTTTCTCCTTTGTCTGAATCCTATTCACCTGGCACTTGCCCTGCCTGCCTAGGCCTTCTGCTTTCCAGAGGTGACTGTGCAATGACTGAGCCCTTCAGGGAGTGGCGCTCTCGGGCTGGGGGCTGCAGCTGAACCCCAGGAACCTGAGCTAAGCTGAGAGCAGGGACTCACGGACCTCAGGCTGGGCTGCCCCTTCTTTGCTTTCTGCTGTAGTTGGCTAATTCATTGTGTACTGTGCTTGCTGTCCATGTCCCTTCCGCTCCTCTCCAACTCTTGCTGTCTGTCACTGTGACCAGGAACTTAGAGCAGCATGTGACACCCAGCAGCCCCCATGTTGAGTGTGCACCCTATGTTCAAATTGCCCTAGTTTGGATCAGCTTGAGAAGCCAGGCAGAGGCTGAAGTTGGGGTTGTGGAGGAGGAGGAGAACTCAACGGAAGATCAGGGACCCTCAATCACGGTGACAAACACAGGCTCCCCCTGGGCACATGCAGAGCCACTTAAGGGAGGAAGGCTGTACTGGGGACTGTTGGGGTGTCCGTGAAAAGCCCTCCTCCAGCATGGCCTGCTCCAAGCAGTCCTCAGTGAGGTCATGATGTTTCTCCCCTTCTCTGTCCTTTCAGGCAGGCTGGAGCAGGTTCTCCCTGCTCACACATTTCACCAAGGGCCACACACACAGGTCCCCTCCACCCCTGCAGGTCAGGCAATTCCTCTCGCTGTGGGGAGCTCACCATGGGGCTACGGAGTCACAAGCCTTGGTTCTGTGACCTTAGCAGGGCGTCCAGTTTCCTTATGGAAGTGAGGAGTGCAACCTCTCCCACGTTTGTGGTAATTACAGCTGAGAACTACATGGTCCCATGTCTGGCCAGAAACTAGTGTGCGTGGACACTGTGTCACTGTCGTGGAGGTCAAGCCTCTGATCACAGCAAACCTTTGGACGTGAATGGACATGTTTTTCCGAGAGCCTTGCATTTGACTTGCGTGGAGGTTATAGCCTTGTGCCAAGAATAAAAAAGGACCGGGAGGGGGGCAGTGCAGGCCACGGGGCTTCAGGGAAGCAGACACCACAAGTGGGCAGGGGCAGATGCTGGCACAAATCTAGAAGTTTTCTGGGATGGTTCAATGCATGCAAACTTTCTGTTTTTTGTTTGTTTGGGCTGTTTTGCTTTAAGTCAACCTTTTGAAGCCTTATGCTGTCTCCTGGGTTAACAGAGAAAAACTGACAATATTCACATTTTCTTTAGCTCCTCACCCTGCCTCTTGTCCACCAGAAAAGAAAATCACAGAGGGCAAAGAACCACATGCTCCTTCTAAGTGGAAATAAAATACTGTCATCCAATGTAAGTGTATCACCGAAATTGTCCTGCAGGACAACCAAAGCAAGGGAAAATAAAATGCCAGTGTCTGGTCTCAGATTGGGAGCAGGGTCATCCCTGCAAGCCAGTCTCCAGCACATGCACACCGCACCCAGCTCACCATGGCCTGCTCACCAGCATCTGCTTGACCCTGCAGTCCACACTTGGGACCCTGGCTGTGGTGTCCTCTGAGCTGGCCCTGGATCTTGGGCCTGAGTCTTCTGTGGGGCTCGCCTCCACTCCTCTCCTGGCCTCCAGGTGACTGGTCAGCATTCTGGTTGATAAGGAGAAGAATCAGGGAGCTCCTTGGTTTTCCCACCTCTGCCCTCCATGGAGCCTGAGTCCTCACCATGCTCCCACTGAGAGCGAGTGTGAGGAAACCCTTCACTGTGCCTCCCACTACCCGACTGAGTGCTCTGTGCCAGGTCCAGGACTCAAGAAACAGAAAGACACCACAGAACAGAAGGGGCTGAGCTGTTCCTGAGTGGCTTGCCCTCAACATGAGTAGAGTGCTTGCATCCATAATCACTGTGACCTCCACCTGAGCATTTGTTTAGATGTGAGCAGAGGTCTCAATGGGACACTGAGAAATCCTTTGCTCCTTCATCAGGCCCCCACCTGGGACAGACTCAGACCAGGGGCTGTGAGGGCCCATGTGCTGGAGTCACGATGAGGTCTCCATAGGGACCTCTGCATCCTGTGATGGTGAAAGAAACATGCCCTTCCTCAGCAACAGCCCAGCCAGGCACGTGTCACACACACCAATTAAAACTGGAGACAAAGCCAGGTGTGGTGGTGCGTGCCTGTAATCCCAAACTCTCTGGGAGGCTTAAAGGATCAAAAATAGAGCCCAGCCTATGCAAAACCCAACTCAGCCTGCTCCTCTCAATTGCCCTCCTTGGGGACCTCCAATGGGGACCATTATGGGAAGGGTGGAGGGTGGTGTTAGGGGGCTAAGGTGACCCTCACTAGGCAGAGGCCTCAAGAATCTTGGGAATTTGGAAGGGGATTCTGATCCCAAATTGTTACAGAATCTTTCCTATTTAAAAACAGGATATTCTTTATTTATATTTTGAGTTTCTCATATAAAGAACAAGATAAAAGATAGATAATAGGATGTAGGGAGATAGATCATTTTCAAGTGGGAAGGGAATCAAGAGGGAGAAGGAAAGGCAAAGGGAATGAAAAAAGAATTGAACTGTGTTATGTACACACAAAACTCCCCCACAAGAAGCATCACCATGATATACTACAAACATGTACTAACAAAAAATAAGTGAAAAATGGTGATAGAGCCAAAAACCAGAAATGGTTTTATTTCTAAGTTTCGCAGTGTATACAAAGACAAGAGTGAACAATTTAACCACCCTCAGAGAAAGAGGTTGTTTCCTAAGGAGAGAGACACTTACCCTCGGTCACCCTCCTAGGTGGCCTCACCTGAATGTCCTGCAGACATGGTGGACTAGTCACCTCCCAGCAGGAACTCAGTGTCCTCAGCACCACAATCCTCAGCCCCGCTGTCCAAAGGAGACCTTTCCTCTGCCTGTGTTGCCTCACTAGTCCATGATAGTACCTTCTTCCAGGACTCAGTCCATCTCTGTGGAGCCCCAACACCTGTTCCTGAGTCCTCCACCCCCCATCTCTAGAACCCCCTTATTAATTCTAAACCGACTCCCTGTCTTAAAGGGCCATACCTTCTTACATAGCTTTTTGGTATTGTAAACAAAAATGATAATTAGATACCTTAAATCTGTGATTTGATTAAGATTCAGTAAGCTCATGGTCAGTGCAATAGGCCTATTCACATAGAGAATAGAAGAAAGCCATATTTTTGCTCCATATTGATGGGTGAAAATATATCCAATATCAAGTTTTCAATGTGCAAAGTATAGTAAGAAGTCATTCTTCTCAGTGCAGATTCATATATAAAACTTTGGCTGTCAAAGCAAATTGTTTGCTAGAAAAGATGCTTGTGATCTGTGCAAGTTTAAATAGAAAACAAAATCCAAAATTCCTCCTTTTGCAGAATGTACTTCTCCATCCTGCCGGCCAACAGTCTGTGAGGACCATGTGTCAGTGCTGGGTGCTAATGTGACCATCATCTCTCGTTACAGCTTTGTAGATGGACTAGTCAACTATCCAAAGAGCGAATAGGAGGAACTTTTGCACAGGAGTGAATGACAGAGTAACTTTTGGTCACAGTGGTCCTGAGAACAAAACCTTAGCTGCATTAGGGACAGGACATGCTCCTTCGTGTGAGAACTGACTCCTGTTCTTGTTCCGTCAGTGCAGTTTGCTCCTTCCTCACACTGGGTGGAGGGCAGCTCCTCTGTCCTGTCCCTCACCCTGCCATGAGCACACCTGGCAGAGGCTCCTGGAAGTGCCACACCAGCTTTGGGCATCAGATCCTGCATGGGGCTTGTCGGGGGCAGTCTCTAAGTGATGAGGTGGGACCAGTGAGTGTGGTGTTATGAATGTAGGAGGTGCTGCAGTGTCTTTGCTGGTTTCTGACGCTACTGTGGGTTGAACTGATCTAAACACACCCTGGCGAAAACCACAGTGCACCTCTCATTCATCTTCTGAAATTGGAGGCCAACTCCAGGGTGGGCTATTTGGGTGGTGACAGAAATGCCTTTTATTTTTTTTTAATCTTTTTGAGACAGGATCTCGCTATGCAGTTTGGGCTGGACTCGAGCTCACTTTGTAGCCCAGGCTGGTCTCAAACCTATAAAGATCCCCCTGCTTCAGCCTCCCAAGTGCTGGAATAGCAGGTGTACACTATCACACCCAGCTAGAGAAATGCTTTCTAAAATAACTTACCTTGTCAAATTTTCATTTTAAAGGAATACTTCTGAAGTGATATCTACCTTGACAAAGGAAACAATAATTTCTAAGTATCACTCCTGCAAGTGACAATGTGATTTGGGATGACTGGAATAAAAGTAGATTGCAATCAGTTCAGTTCAAGGCACTGGGTAAATTAATGGATGATGGATGCCAAAATACTAAGTTAACTGCGTGGCATATGACATCCAGAACAGCATGGGCTTCTATGCAAGTTGCATTGTCTGATACTTTCATACCTCTGTGAATGGAAGATTCCAGGGAAGACCTACAGCTATTTGGAGCTCCTAAAGCTACTGTACAATTAGTATGTTAAAGTATGTTTGTGAAAAAAGTAAAACTATGAGCCCTAAGATAAAATTCAGATCCAGATTTTAAAATGTTTTAAAATGATTACCTTGCTAGAAGCCGTTCCTCACTTCTATGGTCCTCACAAGGTAAACACTTATTCCCACCTCCCTGTCATTGCTCAGATTGAACCTGTGAAGTCAGGCTCCTTTGAAGCATCTCAGTGATCTCAAGACTCCCTGTTTCTTTTAGATTTTGTAAATGAACCTGAATACTATGAGTGTACTCTAAGTATGTTCTCCAACACTCTGTAAAAACTGGTTTAACAGGTGGAAAGTCTTCACCCTAAAAGCAAAGTGTTGAGGCACATTATGGAAACAGCCAGATCTACCTGCAGAGTTGAGCACTTTCCAACTGTCCCCAAGATCTGTCTGCTGAGAGACCCTTCAGAGCACATTATGCATCCATAGTCACATTGTGTCCAGTGTTGGTGACCACCATAGCAGATCATTCTATTCATGTCCATTTGTTTTTGCAGGAGGGTCCAAGTGACTCTGTAGGCACAGCTGAGACTGACACAGAAAGGGAATAAAGTTGACTTCAACCTTACCCACCTAGGCCACAATGTCCAAAATTAACACTTGACTTCCAACAGCAATTCTGGAAGGTCACATGACAGAGAAAACCCAGAAAAGGTCCCAAACACCTACCTATACTTGAGCGAGACCAGTTTCTTGATAAAAGCGTGAGATACCAGAATCACTGCAGGTTCTACAGGGAGCAGGTGAAGCCAGCGGTAGGGTACTGATCCTTTCCCAGCCTGCTGGCAGCTACTCTCCAGGGCTGTTACCATTTCTAAGCTCTGCATACTGATATACATTTTTGTTTTTGCACTGTTATGTGTGTGGTTGAAAAGCATTTTGTCTTTTAACAAACAACCCCGTCATTCAAACCAGAGAGTAAACCCCAGGGTGTACTTCTTTACGACCCCATAGCCATGTGAACTGTGATCATCAGAAGCTCTTCAGAGGAACAATGCCATCACCAGGAGGAGAAGGCTTGGGGTAGATCAGCTTCTCCGAGGTCCATCAGGCATCCTGTATATCAAATCAACAGGAACCTAGAACATTCTACAAACTGAGTCCATTTCTTTGGTAGAACATATGAAAGATGTACAAATGAAGCTTAAATTGATTTAATTGAAGACACACTAACAGTGAACCTTGTTACTCCTCTCTGTGGGAAATGGTTTCAATAATGTCATCTCCCACTGTCAAGAAATAATGGGATTCTTAGTCATTAGTGGGGAAAAGAACTCAACACAACATGCTTCCATTCTGCTGTTTCTTATTTTGAAATTTTTTAAATAGAAAATACTGCAAATATCAAGTGTCTAGTATCAAACAGATGATGGTCCTGGAAGAGTCACTTGTGAGACATAGCCCCAACTTCTGAGAGCTGAGGATTCAGGCACAGGGACAGTCTCAGCTATAAAGAGTCCATGCCTGGACCCTAAAACTGAAGGCAGGTCCTATTGGAAAGGCTCCTGCAGGAGAAGTAGCTTTCCCAAGCACAGAGCCAAAGGCAGCTTTGGAAGGATGAGAGAAAGACAAAGGACATATCATGGGGAAAAGTACTATTACACTTTGAATCTGCAACGGCCCCCAAAGTCGCATATACCTGGAAGGTTGTTGGATCACAGGGACACTGTGCTCATTAATGGTCCATCCACGAATGAGTTTAGCAGCTAAGTGTGCTATTGGTCTGTGGGGCTTGGTTTGGGGAGGCAGGTCACTAGGGGTGTGACCTGGAAGGGCCTGTCCCTAAACCTGGCTGATCTTCCTTTCTCTCTCTGCTTCATGGCTGTCATGACATAAGCATTTATCCCCTACTCTGCCCCTCTTCCGTACCATTTCTGCCTTAGAACCCATCAACCACAGAATATAACCATGAGCCAAAATAAATCTTTCCTCCTTCATGTGACTGGTGTCAGATATTTTGTCCCAGTGATGAATGAGGTGACTAAGACAAGTGCTAAGCAGAAGCCAGAAAGAGACCCTCCATGTGAGAAAGCAGGGCAGAGGTTAGACCACATGGAAGAGGACATCTTCTTCCAGAATTTGGGAACAAAACTGAAGTATAGGGTGGAACCCAACTGTGATCCTTTAAACATTCATTCAAACTTGAATTTGATGTGATTGACAATAGAAACTGTTTTAAGTTAATTGTGATGAAATTAATGGATTGTGAAAGATGATTCTGGCAGAAGAATATGAATAATCTGAAAGAGGAAGTGAGGAGAGAGGAAGTTCTGTAGGAAGAAGGGCTAAGCCGCTGGTTTTCTGTATCTGTGTGCACAATTTCTGTGGTAGGCAACCTAAGCATCCTCAGAGATGTTCGCAACCCAACCACTGGGAATACTATGTCACTGTACAGAAGGGACTTTAGGTGTGACTCAGTTGAGGCTTTTGAAGGTTATCCCAGGTTATCTGAGGTGTCACTAGGGTCCTTATATGAGAGAGGCAAGAGGACCAGAGACAAGACACAACCACAGAAGCAGGGCACAAACAGGGAAGATGCCGCAGTCCTGCGCGGAGATGGAGACGGTATCAGAATAGCACTTCCGCAAAGTAGGATTGAAGGCGAGAGCCAGAAACAGAGCGGTAGACAAACATCACCAGCTCTGGGCGGCAGGTGCGAAGTCTCAGATGGCAGGGACCACATGATATAGGAGCCCCAGGCCCTCCATGGATAGGACAGGAGAATGTATTATCCTCAGAAACAGAGGAGCTGACCCAGGGGACGTGGAGAAGGTATTGAAGCTGTGATCTCTGAGTCACTCTGTGGGGGAACCACTGTAGATCCCAAACTACAGCTGCTGTCTAACACTGATAGATACAGTTTGGGGCTGAGGCCAAGATCTGACTCCTGGGAATGGTAGACCAGGTGCCAAAGGAAAGAGGGGCTGGCCAACAGGCCAAGGAGGACAAGAAGACCAGAGCCATGCAGAGCACTGAACATAACAGAAAATAGTGCATCAGCGATGTCACTAACTTTACCATAGTATTCCAGGGAGGTGGAGGGAGAAAAACAACACTGACCCAGGGAAGTTAGTCACAGTCAAAGCCATAAACCTCTAGGTTCAGCTTCTTCATTTATAAAATAAGAGATCTGGGAAAATTTCTTACGATATCATTGAGCTCCAAAAAGCTGCCATTCTGTTATTTGATGGAAAGGAACTTTGTATTTATTAAGGACCACTGAGAAAACACTTTGAAAATAACTCTAGCAACTATGCCACAATGAGGAAATTCCCCTAATACAAGCAATTCAGAAAGCCAGGTCACAGTGTTCTTCAAACACCCTGGAGAAAGTCTCATACACCCCATTCTAGATGTTTCAGTTGGGGAGCAGAGTTCTGAATGTCCCCACTCCACTCCACTCCACTGATGGTTGCAGGTGAGGGGCGCAGTGACCCCACATAAGGGGCTGTGTCCACCAGCCGCTCTCCCCTTCACCTTTTCTTGGCCACAGTGGAGGTCTCCGCAGAGCACATCAGGCAGACAGATCTTACCTCTCAGAAGCCCAGTCCTCTGGGAACCTGCCTGGTAGCCCACAGGGCCTGACTCATGGAACACTGCAGCCAGGGACCTGCAGGCCTGAATGACTGTGGGCCTGAGAAGAGGAAAATGAGGGAGACCCTAAACTCAGCACAAGGGCTCCAGTCTGGACAGGAGCTGTGCAGACCCAGTGCAAGTCAGGCTTCCAGAAAGTGAACTTCAGTTAGAAAAGAGGTGCTTCATTTGCATCTCCACTTTGCAAGCCACTGGCAAAGTGACTCGGATACCCCTCGGCAGGTGTGGACACAGTGCAGAGGTGAAACAGGCTGCCAGGCGAGTCCGAAGCTGGTGTCTGTACCTGTGGCCATGTCATAGGTGTGATCTCCCACTGTGTGGTGGGTGCAGAGCCCACCTTTGCTCTTCTGCAACACTTTTCCCAGGTGCTTTTCTCTTTCCTCCTCTTGGTTTGGGGAGCCTAGATACCAAATAAAGAGACTTTAAAATGTTCATTGTAAAATTTATGCTTGAGTATTTAAAAAACAAAAAAAGTTAAAATCAAGCACATGTGCTACTGCCACCATTCCTGCCTTTGGTGCAACTGCAGTTCGTGGGCTCCTTCATAGAGCAGGGACCCAGGGCACATCCAAGTCACAGGGCATGTACTTCAAAGTATGCCTTGTGCTATGGTTTCGACATTACAAATACTTCAAACATAATGCCATGAGAAACTAGGATTACAGATCCAATGAATAAAAGAAAAGTCACAATGCAAGCTATGTATATAGCAGCCTCCTGATTAGATTAATCACATGAAATCCTGGAAGGACATTTACCACCGTCTTAGCAAACCACTACTGTGTCTCGGTAGAGAGATAACAAATGATTCTTTCTATATTACTTTATACCTTTCTGTATTTCCTGTAATGGAAGATAGTACCTTTACAATCAGAAAAATAACTCTAAATTTTAAAGTTAAATTTTAAATTGTGAGTCGAGGAAAGAATGATTCTGTTTGCAACAGTCCAGTTAAGAGCAACAGCAAATTCCTGTGGGTCTAGCAGCCAACTTTTGACACAGCTCACTGTGTTCCAGCAGGCAGAAGGCCCTCTTGGAAAGACAGGATCCAGTTCAAGGCATCCTTCCTCTTATGCCAAAAAACGTCTTTTAAGATGCCCATATGGTAAGCAGGATGATGACCTCAAAGATGTTCATGCCCCAAACTGCCTGCGAATAAGTGACAGAGGTTCCCCAGCTGTGATTAGATTGAGGATCTTGGGACAGGGAGGTTTTCTGCTCTAAGTAAATGGTGGTTGAAGGACAGTCAGACTCCAGAATGAAGATGAACAGTGGAATCTTTCCTTTTCTGGGTCAAAATGAGATGATTTAAATTTTTATAACCTAACTGTGTATTTAGGTATCTCACTGAAAAGTGCTTTGGGATACTTTTACTTACTCTTCCAGAGGAATATTACAGAAAATTCCTCAGGACCTAAGAAAACTGCCACATGACCTTCCTTTCCCATGATCTCTTCTCTGTATTTCCACATGGACATCCCCGTGTCCCCTCTCAAGTAGACCCCATCGTGTGGGCCTACAGGGAAAGACCAGAGCCCACCAACAGCCTCCATTCGTGTCACATCCCCGGCATTCAACATCACAGTGAATCCATAACTCCAGGGGTGTAGGGCCATGGCTACAGACAGAGGGACCTGCTCACGTTCTCTGTATCCAAGGCCAGAGTGGCCCCATGTGGAGCAACCACTTGATGTACCTGAGCAAGTGATGTAGGAATGAACAATGGAAATATATTTTTTTAAATTAACCATTTCACACATAAAATATAAAAAGTGCAAGTTTTGATACTTCACATTGATTTCTCCAGTAGCAATGAGCTTTACAAAAATTCCTCTCCAAGGCTGGCCTCTCTCCATTGCACTGTGCTATCACTTTTACTTCTGTTTGTGCCTTCTTCTTAGTGGAAGCCCACAGTGGAAGTCTATTCTGGGGGTTTCCATGATTTTAAGTTTGAAACTATAAAATGAAATTGAAAATAATGGCAAAAGCTTTTTCTACTAAGAAGCACATCTGGACATATGAGACGCAAGCATGGAGTTAGAATGCCAGCACAATCATTTAATTGTTATTTAAATTCTATCTCCTAGTAGTAAATGACTTTCTAGCACAAGACTTGGCTCAAAAAGATTTCTTATACATAAAAATTTGCCTTAATTAGTAATACATTCATTTAATTATAGTTACACTGTCCTAAAGCACTGGGTCTGCCTGTAAATGGGGAAATTGTGGTTTTTAAAAATTCTTTTATTCCAAACCATAAGCTGGAACACAATTCTCAGGGCTTTTCTAGGACTCTGTCACCTGACTGTGACTTCCTGCCTCCAAGATCATACTTCTCTTTCCAAAATGATTTTGTCTGAGTTATTTTTTCATTGCTGGGACACAGTACTGGACACCCACAAGTTAATGTAGGAAAGATTTATTTCAGCTCACCACTTGTAGAGGATTCAGTCTATCGTTAGCTGTCTGCAAGGCAGGGTAGCATGGCAGAGGGGAATCCCAGAGGAAAAATAGTCCATGGTAGAGCAAGCAGGATCCAGCAAACAACAGGTAGAAGCAGGAAGCTTTTTCTTTCCCTTTTATCTCAGCTACAAGGTCATTTTGGGTGTTAATACCCACACTCTCTCCACTGTTTGCCCAGGTGCTACATGGACATGGAGCTACATGGAGATTTAATGTCTTTCCTACTGGCTTTCAGTCTTTCTTTGATCTAATTTGTTCCTGTTCCCCTCTTTGTTCCTTTTGGAATGGTATGCCTTCCATTTATCCATCCACAACAATGCTAAACCAATAAGAAGACTAATCCAATTATCACATCTTTGATCTATGTTCACATACCCTTAACCCACATGCACACACCCTAGATCCAACCACTTTCAAAAATTCCCCAATGAGGGCCAGGGATTTAGCTCAGCAGCATAAGTGCCTGCCTGGCAAGCATGAGGTACTGAGTTTGATCCTCAGTACAAAAAAAAAAAAAAAAATCCCCCCATGACTGCATGAGGATTCAGGGGGATATCTAAATACAAGCCATAATAGACTCCATTTTTCTTCTCTTTTATCTTTCTTGTTTATTTTGTTTGTTTTGTTTTGTTTTTGGCAGTACTGAGGACGGAATCCAAGCACACTAGTAAAGTGCTCTACCACTGAGCCTCTAGCCCATATTCTATTTTTCTTGGAAACACCATTGTTTCTTCCTCCTGAGCCTCAATCTCCCCATGGCCAGAAGTGAAAATAAGAGAGCAGGAGTGAGAAGCTCCAAGGCAGACCTGGGGCAGAGCCACCCAGGGTAGGTCAGACTTTCCTGAACCTGGAGAAAGAATAAGTAGTAAAATGGTTGGTGGTGTGTGGACTTGGAATGAATGAAAATTAGAGGTGACACAGTCTCCAAAACCATTGTGAAGGTTGACATCTTGGATCTGAACAATGTCAAAATGCCACTTGTCCCACACTGGAACCAGTTGTGTTCCCTGCCCTGAACTCTTTGTCACCTTCTGACTTGCCTTTTTCACCTCTCCAGCCTCATTCTCACCTGTACCACATCAACTGCACCTTCTCAAGGGCCTGTCCACCAGGATACAAGCCTCTTGAAGTTAGTAAGAATCATAAGCAGTATAAGGATTTATATTCTCAGCACGAAATGAGTAACACTACATATCCTCCAAATGCGTTGAATGAAGATCTGTGGAGACTGTTATTGAGCTGTTATTGTCTGAACCATACCATTAGATGCGGAGAGGTGATATCCAAGCCCTAGGAATGGCATGCCTGATAGGGAATTCCTTATGTGTCTGGGGACTTTCACCAAGCAGCCAGCACTAGTGTAGAGTAGGCAGCTCTGGGTCACAATGTGATGCAATGGGCTTCACTTCAGACAGATTGGGCCGGAGGTCAGCACAGGTGTGGTCAGCCACACCAGTTGGACAGACCTTGATGAAGCCTGGACACTGAGCATGAGAGCTCATGCTGGACTTTGTCTGTGCTCTGTTCTCATAGCTGCCCTTGACTGATTCTAATTTGTGTCTTCTCCCCATAATAAACGTTAGCTATGAGGAGTACTGATTTTTGGGGTTCTGGTGTCAGAGCAAAAACTATCTTATGAGAATTAAAGTATCAAGCTAGACCCCTAACTGGTCACCTTGCAGGCAATTAACAGGAGAGTGTAAGTCAGAGTGTTGTTACTCAGTCTCTGAAAATAACCACCCTTCTATTTGTTGTCAGACATAAAAGAAATGCTGAAAAGGAAAAATGCATAGAATTAAATTTGCATATTGGTTTGAAACAATGATTCAGTCTTCTTTTAAAGTTAGAAACAAATGTGTATATAAAATGAAATATGCATAAAATCACAATAATTGAAGTGAACTTGGTGCCTTAAGAAGGCGGAGTACTAAGGAAACAGCATGGGAAACTAGGTTTTCCAGGAATGATAAGTCTTAATAGGACAACATGCATAAGAGAGATGCTCAAATACTTTAAAAGAGGTGACAAAAAGAACAATTCAATGTCTTTCAGGTGCAAGGAAAAGAAATCAATGTAGTAAGAAAAAGAATTTTTTAAATGGAAAATATCTGGTGACAAATGTTTATGTTACCAGTTGAACAAGGATATAATTTTGAATGTTACTATTTAAACTAAAATCTGGAATTACAAAAGTTCTTAGAATCTGCCAAGGTTTTCAGTGCATTGTGGTAAAGATTTAAATCCTTTTTTTTTTTTTTTTTGCTACATTTATGCAACTGCCCTCCCTGAAGAGTTGACTTGGTTACCCTCCCTTCTGGGTGTCAATGTGTGAGACAACATGGTCACCAGCTGCACCTCACCTGTAACTCAAGGTTGTGTTCCATCCTCTCACTCTAAGGAGTTATTCTGGGAGGAACCTGTAATGGGAGGACCTTTGGTCACTGGAGGTGCCATAGTGGGGTTTGCCTGATTTCAGATGTTGGCAGGACTCTCCAAAATGGCATCTTCTTAGAAAACAGAGAAGCTAGTGAACTTTCAGCCCCTAGAGAGGGGGTGATTTCAGGTCTGGGAAGGAAAATATCTGACAGAATTAAAGTAAGAATACACACTGAGAGACCATGACCATCACATAACCTGGAGTCAGGGGGTTCCATCAACATGACCTTTTGATGAGCACAGGAGTGAAGTCTGATTCCTGAATTGCACATAGGGAGGAAGTGGAGCAGTGTGGCCCAGATCTGAACTGAGAGAGTCCTGGCCCCGCTTTACTGGCCTGTGACTCTTTCCAACCTCCATTTTCCTCTTTTTTTCCCTCCTTCTCCTACTCCTCCTCCTTCTCCTTTTTCTTCTTCTTCTTCTCCTCCTCCTCCTCCTCTTCCTGGTCCTCCTCCTCCTTCTTCTTCTGAGACAGGGTTTCACTGTGCAGTTCAGTCTGGCCTTGAGTTCACTTTGTAGCCCAGGCTGGGCTCGAACTCACAGTGGTCCTCCTGCCTCATCCTCCTGAGCGCTGGGATTACAGGTATATACCACCATGCCTGGCTTTCATTTCTTCTTCAAGGGAGCTAAAATTTTCACCTATTGACCCTTATTGCTGACTGTACTCTGAGACAATTTGGTTTTGCTCACTAAATTTTCTCAGCACATTGAGGTCTTGGCTCAAGGGTCTGCTGATGTAAACTGAAACAGGATTTCCCTTTTTTAGAACAAAACAAAACATAGCAAAAGTACAAGGGGCTTCCCCCCTCTACTGTTGATCCTCTTTTCTCAAGCAAATTTGGGGCCACCTTGAATCCAATTCTATTGTTGGTTCAGAATTTTCTTTTCCTCATTGAGAAAATGCAGAACTTATCTGGTCTGTGGCAGAAAAAGTCTCTTTTTCTTTAGGGGAAAGAGCACAGCAAGGTCTCTTTGCTGATCCCTCCACTCAGGTTGCCCCAGCACAGTGGTCAGGTCATGGTGCTTCCCAACTGCTCGACCACCAACCCCATAGTGGACACAGCTGTGGGCACCTTTCTGGCCCTAGAATGTGGACTGGGCCTGCCAGGCAATGCCATTGCCCTGTGGACCTTCTTCTTCCGACTCAAGGTGTGGAAGCCTTATGCCATCTACCTATTCAGCTTAGTGGTAGCTGACCTGCTGCTGACCATTTGCCTGCCATTCTTTGCCGCCTTCTACCTGAGGCACAAGACCTGGGACCTGGGCCTCGAGTTCTGCCAGTATCTGCTTCTCCTGCTGACCCTCAGCCGAGGGGTAGGGGTGGCCTTCCTGGCTGCTGTGGCCTTAGACCGTTACCTGCGTGTGGTTCACCCTCGGTTCAAAGTCAACCTTCTGCCCCCGTGGGCATCCTGGGGCATCTCGGTCCTTGTCTGGCTTCTCTTGGGCACCCTCACCTACCACAGCTTGTTCATCTCCAAGCCTGCCTGGAATGCCACAGAATGTCCCAGATTCTACCCCATGATCGAGGCCTCTCGCATCAGCTGGCAAGAGATGTTCTTCCTCCTTCAGCTGCTCCTTCCCTTTGGCCTCGTTGTGTTCTGCAACTCAGGGGTCCTCAGGACCCTCCAGAGGCGACTGAGGATGCCTGACAGGCAGCCCCAGCTGCGGAAGGCCAGGGTGCTGGTCACCGTCGTGCTGCTGCTCTTCGCTCTGTGCTTCCTGCCCAGCATGCTGGCCAGCATCCTGGTGCACACCCTCAGAGGCTCGGGAAGCTGCGGTGTCCTGCGTGGGGTGGTGCACACGGCTGGCCTTGCAGGCAGCCTCACCTATCTACACAGTGTGCTGAGCCCAGTGCTCTACTGCTTCTCCAGCCGGGCCTTCACCCACTCCTACCGCAAGGTGCTCGACAGCCTGCGGGGCCGGAACAGGACAGCCCGGGCACCCAGCTACGACAAGCCCTCCTACTCCTGATGCAGCTGCTGCCTCTGCTCCTGCTTACGCATGACTGCCTGGTGTTTAAAGAATGCTTGCTATGATTTCAGGATTGCAGAGAAAGGCAAATCAGGGATACTCTGTAGCTACAGCTAACGTTGTGATACACAGTTCCAGGATGTTTTTCTGCTATTTTACAGGTGAAGTGGAAAGTCAGTTAACAACCAGATCCTTCTTTGCACAGTTACAATGCAGGAAAGTTGCCAAATGAGAAGCTACACTGGGAGTAGACTTGGCTGCATCTGTAAGAAAGAGAGAAAGGGTGAAAGCTGGTATTTCCTGATGCCACAGGGCTTGGCAAGTCATTTTCACTTTTTTTTAATTTTAAAATTATATTTATATTTTATGGGTATACATTTGTGATACATAATAATTACAGTCATCTTGGAAATTTGGCTTGTGCTCATATTGTATCTTGGCTATTTTTACTTTTTATGCTTCAATTTGCCTCTGCAAATAGCTGTGCTTTCTGTTCACCTGCTGCATAGACTGTGACAATTAATGTCAGCAATGCCTAGGTTCTAAAGAACTTTGAACCTGCCTACATTATTACAGTTTGTGCCCAGCTCATTTTGCATGTAACATTTCTGTTTTTATAAAATTTTGTTTCATTTTTATAATTTATCCATTATGTCAAAGACAATGTAGTTAGCTCCTTAGTTTAATATGAGATGCACTTTCATGTTAAATTCCTCAAATTGTCTCGCCCTTTCTTGCTGAAGTTTGAATTTCTAAATGCTTTTGAAACTGGCTTCCCCTGCACTGGGGAAAAGTCTCCCAGGAGAAATACACAAAGGAGGATATGGATCTGCAATTGAAATGATCATCTCCCATCTTACCCTGAGCATAATGCAGAGGACACAGGAATTGCCAGGCTAGCAGAGTCCCAAGTGAGAAGAAGACATGGTGCCTAGATCCCACCCTTGGATGCCTTTGTGACACTGCACTCTTTCATCTCATCCCTAGCAGATTACACCCCAATCCTGTAGCTAATAAGATTTCCAAAATCACTTCCCTCCCTGCCACATCTCAAATTCCCTGTGCATACCTATCAGTATGGGCAGAGCCCGAAGGAATCCCCCAGGGCTGGGCCAAGGTAAACTGCCTGAGCTTCACTTTCCACGCATCTGTGTGCCCCATATTGTGCCACATCTAGAGACAGCACTGATGGCACTTGCAGTGAGAAATGTCAAACCGTCTCCCACCCACAGGCTCCCTCCCTGATGGCAGTTCCTCATCAGAACCGTGTGAAATGCTGGAGTATACTCTTCCCTCTGGCCAGGAAGTATGTGAAGAAGGAGTATGCTCTGTTCTTTGATCCCGTAAAATCTGAACTCAGCTAGCAAGCCTGTCTTCTCAGGCTCCCTTTCCTTCTAAGCCAGTAGAGTGCCAAAGGGCTGAGCCGAGAACTGCGACCAGGTGAAGATGTGGGTGCAGTCCCTGCTGTGCTTGTTTTCTTTCCTTTCAGTTGAAAAAAAAGCCCCCATTTTCCTTCCCCAGATCCTAATGCATGCACACTCTCAAATGCTGCTTTAAGAAACCTAATATCCTACACAAACATTTACTATAAAGTGACAATCCCAGCAAAGTTGCTCTGTCAAGAGGTTTCCTAACCCTTGTCCTGCTGTTGGGCCCTTAGCTTTGTGACGCTGCAGGTTAAGCCACATCTGACACACTCACTGTAGCACGCATTCACCATAGGACATACTTACTGTAGGGCACGCTAGGGGTTTCTCCGCCTGGTTCCTGAGCAGAGCTGCAGGGCAGCCTCGGGGTATCCAGGAACTTTGAGGAAACCCTTATGTCTTAGCCAACCACCAGCCTTCTGATTCAGTTGGTCCGACTGAGGAAGAAACTGGCACAAGACTGTTAAAATCCTCTCCTTGATTCTACTAATAAGTAGAATCAGGCTGAATGGCCTGAGGAATAGTGTCCTGCTCCATCATTTCTTAGCTCTGTGTCCTCTCTCTACTGTCTTCATCTGTGAAATGGGTACAATAAAATCTTAAAATCTACCATGGGGTCAATGTAAGGCTTAAGTCAAACAGAACATACAACAGCAGAGCCTGGCATATCATAAGCATTCAGTAAGTATTAATTTCTGTTTCCAACTCCTCACTAGTTCTGTTTTCTCCATTCACTTCTCTAACCACACCATGGGACCTGGGGGCAGTTTTTACCTGTCTACCCTGATCACAGGCCTGGCACAGGATGGGTACACAGAGAGCCAGATATTGAAAAGTAGAGTTAAATCTAAGGCTTATTACATTCTTTCTGTCTAGTAAATCTTTGGGGGGTGTTTTATAGCGATTCCGTCTGACTCATTTTATTCCTCACATCTGTAAAATGGGATATTTTTGGTCTACAGTTACGTGACCACCTGGGGCCTGAGCACCAGGTACCACCCTGTCACAGAGACAATGCCAGAGGGCAGGTGCAGAAACAGGGTCCTCACTCTTCCCTGACTCATCACCTACGGGTAAGGAATAACCGCAGAAAACTGAGGACAGGACAGGTGCTACAACACAACAGGTCTCTGAACACAGCTGTTTGCTGACCATAGCAGGTTTTGGTTTCTCTCTTCTGGGCACAGCCACTCGCCATGGGGAAGGAAGCTCACAGTCTCCTCTGAGAACACTGCTGACTTGCTGTCTGCCGTGTCTGGATTCGGGCCCATCCAACAGCCAAGAGCCCAAGTTTCTATCTGAGTGAAGAGTTTCTCTTCCTTGCTGAGAGACATTGCTCTCACTTTTTCAAGATTCTGTTCTTCTCACTGTTTCTCTTTCCACATCTTCTGGGCAGCTGGCCCTGCTCTGCAGTGCAGGGGTCATTGGCCCAGACCTTTCCAGTTCTGTCCCATGGCCCCAGCAGCCTCTGTGGTTTCAACCAAAGATCCTCTTGAAAGGACCCTCCCCCAAAGACCCCACCCACATACAGACAGCAGTGACAACCAGCACTCTCATGTCCTCCGTGCCCTGTCTGCAGTTCCCTACCCCACTAGACCCTCAAAGCTTGAAGGGGACAATTCACCTTCAGACTCAGCAATTTGATCAGATCCTGGATCACACTGGGTACTTCATAAACAAAGGAAATAAATACATAAAAGAAAGTTTAACCTCACTTAAAGTTAACCAAAAACTTTATTGATAGCTTGGCTTTTGAAAACATAATCTGGAGGTTTGGATCCAGAGACAAACTTAAAAGGATGTCTTTTAAAGCTGTTAGAAAGAAGCTAGTACAGATAAAAATATACTGCCATTCCTTACTAAAGAAAGTTTTCCTCTGTATTTTCCTAATCATATTTGCCTGTAATTTAATCAATACTTTGGATTTATCAAGGTCAGGATAAGAAGCATTCCTGCCTTTGCCTTTTGGCTTATGTGGGGACAGTGAAATGTGTCATGTGACTTGCAGAGGCTTCCTGAAAACACATTAGGTAGTCACTTTCAAAATGCATCTTGTGTTTTGAAGATAGGATACATATAACACACAGCTCTCTGTCATGATATCTTCAGGACACACTTCAGTGGCATTAAGTATGTTCACTGTCCTGGGCACCTCCATCCTTTTCCAGAATACTTCCTACTGTGTGAAATTGAAACTGTCCCTGTCCACACTTACCCCATCCCCCACCTCATTTCCCTGTCACCATCTTGCTTTCTGCCTCTGACTCTGATGATGCTGAGTACCTTACTAGATGTTCAGGTGTAGTATCAGGTTGCTTATTTGTGTTTGTTCTGTTTTCCTAAGGTGGAAACTCAGTGCAATAAATTTTCCTCTGAGGACTGCTTTCATTGCCTCCCACAGGTTCCGGTAAGTTGTATTTGTATTTTCGTTGGCTTGTAGATATTATTTAATTTCTTTTTTAATTTCCTCTGTGACCCACTGATCACTCAAGAGTGTATTATTTAATTTCCATGTGTTTGTGGGGTTTTTGCAGTTACTTTTACCATTAATTTCCAGTTTCATGGAGCTATGATCTGATAACATGCATGGGATAATTTCAATTCTTTTGCATTTACTTAAATATGTTCTCTGGGTTAGTATATGGTCTATTTTAGAGAATGTCCCATGTACTGCTGAGAAGAATGTATATTCTGATGTTGTTAGATGGAACACTCTGTATATGTCTATCAAATCCATTTGTTCACAGGTGTGATTCAGTTCTGTTATTTCTTTGCTGATTTTCTATCTAGTTGATCTATCCCTTTGTGTCAATGGTGTGTTAAGGTCTCCTGTTATAATTGTGTTATTGCCTATTTGATTTTTCATTTCTGTTAATACTTGCTTTGTGTAGTTGTATGCTCTGGAATTTGGTACATATATATTTAGGATTGTTATCTCTTCCTCTTGCAGTTTTTCCCTAACTAGTATGTAGTAACCTTCTTTATCTCTTCGGACCATTCTTGGTTTGAAGTTCACATTGTCTGCAAACAGAATAGCTACATGTGCTTTTTTTTTGAGCTCCTGTTGCATGGAGTATTGTTTTCCATCCTTTGACTTTCAGTCTATGAGTTTGCTTTTGGGTTAGATGGGTTTCTTGTAGACAGCATATGGTTGGACGTTGTTTCTTGATCCATTCTGCCAGTCTGTTTCTTTTAATCGGTGAATTGAGGCCACTTACATTAATGGTTATAACTATCATATATTGGTTTATTGTTGACATGTTATCTTTCTGATGTTGTATCTTAACTTTCGATTCTGTTTAATTGTCTGTCTTGCTTAGTGGTTTTTTTTCTGTGTGTATCTAGAATGTCTTTCAGTATTCTTTGTAGGTTTGGTTTGGTGATCATAAAGTTCTTCAGCTGTTTTTTGTCATGGAAGTATCTTATTTCTCCATCCATTTTGAAGGACAGTTTTGCAGGGTACATAAGTCTGGGTTGGAAGTCGTTTTCTTTAAGGATCTGAAACACCTTACTCCATGGTCTTCTTGACTTCGTTGTTTGTGTTGAGAAGTCTGCTGTGATTCTGATAGGTTTTCCTTTATAGGTGACCTGTCTGTTCTCTCTAACAGCTTTTAATATTCTGTTCTTATGTTGGATTTCTGGGATGGTGATTATTATATGTCTGGGTGTAGTTTTATTTTGGTTATGGCTATTTGAAGTTCTATATGCCTCACTAATCCATATGGCAGTTTCCATACTCATGTTTGGGAAGTTTTCAGCTATTACTTCTATAAATAGCCTCATGATATCATTTGTGTTGTTCCCTTCTTTTTCTTTTATCCCTATTAATCTTATATTGTTTTTCTTTGCATCATCTTGCAGCTGCTGAATTGTTATTTCCTGATTTCTTGTTATTGTTAGAAGATCTTTCCTTTCCTGTTCACTAGCTGCAATCTTATCCTTGAGGTCTGAGTTTCTATCTTCACTTTCACTGAGGTGGTTTTTGCATCTTTCATTAGTTTTTGATTTCCTGTATATCTCTTTGAATCTGCTTAATGCATTTTGTTTGTCTCTTAAACTGTTCATTCAGAGATTCTATCATTTTGCTTTGTTCCTCTAATTTTTTAGCTGTGTCTTTGTTGGATGCATTCAGTATTTCTTTCACTACTTTCACCATTTCTTCTTTTACCTAGGAGAATATTTCTGATTTGAGTTCCCTCATAGCTTCCCGTACTTGTTTCTTTATTTCAGTTGATATCGTTTCAGGCATTTCAGGCGTATGTGTAGTATTTTCTTCTATGTACATGGCTCCTAGGTTTTCTTGGGATGCGATGGAGGTTTGAGATTGCATTTTTGTCTTTCGTTTTGTCATTTTCCTATATTTCTGTCTTACCAGCAATTTTCCAAAGATTTCTCTGGGTGGGTTGGAAATCACCTCCTGAGCCCTCTGCTACTGGGACTCACTTGGCTTTGGCTCCCCTTGCGTGGTGGGCCTGGCTCCCCTGGTTGAATGAAGGTCACTGGATGCAGTCCACTCAAGCCCACAGAACCTCTGGAGCCTAGTCCAGTGTCCTAAGAGGGCTGGTCGGCACCCAGCCACCAGGATTGATGGTCCCAAACTTTTCCGGGCCTGCGCCAATGAGCTGCAACTCACCTCATGGCATGGCACCGGCTTGGCTCCCACTTCAGCAGGCCTGGCTCCCCTGATTGAATCGACACTGAGTACCTTACAATGGAAACTTACAATACAAGTTCTTTTGTGGCTGGTTTCTTTCACTTAGCACAGTGTTCTCAAGGTCTATCCATAATATAGTATCTGTCAGAATTTCCTTCCTTTTGAAACCAAGTGACACTCTACTGCATAGTTAGACCACATTTAGTCTACTCATTCATCCACTGATGGGCACTAGGGTGTCTTGTATTTTTTGGTTCTTGTAAATAATGCTGCTCTGAATATGACCATAGAAGTATCTGTCCAGACCTTGCTCTGGGTTTTCTCAGACTCAGAGATCCTGGGTTAGGTGGTAACTCAGTTTTTAATTTTTTGAGGGCTCACCATACTGTTTCCCACAATGACTGGTACTGGTGTATTTGGTGTCTAGCAAGGGCTGTTGACTGTTTCAAAGATGGAGCCCTGTTGTAGAGTCCTCCTATGGCAGAAGGGGTCAGGGTGCACCCTAAACTCTCTTGTAAGGGCACAGTCTCACCCATGAGGGCAGAATCCTCACAGTTACCCCTCTTAGCTCTATCTTGTTGGGTATTAGGTTCCACCATAGACTTGGGAGGGGGAAACTAACCTTCAAACTGTAGCACATTTCTCTCCTTACTACATTTCTCTTTGGCTTGTTTTTGTTATAGTTTGATTTCCCTTATATCCTGCTATGTACTGGTAAACTCACTTTCTGAGGAAAAAAAAAAGAGCCACCATTTTGATTTGCAGCATTTGTTTGTTTCTGGGGTGTAAATACTCCCCACTATGGCTGATTTTAAGCTTCCGACTGTTTTGAGAACTGGTTTATCAGATTCCTGAGTGCTCATGATTAGCTCTTCAAAGCACTGTGTCCTGGTTCTCTTTGCAGTCTGCTTCTCAGTCCCTGAAAATGATACATATTCTGTCATCTATGAAGACAAGAATATGTGGGACTGAACTGAAATATATTAAAGCAATGTAAAGATTTTTCTGCAGACCCTTGTATGAAACTGTTCACAAAGCACTGGCGAGGAGGACAGACCCAAGGGTTCAGCTTGGGAAGCATGAGGAGTATCTGGTCTTCATTTCCCTTTACTCTCATGCAGCCCTGTTTCTGGTTCCTCTCGGAACCTTGTGAAAAGGTCCACTCTAGGCCAGCATCCCCCATCGCAGAATCTAGGTGACCTGATGCCCAGAAGCAAGTGAGTGGATAGCTTGAAGAGTGAGTTTGTAGTAAATGGAAGCTACTGAAGACAGTGGCTTTGGCTTCCAAAAATAAGACAAAGCAACACAGTGCAGCATATAGGAAGCAGTTCTTCCTCCCTACCATAGAAATTTGGGACCCTAAACAGACAGCACAACCATGCTGTCTCCATGCCTGGGACATCTCCATTCTACTCCTGTACCCGGAGGCTCCTGGTGCAGTGGTGTTTGTGTATGTTGGTGCCAACAGTCATCCTCTGGGAGGCTCCAGGATCAAACATGTATGTGTGGGAAACACTGGATTCTAAGCCATCAATAGATCCAACTCACTCTGCTCTCTGTTATGAACAAGTTTTATAGCAACTACTACCAATAAAGGGAATTGATGTTACTCTTGGAAAATGTATTACAGAAAAAGAAAATTTATAAATCAAAAACATGCTAATCAAAAACTGCTACAGGATTTTCACCTTTGTATTAAAAAATATACAATAACAAGGGGTGGTTTTCCTTTTTGGTTTCATTGTTCTAGTCAAGGAACTAAACTAGAACAATATTGGACTCAAACTGTACTCTTATCCGCCAAAATAAACCCATGAAGTATAGCACAGTGGGAACCAGGGAAAAGGCTGGACTTGCCTGTAACCTCCACCTAGGATAACAATGTCCACCCATCCTCTAGCCTTCTTCTGCACCCCTGCCTCACCAGCAGGTGCCTGGTGCACCTGTCTCACAGCAGAGTGACTCCATCAGGAGGCCCACTGTCCTGCACACTTGTGACCAGTGCTCAGTGTGCTCACTCCACAGTTAAGGAACTGGGTCCAGGATAGGATGCCTTACTCACCCCCCTGCCCATCAGCAACCCTACAGGGACTCCCATCCCAAAAGAAGGCTCCAGCTTCTCTCCTGTCTACTCTGGAAAGCTGAGGGTAGCATTTACCAACAGCCAAGCAGCTGTCTGCTGCTGCTGAAAATCTCCTACCAACTTAAACTGGAGCTGCAGAGAGCAGAGTGTGCATAAACCAACTTCATGCTTCCACCCCTTGTCCAGGGCCCTCACTTCCAGCATAGGAAGCAGGACTGCACCTCATCCCCATCCTCCCACCCCACAGTGCAGGTACATACTGGATATTTGAAGTAAAAGAGTGCCACTTCTCATACAGCCCTTTAAACTCTGGAGGGGAGACAGTTAGGATAAAGAAAAACATGATGTAGAAAGCTGAGGCCAGGAGGAACCCTCTCTCCTGATGAGAGAAAGGAACTTCTTAATGACTGCAGTGTGTTTATTTATACACTGGGGGGGTGCTCTATTGTCAATTTAAACTTCTCTGCATAGCAACTTGTTTGCTTGGTTCCCCTCTGGCACCTCATATTCTTGAAGCTGGAACAGCTTATTCACGTGGCTTGCCTCACATGCTCTGTGTTCTGGTGGGAGGGAAGCTGGTCTGGCTTTAACCCTGCACATGTGATCGATCCTCAGATTCAGCCACTCCCCACAAAAGAGGTACTCTGTGACATGTGGGCCATTGTCACTGCGCAACTCTGGCAGTCTCTAAGAACAGACGTGTGTGGAGATGGAACCCAAGGTTTCCTTGCTCCATCCTATTGCTCCATCCTATTGAAGTACCCCCTTCAGATCAGACTTCCACAAAGGGAGAGGAAGGTGACAGAGCAGAAAGCCCCTATCACATATCCCTGGCAGTCTGGCTGCTGCAAACTGTTGACCTGGTCCCTGCAGGTACTGGTAAGGACAGAATATAGATCTCTGTGTTTGTGCATTTTAGTGACTCTTCTTCAGTAAGAGTGATGGTGTCCACTTCACTGGCCAAACATCACCAGATGTTGCTGTGAAGTTTTGCTGTGGCCATGGTGGTCATCGGTGACCAGCTGACCTTTGAGTCAGGGAGATGAACCTCTGTGATGTGTGTGAACCTTGTCTAATCAGTTAAAGGCTTTCAGACTTTCAGAATGTTGGGATTTCTTGGAGAAGGAGTCCTAGCCAAAGAAGAGATGAGAGGGCTTCCAGCCTTCCCATATGCTGGGCATGGATCGGGACTGTCAGTCCTTTAAACAAATCCCTTCTATGATGAACTATGCCACTTCTAACTTCTGCTGCTTAGGGGGATCCCTGATGGACTATCAGGAAGGGGGAACTTTCCTACCCTCCATTATCCTAGTTTTGCATTTGTCTAAGGTAGCAATGTTGGTGATGGCTCCTAGTGCAGATGCCCAAGTCTTACTTTTATCATATTATTTCCATTTTCATCACCTCCTGTGTTTCTCACCCACACTTTTCATGCCTTTTAATCTCAGACTTTCTCGTCCTTCACCCAGCATGTCCTTCACCCTTCAACTCCCTCCACCTCTCCCCAGAACTCACATCTGTACACCTAGCCCAAACTTTCTTACATGCTATGGTCTCTAGAGCTCGTGGCATTTGGCTTCTGAATCATCAAGCTGGATGATTCTCACACTATGTGACATCCATTCTACATTCATACACTGCTATTAAAAAACAAAAATTCAGCAAGAAAAGTCAGGTTACTTTTTGACTCCTGGACAGAGCCTAAAAAAGTCCAAACTGCTCTATTTTCTGTATATCTATATTACACTTTTTTTTCTTTAACAAGGAAACTGAAGACAACTTTACCACAAACCTACTGCCATTTAAAATACACCTGAAATTGACTGATCCTGTCAGGTGCTTTGGTTGGCCAAGATACATTAAAGATTCACTTAATGATGATAATTATGATTAAATTTTAAAACTACTGGCAAAAGAAATCCCACTTAAATCCAAGCAGAAACTTGGGGTGGGAATATACTGGATGTTCTAGAGACAGGATTCCTCTAAGCTCAGGAGAGCTTGGCACAGGTAGGGAAACCGAAGGCCAGAGTTTTGGTTTCTAATGTGCACATCAGTGATGAGAGAAACTCAGGTGGAGGAAATCCCCCAGCTCGTCAGGGCTTCTTTTTTTTCATTTTCCATAAGACTCTGAAGTGTTCAGACATCGTTTTGGAAGGGCTTTGTTACAGTTACGCACAAGCCCATTGTATTGGAAACGTCCTACCATCGTATTGTGCTACCCACAACACATTAAAAGCAATTAGAGCTTTTTAAAATTCCAAAACACTTTGTTTCTTTGACTTCAAACACCAGAATTCTAGAATTTTAAGAGCATGGTTCCTAGAAAATGCGTTGGCACTTCCTTTTGTCAAAGCTGTTAAAATCAAAAGAAGGAAACAAAGAGTGAAATGATGTAAGGAAAACTTTCTGTATGCCACGGGCGTTTCTATCACACCACTGTGTGGAAGGTGGGGGACTGGTGGAGAGGAAAGGAAGTTTATTGTAGGGGTGGACTAAGGCAATTCATCCTTTGTGGGAGAAGGGAATGGGGGTTCAGACTCCATAGGAGCAGGAAGAAGCTCTATGTGCATTGCATCTCCACTGGGAAGCCCCATCTGGGGTGCTGCTGGCAGGTGGGTAGGTACCTCCTCTCAGTCCTGCCCATTTTCATGGAAATTTCTGGAGTGTTGACCCTGAGTGGCTCAGGTTGTCCTCATCATCATGGTAATCATAACCAATCTGCAGGATCTTGATAAAACTGGTGTGCCCCAGCATCCTTTCTACAGTGAGGAAATACTGGTAGTGTCTGACAATCTCCTGGAGAGGGTGCAGGAAGACAGACCTGCAGTGCGCATGACATCCTAAGGAAGGCTCCATGCTGGTTTCTTCGAGAAATATCCTATTCACAGCCAGTGGGGCTGGAGCATGTGTCCTTCCCCTCAGTCCATACTCAAGGTACAATTATTCACCATCTGGGCCTGTGACGCAGGCTGCCACTGTACTATTGTCAGGCAGGATGTTTGCAGAGAGAGAAGAGCAGGAGTGAATGACAGTCCTACAGAGGGCGGCAATTCTAGGAATGGGGAGCCTACTGTTCTGCTTGCCACACTGGCAATTTTGAGAGATGGTCCCTGAAAATCCACACTTTGAGGTCTATGACCATGCACACGGAAAGGATGTGGGGAGCCCACAGGTGCATAGGGGACATCCACGGAGAGCAGGGGAGCTGGCAGTGGGTCATGGCAGAGAACTTGCTTAGTGTGCTGACGTCCTGAGTTGAGCACTGTGAGTGCAATGGGACCACAAGCACAATCCTAGGCCACTAGTCAAGATGGCCCATATAAAACACCGTAGGGCAGCCTAGAGAGCCATGACATATTCTGTGAGGGAATCAGACTAGTGTGCACTGAGGCCCAGCCAGCCACAGAGAGGATGGGGGGCAGAAGAAGACAAGATAGAGCAAAAGGGTGACTGAGCATGTAGAGGCCGTGCAGGACCACTGCCATGGGAACTCCACTGGGGCAGAGAGCAGAGCCCTGAAAGGGGACCCTCAGCACAGCTTCAGCCTGAGCTAGCATGACCCATGCCACATGCACAGAATCATACAGGAAGAGGGGTGACCGTTTGGAAGATGCACCTCTGAAAGAAAAAGGAGACATGATTTGGGGTGAGGGACTGTGATGGGGACCCCTTCTGTGGAGGGAGTGGGGGCACAACCATCACTCACAAGAGCTGAGCCCTGTGCCTTGGCTCCAGTGCCACTGAGGTCAAGGACACCTTCACAAATATATTTTAGGGGGAAGACAGGACACAGGCCATATGCCAGGGTCCAGTATATAGTGGGCATTGACTAAACAGGGGGCAGAAGGAGGAGAGAAGGGCAAAGAAAGAATTGGGGGTTTCCTTGCTTGGATGAGCAAGTCCTGGATTCAATCTCTGGTGCCAATAAAAAAAGCAAAATAGGAAAAGAAAAAAAAAAGAATAAAAAAATGAAAGAATAGAGGAGATGAAAGAAGAAAAGAAAAAAATAAAATAAGTGGAATTTTTGGTTGTGTGATTCTTCATTGTATTTTAATATTAAATATGTACAACAAAATGCTTTTCTGCCTGATCACTCAAGAGGGAACCAGAAGAGGAGGGAGTGTGTGACATCGTAGTGGAGAGGGAAGGACCAGACCAGATGGCATCTGATGCAGGAGCCCAGGACCAGGCAAAATCTCCTGCTCCACGGGGACCCAGAGTCTGAGGAGCTTGAGCACCAGGATTCCAGATGGCGACAGCAGTTGCACAACTGCCATCTGGTGGCCCACTTCTCCTTGGATAAGTGACAACAAATGGCAGCAGCCGAATGCTAGCGGAGCAGAGCTGAGCGGCAGGAGACTGAGCAGAAAGGCCGGGGGAGGCCCTGTCTGGTGGTTTTGCAGAGAGGATGTGAGCAATACAGGAGTGAGTGGGAGGAGAGGAGCCCTGAGGCGTGGTCTTGGCTTGGAGTTTCCAAGTAGGTGGAAAAGGGAGAGGGAGAAGGGTGTGTTCTTTGCTTGGTGGGCTGAGCAGGGGGTGGGGATGAGGTGTCCTCTTCACGTGTGCAAGATCGGCTTGGTGCAAAGGATGGCCTGGACTGTGGAGGGGTGAACACACAGGGTCAGCTCACACAGAGATGATTGGAGTTCTTCCTGGGGTAGGAGTTCCTGGTCGGGGGAGAGGTGAGAGGTTTTTCACTCTAAGACGGGTTCAGCTATTCAGTTTATAAGGCTCTAAAAAGTCCTATAAATTTAATATATTTGCTTATCAAAATAAGCGCTTAAACTTGCTCCCTGAGCCATATCGAGGAAGTCGCTCTGAGAAGCTGGTTCCTGCCGCCAGAGGGCAGCAGAGGCCCCTGGGCCTAACCTGGGAAGGGCCGCAGGTCTGCGGACCTGCGGGAAGACTGCGCCAGTTTACAAGGTCAGAAAAATGCACGAAGTCATCTTAAACCCAGGATTCCAGTTCATCTTTCAAAGCAAGGCAGAAAAACGAGATTTTCTTAAGACGGCTACATTAATCCTAAGCATACTGCTGGGTGCACTTGGAGAGGGCAATCAGGGAGGAAGGAATTTCCAAGGGATGCGGGAGGAAAGAGCAGCCGGCGCAGCCGGCGGGGCGCAGGGGGTACTGGGCAGACAAACCGGTCTGCAAGTAGCCTCTATCCCCTGGGTCCTCCTTTTCAGATGAGCAGCACGCATGTGGGGGTCCTGTCTTTTCTCAAATGTTTTCTCAGCGTCTCCCCCATCTTACATGGTATTAGAGTGACTTCATAACCTCATTATTGTGTGGAGGCAGGCGTGGGAGTAGAGTGATTTATGCAACATGTAGGTTTTGCCTTTACAAAGATAAGACTGTTTTCCCCTTCCGCAAGCTAGAGTGGAGACTGGCCGGCCGGCAGAGCTGCTACGGCCCCTGTGAGCCAGAGGAGAGCCTGCAGGTGGGGCGACAGCACTCCACCAGCTATCCTCGATTGTCTACAGGGACTCTCACTGGAAAGAGAAACAAACCAAGGGCTTGGAAAAATCCGGGTCTTGCCATTGTTAGCAAGTGCATGGATTTCCCTCTTGCAGCGGAGGAGAATTGTGTTAGGTGTATGTCGGACCCAGAAATGAGGAATCTCTCTGAGCTTTGCAACCATGGCTGGGCCAGGGCCACGCTCGTCCCCGCCTGCTCAGCTCTATTGCATGGCAGGTCCCTGAACACAGAGATATTAGGCACCTGAGTTCCGGTGAGTGACGATGGAAGGTAGAATCCACCAGAGTCCTGAGCCACCGCCACCCGCCCCCCCGTGGACATGAAGATCCAGTCTGGATGCATGGATGTCACCATTCTCCATGGTGTCCCAAGAGGGCACAGGGTCCTCTAGGGATTGGATTAGGATGGTGGACATCCTGGCAGGCTGAGACTGCCTCTTCCATACAGAGGGGAGGGCAGGAAGCATCTTGCACTCCAAGCACCATCTCACCTGCTATCTGCTGCCATAACTAAGATCCCTGGAAGGAAAGAGACATGGCCACATTGAATATGAAAGCAACTCGAGGATGGGGAAATTCTGGCCCTGAGGAGATATAGAGGGAAGAGAGGGAAGGAGTCGGGAAACCCCTCCTCTCCAGGCAGGGTCAGGGAAGAAATGACCTCAGGAGTCTGAGCTTAGAGACCTTCAGAGAAGGCGGTGGGAGTGGGCTCCATGACTGCCAGCTTGAAGAGGGCTCCCAAGTGGCCACCCATCCTTTGTTATCTTTTTGGGGGGGGACATGTGCCTCTAAGAAACTGAATGAGATGAATACTTGAAACACAACCTATAAGAAAGGAGGAAACTATATGGAACTGAATTCTTACATCCTTAAAATTAACTTTTATATGTAAAATTGCTCTGTCTGCAGAACATCATCTGCACAGGCTGATTTGTCTTCCCAAATTTTCGTGTTAATGTCCATCCCTCCATATCTCAGAAAGTGCTCTATTGAACACAGGGTCTTAAAGATGTGTTAAATCTTAAACGTGTTAATGATGCCTTCAGTGAGGCCCAGTGTGACTGGTGTCCTTATAAGAAGTCATGCTCACAGAGAAAAAGTCATGTGGAGACTCAGAGAGGAGGTACCATCTAAAAACCTCAGGAAAAACCTGCCCCAGACACCCTGACCATGAACCTCCAGCCTCCAGGACCATAGGAAACAACTCTGTTTCAACAGCCCAGTCGATGGTATGTGTGATGGCACCTCTAGCTTGCTAACATGTTAGTATACTGTAAGTAAATATTTGTAGTCACATAGAACAGGTGTTTTAAAAATGATTTAATATTGATTCTGCCTGTTCTCAGAAGCAAGTCAATGTTTAACCTACACAAGGTGGTGCTCAAATGCTCAAGATTTCACCTCTGCTATAATTTACATGAAGTTAAATCTCACTTATCCAGAATAATTGATTGAAATCATCTCAACTACTCTGTAACTGGACTCAGGAAAAATTGCGTTCTGGTCAGCACAAATGGATGTGATTGCATATAAACACATACATGCACACTTATACACTATGCATATGTGATAATATATCAGTGTGTTATTATTTAATTAGCAAAATTTGATGGGCCCTAACTCATTGTCTTGACTTAGTACACAGCTCTGACAGGGATCCCTGACTGACTCAACTCCACTATGGTATGAGGTTTGCAGGAGGCAGGGTACTGAGGTGAATGCTGAAGGCAGGCAGAGGAGGAAACAGAGCCTGACAAAGAGGAGATACTCTTCAATCTGGAGAAAAGGCCGGAGGCTCATTAAGGAGTGACTGAGAGCCACTCAGCATGGTTACAGTGCACCCCATCCACGCCAGGGATCCCAGCACCTGAGCATGAAGGGACCACCATGAGCCTGTTCTGAGGCCCAAACAGCAAGGAAAACAATGTGCTACAACCTACTGGTTCAAGAAGTACAATTTATGGTACATTTAAGAAACAAGCTTATTACACAATAGCTGCAGTGCTTGAGGGCTATTGTTTAAAGAAGCTAGCTTCATTTATCTGGAAATCTCCTTTATACAGAAAAACTTATTCCCAGTGATCACAGGCACAGAAAAGCAAGCAAGGCTTTTCTGTGCCTGTGATCAGACATTAGTCTTAGCTTTACAGAACCTATCATCAGAGCACTGACTGCACTCCTCTGCTTTAATTCACAGAACTGAACACTAACGGATTTGAAGGACACAAATCACCCCAAGTACCGCACTGTCTGGAAAGTTGGTTCCTCAGGCTAAACACTGAAGATAAAAATGAGTCTTGCTTCACATAAGCACAGTTTTATTTTGCAAAGCCAAAACAATGCTTTAAAATATAGACTTTGTACCTTAAAATATCATTTTGCATTTTATAAAGCCAGTTAAAACTTACAAGACCCATATCAAGTTTCAAATACCACATTTGTCAGAATTAAACATGTCAGTATTTTTCCAATCCATGTCAGTACTTTTCTAGTATATGTTTGCATTTTTTTGTAATTCAGCTAGATATTTTCCACTTATATTCATGTATTTACATAGTACTTTAAAAACTAGAGTTCAAAGTTAATGAGAATTGTTCAATTAGATGCCATTGCAAGCCTCAGAGTGTGGGTTAAATCACATTAAAATCCATCTTGGAGGCTGATACACTTCCAGCCACACTCTAGTTAATCCGAAACTCGTAAACAGAATCATCAGCCATGCATCCTTCTTCAAGTTCAGCATAGAAACAGAAGAAAAGTTCTTTCTACATTGCTTCAGTAAAGTTTCCTTCTGCTTCTAAAGAAAACAGTCTATTTATTTTTTCTAAATATAGCACTTCAAACTGCATAATAAACTCTAATTTCATTGTGATGCATTGAACAAACATCTACTAAGCCCCCTTGTGTATGCTGAAAACTCTGCTAGAGTTGGGGAGCACAGCTGGAAACAGGACTGCAGCACAGCCTGTCTGCAAGCAGCCCTGCCTCCGGGGCCTTCAGAGGACATTCTAGCCACAGGGAGACAGGAGTAAGCCTGGCCGCCTGTCACAGCTGGAGCTGCCCTAGTCCTGAGAACAGTTGTCACCAACACCTGACCCCATATTGCTTTTCCAATTAGAGGACACTGAAGCTTCTCTGACTTCTGACAAACTGGTGCTTGCTGAGTGTTTTAAAAGGAAATGATATGACAATTATTGTTGCTTACAATTAGGAGTAGTAAACACTTTGATAGCAAAATGTGTAACACATTTACCTAAAATAAGTTACAGGAGGGCTTCTGTGTTTTTCTTTCTTCTTTTTTTTTAAAAAAACTATGCCATCTCCTCCTATAACCAGGGGATTTTGTGGTCTATGACCACATCACAAATATTTCTAAAAACTTTTACATACATTAACAGTTCACTTCAATTTAGCATTTCCCACAACCTGTTTTGTGGAAAGGCAGCCCTGTGAGGCTCCAGAACCACAAAAGTTTCTTTAGATTTAGGAAAAGCTTCTTTCAGACACCCCCCGCCCCCACCTCCCATCACCCATGCAGAGATTTTCATGGCTGGGGCACAGGAAGTCCTGATCTGAGAGTCACCTCCTAATTTTGTCTAATTTCCACATTTGTGTACGTGGCCATGGAGTTGTGTGCGTATGTGTGTGTGTGTGCTCGCATGTGTGCTTGTGTGTTCGCGCACACGTGTGTGTGTGTGTGTTTTATTCTTCAATTAGCAAGTTTCACAGAGCCTTTAAGGACATTTGGCTTGCATGTCCTTGTCACATAGTGAAAGATGATGCATTGTCATTGTCCACAATCTCACTAGTCTGCCTGGAAGTGAAGATTTCTGAATTCAGCCTGGCGCAGGGGAAGCTCAGCGCCTTGTGCTTTCTTCTCACACACCACATATCCTTCATGATCTTCAGGAAGTAGTTTCTAAACCTTTGACCAATAAACGCATAGAGCACGGGGTTGAGGCAGCAGCGGAGGAAGGCCAGGACTTCTGTGACATTTCTGATGTATTCCATGAGCTTTTCACTGCTGCAGGTTCGATCCATTTTGCCCAGGTTTGCAGCAGTCATCAGAAGGAGTATATTATGAGGTATCTGACAAGCCAAGAAAACAAGGACCACCGCTATCACCACGCGGATGGCTTTGTGCCTTTTAGAATTCTGAGCCTGCACTAAGGTCTTGACAATGAACATGTAGCAGAATACCATAAACACCAAGGGGATAAAGAATCCAAACAGCAGCTGCAACCCCAGCACCAGAAGCTTCCACATGATAGGGTCTGATTCTCTGTTGTACCTGGGCTCACAGACATAGGCATCACTGACTTGTATATTATATTTCTGGTTAAAGACAAATGTTGGGCTGGAGATGATCATTGACAACACCCACACTGCTAGGCAGATTATTCTGCTGTGTGCCAGAGTCCTGGACCGGAACCAGAAAGATTTGGTTGCCTGTACAATGGCGATGTACCGGTCCATGCTGATACAGGCCAAGAGCAGCATACCGCAGTTGAAGTTGACAGCGTAGATGCCCTTCATCAGTTTGCACATAGCACTGCTGAAAGTCCATTCACCGGTGGCGTGAGTAACTGCCCAGAATGGCAGAGTGAGGACAAAGAGTATATCTGCTATGGCCATGTTCAAGAGATAAACATCTGTCATAGACTTGGCCTTTTTATAAAAAGCAAAGGTGATCACCACAAGAATATTACCCAGGAGGCCAAAGACACAGATTAAAGAGTATGCGATCGGCACGAACATCCTGGAGAACTGTCTGACGTCCCCCAAGGTGCACAGTAAGTCATCCTCATCAGGTGTGTAATACATAGTGCTAACTGCCTCAGGGTAATCCATTAAATAGTTGCTATTGTTGGAATTTTCTGGTTCCTGGGAAGCAAACAAAGATATAGCTAGCTGTAGTACAATATTCAAGTAGCCACCAGTAACTGAAATTATACTTCCTATGAAAAATGAAGTAATCTCACCTCACCCATGGCGATCCTTGCTCTGAGCTAAAGATGCAGGCCTGGTAGAGAAAGGGAGTGGATGGTTCCCGTGTGCCAGCTCACCAGCGGCAATGACAGGAGAGCCAGGAGTTAGCTAAGAAGGAAAGACAAATGTACTGAGGTTAGAACAACTGGAGAAGTGAGCCACAGTCCTGTTCCCACACTCAGGGAGGAAGTCAGCATAGCATAGCTCACCCTGAAATGCAGTATCCCAGCAGAGCACAGTATAGAGCCCACTCCGTTACATAACAGTACCCATTTAGGACACGTTTAGCAGTCTCTTTTGCAAAAGGCCAGACAGCAAGTATCGTAGGTTGCACAGACGTACGGTGTCTGTCACAACAGCTTCAATCTGCCTTGGGAGCTTGGGAGCAGATATATACACTGCATGAATGAATGGGGTTGACCATATGTGGTTAGCCACCAGTTAGTGTTTTGCCAATCTTTGACCAATGGCTAAAAAGAAGGGTCATACCAAAAAACCCACAGATTTTGACCTGTAAAAAAAGTCTTCATGCAAAACTTAATTTAATTACATACAGAGAGAGTCTACTGAACAAAATCTAGAGAAATATGGATGTGTACAGGAATTGAGATTTATAGTCCTGAACATAGTTTAGTGATTTTTCACCTTTGTGCGATGGGAGGTCTCAGGTGAGTGTGGTATCTTGGTCAAGATGCCCTAAATCCTTTGGCCTGGGACTGAGTGGGCAGGTGTGAGATGTTACTTAACAGGCCCAACTGTTCCAGCCAATAAATGTTGATGTGCTGGGTAAGGTGGATTGCCACTGTCAGAGACAGGCTCAGGGAAGGAGGCTGAGATTGGTCATAGGAAACCCTGTGGGAGGAGAAGGTCCCTGAAGGGCAGATGGCCTGTGAGTAAATGGTCCTCTAATGGTGATGCCTATTGCAGCCCAAGAAGAGGAGTCCAGGTGGTGAACAAGGAGCGTTTGTGAGCCAGGAGCACCACCAGCTTGGAGGAACCAACTGGATGTTTAGCCAATCTTTACAGAGCATGTGATGTGCTGAGGATGCCAGTGGGGATGAAGCCATCTAAAGGGTAGAGCTGCAGCGTGAAGAGGATCCAGATGTGAAGGATTTTGAAATCTACCATTCCCTTTATTTTTTTTTAGTATGTCTTTGCAGTATATAATCATTATATTCATTGTGGAAGTTGCTACCCATATGTAACACACCTTGATTCCTTTTTTATCTCCTTCTCTTTCTCTCCCTTTCCTGTCCCTCCATCTCTTGGTCCTCTTTCCTTTTCCAGGAAGGAAGGAAAGAAGGAAGGAAGGAAGGAAGGAAGGAAGGAAGGAAATAAGGAAGTAAGAAAAGAAAGAAGGAAAGAAAGAAAGAAAGAAAGAAAGAAAGAAATTCCCAATAAGGAAAAATAGGATAAAGGGAAATATCTTTGCTACTCTGACTCACTCTCCTGTTCTGCTGTTTATCACCATACTTGACCCCTCCAGTGGCCTGTAACTCTTGGCCACTGTGTTGAATTGCTTCCCAAGTACTCCCTAGGTTCCTCTCTTGCTGTGGGGGCCTCAGATGTTAGAGGGAGTGAGAGCAGAAGCACAGCTTCAAGCACAGGTGGGGCACCTGCAGTTCCACCACCCTGTGCCCCTCCAGTCCTGTTCCCACACTCAGGGAGGAAGTCAGCATAGCATAGCTCACCCTGAATGACATTCTGAACACATTTCGCACAGATGCTGGTTCTTATCTTGGGTTTACCAACTGTTTCCTCATGGATATCTACAGTCACACCTTGGAGACCGAGTCTTTACTGCCTTTTAGCCACTGCCTCGGGCATGACTGGAGAAAGCTACAGTCACCTCAGCACTTTGCAGGTGCCTGCAGGTGACAGTTTAGAGTGCTTTAGAGCACGCAGAAGCAGAGCACAGAGAAGGCATTTGCATCGGTGAGATAATCAGATTAAACATGGCATCAAAGCACAATTACCACCACACCGCCTCCAGGCACTGTGGACCGGCTGGCCCCCACTGCACCCCACGGCGTCGCAACAGTCAAGGTGCAATGCCAGCTTTCAGATCTCAGGTGATAGGGATCTCAGGCCTGCAGAACAAGTGATGTGAGAGATGATGAGCTCTTTAGTCCCCAACACACTGCAGAGCAGGTTGGGGGACCCCAAAGAGAATGCAGTCTCCCTGAGCTAAGGTGAGAAAGGAGCCACATGCAAGAAGTTAGGAGAACAGCCAAAGTTTATCCACAAGAGGAAATGAGGAAGGCTGGAGGAAGAACTCCAGAAAGGAGTGAGTGGAGGTCCCAGCTCTCCAGGTTGTGGCAGCTCCCACCCTAGGGGCAGCATGAGTGCCAATCCTTTTAGCTCACAGAAGCTGCACCATAGGAGCAGGGGCTGACATAGTTCTACCCTGAGTATGGTCTGCACAGAGCAGAAGCTTGTAAGAAAGTCTCAAAGGATTCAGCTGATTCCAGGAAAACAACTGTGTTTACCAACAAACCCAAAACTATGTACAGAAATAAATTCTCATAAGTAAAATTTATATAAATTTAAAATTTATAGTATCAGGCAACCAGCAGGGTATGATGCTATATACCTATAATCCCAGCACTTGGGAGGCTGAAACAGTGTTGTCCCAAGTCTGAGACTGGCCTAGGTTACATAGTGAGTTCAAGGACAGCCTGAACTACATAGTGCAACCTTGTCTTAAAAGACAAAACAAACAAAAACTTTAAAAAATAAATCAAGCAACCAACCAGAAATTTCTGAACGTTGGTAGAAACAGGAAACTATGACCCATGTCTACAGGAAAAAACAGAAAACTGACAGAAATACTGCAATTAACAGAAAAAGGTTTTGAATCACCACTGTAAATACAGTGCACATATTTAAAACCCTTGAAGAAAGCATAAACATGGTGAGAAAAGGAATGAGAGATATAAAAAGGCCCAAACAAAGCTTCTATAGAAAAAAATATATAATATGTAAAATGATAAATGCACTGATTAAGATTAAAATCTGATTAGACATTGTGATATGTATAAATTGGTTATAATTCTATTCTCTAGCAATAACAGGCTAAAATATAGATGATGATAGAGAGACTGCAGACAGACAGATAGAAGGGCATCAAAAAACATGAAATGAAGTACTTAAAGATATACCCAAGGAAATTTAAATAAGATTTATGTGCTGAAAACTATTTTTAAAAATGTTAAAAGAAACCTAAATTTAGGGGGAGAGATAAAATGTTGAGGGTGAAATGATTTGATATTCAGGTGCTAGTTCTCCCCAAATTGATTGATAGATACAAGATAAAGA
Source organism: Hydrochoerus hydrochaeris (assembly GCA_004027455.1). Lineage (NCBI taxonomy): Eukaryota > Metazoa > Chordata > Mammalia > Rodentia > Hydrochaeridae > Hydrochoerus > Hydrochoerus hydrochaeris. The sequence goes on from PVLA01001488.1 coordinate 121,466, forward strand.
AAAATCAGAATTATGGCAGAGTTTTTTTTAATATAGAAATTGACAAATTAATTCTAAAAATTATATAGAAATTAAAGGGACTTCAGATATCTAAATATATCTTGAGAAGGAGACCCAACTGGAGACCTCTGGATGTGGCTGGGAAACTCAGTGGCCGTGGTGATGTGGTGCAGAAGAGGGTACTCGTGCACTGGAGGGATGGGGCGCAGGAAGAAACCCACATGCTGAGGATCAATTGCTTTTAATAAGGTGCCAAAGTGACTGGTGCAGGGGAAGCACCCTAAAGTGGTGCTGGAACAACAGGATTTTCATATCCAAAAGTTGATCCTTGCCCTGTGCCTCACACCATATGCAAAAATTAACTCAAATAGATTGTAGAAAATGCAAAAGCCAGACAAAATATCTAAAAGGAAACATAGGAGGAAACCTTTGTAATTACAGAATGAAGAGTTCTCTTACATAAATTGCAAAAAAATTGTTAAAAAAATGATAAATGATGCTTGATCAGAATTTAAAATTTCTGCTTTTTGAAAGACACTTGAGGGAATAGGAAAAAATTCCATAGAATTGGAAAATAAAATTTATCAAGTCAAATAGATGCTAGTAGGCTGCATCCAAATGTGCAAAAATTCTTAATATCTAAATGATAAATATCTCATTAAAAACAGAAAAAACCTAAACAGTTCATCAAAGAAAATATATAGATATAAAATTACACACAAAAAAAGATGTTCAGTGTCATTAGGCATTAAGGAAATGCAAATTAAAATGGACATGAGATACTATTTCACACCCAAGAGTGGCTAAAATTAGAAAGGCAAACAAGAAATGTAAATGAAGATGTAAAGCAATTTTAGCTCTCCTGTTTTGGTGGTGGAAATGAGGAAACACACTGCCATTTTGAGAAAAGTATGTTAGTTCCTTATAAAGTGAGACATGTACTTACCACAGGAACCGCAAACTGTATTCTACATATTTTACCCAAGAAATATGAAAAAATATGTACTCAAACATCCACGGCACTCATTCTGCATTCCAGTCAGGAATAAGAGTGGATTAAAGGAAATTAAGGGACTGCCTTCTCAACAGGACAAGACTGAAGCCACACATCTCCCATTTCTACCAGCAGTGCCTCCCCAGCCTGGGCCCCTTCCAAATGCCCTGCCAATGGTGACCAGCTACGGAGCCTTCCCTGGTGCTGACCTCACCAAGAGCGCACTGCTCTCCCACACTTTGCACCATCTTGCTGGCATTGCCCCATGTGTGAGCAGGGGCTTTGCTGGCTTATTCTTGACCTAGAGGCTCATGTTTGTTTCCCACTCCTGGGCCTGTCCTCACAAGGCATTTTGTAAACATGTGTTGAACTCAGTTAAATATGATTTCAGAAAATATTATATATTGCAATGTAGGTTAAATTTTTTTAAAATTCCATATCTCTTTAGATAATGTGATGAAACGGTTGGTTAAAACCATGTAGAATTCTAGGCAGTGACGAACTGAATCCTGTTGAGTTTAAGAATCAGTGTTCTTGATAACAAACTGTTGTTGTGTTTAAGTATGTGCCAGGCTCCCACAGGACCTGGAAATGATTCAGACTACCGTGTTCACCACCAAAAGACAGAGTGCCTTGTTGGAAGAAATTGTATTGGTGGCAGAGTGACATCAGTGTCACTATAGTATATATAGAGTACTGGACACATTGCTCCATCACCTCAGCCTTGAGCAGGATTTATCAACTCTTTGGAGAAATAAAGTGTGGATTTTCTGTTATAAGAATTAAAATTTTTATGATAAAATTATTCAGAAGTTTTTAAATAGATATTTCTGTGCTTCAATGAACTGCAAGCAAAATATACTGGTATCCATCAGTGGTAAATGAGAGATATAATGAAGGGTGTTAAGTCTTTGGCCCATTTTGTGGAGAAGCATTGATTCAATAGCAGTCAGCCACCCAATCAAGTTGTCTTGCTCCATCTTAATTTGAGACTTTTCACTTTCTTTCCAACATGAACTCTTTCTTACTGTCAGCTCTTATTTTGATGTCTTTCATTCAGATATAAAAAACATGCCCAACTGATTCTTAAGATGTCATTTGGTTTTGCAATTTAAAGCCTTCTTGTTTGGCACATGCCTGCTTTAAGTGTCATAGTTTTTTGGCTCAATAGTTCTCTGTCACGCTCACCTGGTAATCCACCTCTCACTGGACTTTTAACCTTTGCAGCTCACTGGGGTCTCATGAGGCCACAATATGCATTGCATATTTAGACTATGTAGCACTCATAATCTAAAATATCCTTAAATATTTCATTTGACTCAAGCTTGTGCTTCATTGATGAAGTTTTATTACATATTTAAGAGAAAGTAGAATTTTCAACTCCTACTTTGCTTCTCTCTACTCTGTAAAAATATTTCAAGAGCAGTCATAAAATTTTGAACCCAGGTTGCCAGAGAATGATGCCTGTGGACTCCAGGAGGATGGAGATGAGGAAGGAGCGATATGGCTGGCTCACAGAAACAGAGATGAAAGCCTCTAACTGAGGGGTGACAGTGTTATCCATCCCAGCAGGGTGCTGATGTTCATCATGAAAGAATCACAGGTGCCTGTTAGGGAAGCCAGGAGTCTGGAGTCAGCACAAGTTTACCAATGATCCATGGTCAGACTGGTATCCAAACCATGGTTGTCATGATCTCCAGACTGCAGAGAAGGAAGTGTGGCAGACAATGAAAATCTCTGAATCAATCTGAAACTTATAAGTAATGGGGAAAATTAACTATAATCTTGGTGCCAGGACAATGAGACAGTTTGCTAGTTGTACATAGGACAATTTGCTAATCATGAAACGAGATGGTTTGCTAGTTGCACATGAGAGTGCTTGCTCATTTGGATGACTGTCCAATGGTACCAGTTAAGGGGCAGGTTGTTACAGACCCTCCTGATACCATGCTGATCTCAGTCTCCCAGCTACTCATTGTTTCTGTCAGTGATGGAGACAAACAAGTAGAGCCAAATTCATTAGCTCTAAAGATGATGAGAAGCCAAAAACATAATATACTGGGTGACAGAATCAATGGGCAAAAAGTCAGCACTAAATCAAATACCTTGTGGGCACATTCATCCACTCAACTAAACAACTATCTAGCTTCACTTTCATCCAGGCATTTCTCCACCTCTTCACCTGTCACTTTCAGAGATGTTCAATGCTAATACACCTGATTCAGTGCTGATAGTCACCAGAATCACAGCCCTAATGATGTCCTTATCCAAATCAATGGGATGTGTGAATGCATTGCCTTACACAACAAAAGGGGCTTTGCAGGTGTGATTAGGTTAAGATTATCCTGGCATGTCCAGGTAACCTAGTGTAATCACAAGAATCCTTAGAAGTAGAGCATCTTTCACCATGGAGGTGGAAGGAGAAGGGACCCGAAAGCCTGAGTGGAATTTGATCTCCTGCTGGAGGAGCCAATAGCAGAATAGGAGCCATGGCTGAGTGATGGGAAAGGCCCTCAGCCAACAGTTGACATGAAAATGGGGATCTCAGTTTTACAGCTGCAAGAAGTAGGCCCTACTTGCACCAGGTGGAGCAAGGAAACATCCTCCTTCAGAAACCCAGAAAAATCAGTGATGCCATCATTTTGATTTTTAGCCTGATGACGCTTATGTCAGACCTCTGACCTGCAGAAGCACAAGACAGTATAAGCTACTATCTTCATGGTAGCAATAGGAACTCAAGCAGTGCTTACTAAATGCACCTTGTTAAAATTAATGTACATTCATTTCTAGACCTCATTATTAAAACTACCAGGCTCTTTGAATGAGGTAAGTGATTGTCCCAGAACCTCAGTTAAGGTTTCACAGTAATTTTGAGTTGTGCCATGGAGGGCATGACCACTGGATCAGTGGATGAGTAGAAACCCTGACCACAAGCAAGTACAAGGGAGTGGTTTATCCTAGAAAATGAGAGGTCAGGTGGAAAGGAAATCATCAATGCTTCCATGGTTGTGGTTTGTAAGAGTCTGGGCTTCTGCTCCCTCCTTCACAAAAAAATAGGAAGGTGCCCAGTGAGAAGAGATGATGTGAACACACTTTGGCATAGTAGAAAACACAATTGGACAATTTACCAAGGATGGCAGCAGGAGATCTTGTATGCTGTGGGGTGGCCCAGGCCTCCATCTATCACTGGACAGAGCACACTGCAGAACAGAAAGTTAGCTGAGGGCTGCAAGGCTCCCTCCCAAGCTGTGCAGGAACTGTGAGCAGGACCAAGCCTCCATGCCACATGCTAATTGCACCAACTAGTGCAACAAAGCTTGGGGACTCCACTGAGTAAAAAGTGCTCTTCAGCAGAATACCCCCACATGGCTTGACTACTTCCTACATGCACACCTAGATTTCGTGGACTATTGGAGCAGCCTCCAGGAGATGGGAGGTAATCACATGGGCATCTTCTCTCTGAGTGACATAAGAAGTGGGTAAAAACTAGGAGCCTTGAGGGCAATGTTCGCACACCCTGTACACAGGGCTTCCTGTCGGTCTGCAAACACACACATTTTTAGTAAAGCTGTCCCGGCCATACTGGGTCCTCTAAGAAAGGCATGTTTCCTGTGCCGCACATGTGCTATGTCTTTGGGGTTATTAGTAACGTCAGGCGTTGGGTAAGATCTATAGATTTTACAGATATGTTTTGACAAGCCAACGCTCTGTGATTGTGTTTGGGAACTAACACATCATAGGAAACTCAGATGACTAGATGGTAAGAAGAGAGTCACATTTAAACCTAAGTTCCCAGAGACAGTCTTCCTAGGACAGAAAGAGGGAGGGATGAAGGCAGGATGAGGGCCTGTGGCTACATAATTTTGGAAAATGCCACTAACTACCTGCTTCTCTTTGACCATCATGGTGCAGTTCATTTGTCAATGGCTTTTGGGGTCCTGCTGGTATAACTCAGTGTTTCCCACATCTACTTACCACAGGACCTTTTGAGTCCTGCAAGCATAAACAGTGAGCAGGACCAGGACTCATAGCATCAACTAGTATAAGAAACCCGGAGGACCCCATATGATAAGAAGTACTCTCTGGAAAACAAAGATCTAGGGGGTTCCCGTTTGTTCATTCAAATATATGCACGGTGGTTCTTGGGATTCAGTCCCAATGCCAAGAGCAATAGGACGCCAGCAGCCATATACAGATGGATCCAGCTGCTCGAAGTCTCTCTCCAGGACCTTCACTGGCTGACCCAGGGGGTGTCACCAAGGCAGACAGTGACTAACTTCCAGGCAGCATGCTGGCTCCCATACCAGCTAACTCAAATCCGTCAGAAACTGTACACCAAAAATTGTACAAGCCTTATTAATTTTCAGCTGGCTCTCTTTTCATTGTGATCATATTTGTATTTATAAATCAAATTTATTAAAAGATGTGTCTTTGAGTGACTTTTCTGCCTTTTTTAGAAGACACCTAATTAGAAGCTGAACTTGAGTTCTGAACTTGAGCAGACCATGAATTCTGCATTTAACATTTGAAGCCATATAAAATGAAGTGTAGAGAATTAAGATCTCCCGTGATAAGATGTGTGCACAGAGTGATAACTGGGCTTCTGCCTCTCAATTTTAACATTTCAAAAAAGACTTTAAAACACAGGAAAAGAAATGCTATGTCAGGAAAAATTTGATTCTACAGCAAGGATTTTAACATAGTATAGAAAATTAAAATTTTATTGCAATATAATAATGCAGCCTTTAGAGGCACTATTATTAGATACAATATGTAAAGGCAAGAGTCTCAGAAAGTAATTGCTAATGGATTAATTCATTCAAAAAAGAGAACACCCACGAATATGGCCCACTGAAATGCACTTAGCTAAATCTAAGCTTTCTGGGGGGCCAACTGCTGGTAGGCTCTGAGCTATTAAAGGGATTGGTGGGACAGCAATGGTGGAAGCAAGGGGAAGGAAATGTCCAAGACTGAGAGGAAGCCACCAACAAGGAAGAAGGGCTGGCAAGAAGCCAGTGCCCACTGCTTGTCTCTGAACCAGCGCAGACCTACGCAAGAAGATGCAATGCAGGGAAGACATCAGGCATATTTATCAGAGTATTATCAGTAAAGAAAGTGTGTTGAAATTTCAATTTGAAAACATTTAGTGTCAAGCCTAACAGTTTAAAATTAGAAGATGCAAGCACAACTACAAAGACACTCAGCCACCTGATATTTGACAAAGGGGCTAAATATGTCCACTGGAAGAAGGATAATCTCTTTAATAAATGGTGCTGGAAAAATTGGCTCTCCAGGTGCCAAAGACTGAAACTAGATCCATGCCTATCACCATGCACAAAACTAAAGTCTAAATGGATCAAAGACCTAAATATTAAAACAGAAATACTAAATCTACTGGAAGACAAGGTAGGCAAAAGTCTTGGAGACATAGGGGTAGGCAGAGAATTCATGAACAAACACAAACTGCATGAGATCAACAACTGGGATCTCATATTATTGAAAAGTTTCTGCACTTCAAAGGATATCACCAACAGAGTGAAAAGAAAACCCACAGAGTGGGAAAGAATTTTAGCCAGCAGTCCCTCAGACAAAGGACTTATATCCAGAACACATAAAGAACTGAAAAACATCATGCCCCCCCAAATTCAAAGAACTTCTCCAAAAATGGGCATCTGAGATGAACACACAGTTCTCAGATGAAGATATACAAATGGCAAATAAACACATGAAGAAATGTTCACCATCACTGGTCATTCGAGAAATCCAAATTAAAACAGCATTGAGATTTCATCTCATCCCATAAAGAATAGCTGCCATCAAGAAATCAACTAAAAAAAAAAAAAGAAAGAAAACAACTGATAACAAATGTTGGTGAGGCTGCAGGGAAAAGGGAACACTGCTCCACTGTTGGTGGGAGTGTAGACTGGTGCAGCCACTATGGAAATCAGTATGGAGAATTCTCAGAAGGCTAGGATTGGAAGTTCCATTCAATCCAGCTATTCCCTCCTGGGCATTTCCCCAGAGAAACTGAAAAATTCATATCACAGTGATATATGTGCCCCCATGTTCATAGCAGCACAATTTGTAATAGCTAAATCTTGGAAACAACCAAGATGCCCATCAACCAGAGTGGATGAAAAAGATTTGGTATTCTATTCAATGGAATGTGACTCAGCTATAAAAAAGGATGATCTTGAGGCCTCCATAGGCAAATGGAGACAACTTGGGACTATCCTCATTAGTGAAATAAATAAGCACCATATTTATAAATATCACATTGTATCTGTAGTGTAAAAAGTAATAAGAAATGTAAGAGTAATAAAATCCAAAATGTGTAATTTCTATTGTAAAATAGAGAGAAAAAGAAAGTGCTCTAAAGGATATAACTGCATATATGTTCAAGTGTGTAGGATTGATAACATATTACTAAGTTTTTGTTGGATCATTGAATAGAACTATTTGCAGTCTCACTGTTTCAATGTCTACTTTGTGTTTTTTTACACGTTCCACATTTTATTTACATTTTAAGACTAATCTCAAAATCACATATCCATATACCTATTTCCTTTTGTTGACTTTCCCTAAACTTAAACGCATGGTTTACTTGACAAAGACTGTAAACAAATATTTATCATGTCTGTTACATGTAACACACAGGAACAGCTTTTGACAGAAATTCATCAACCCCCCAACATTTTTTTATTATAAATACAGGTATCAAAACAATCCTGAATGTATTTTTGATACTACTAGTAGTCAGCACCCACACTGCTTCAAAAATTAACACAATTTGTGGCAATTTTCATTGTACCTGCTACTTTGAACAATTCCAAACTGCAGCTCTTTCACTAAGCAAGATGGATAAATATGCCATTTCTGTTTTTCCTTCTCAATATTTTACTTTTCAGAAACACACACGTTTCCACTGACATTTGACAATTCTTCCCATGCTTTCGTCTTGTAAACCTGAATTCTATTTGGAGTACTCCAGGTTCATGTTTAAATGACAGTGCCTTAACAAGAGAAAGAAAAATTGTGCCACATTTTTCCTCCTGTTACCTGAAAACATAATGGGTGAACATATATTAAATATATTCTTACAAATGTCCAGGTCATGTTTATCAGCTGGAACTCTTTTACTTAATGTGTGGGTATTTTGCATTGTGATATTTAATCAAGACATTAATATGAGTAGAAAGTTGTTGATTTAAGGCAAGTTTGAGATCCACTAAAACTAACTGTTGGATGTTTATCCTTCTGGTGGTTGTGGAAGCTTCATATTTTCTTTGGACATCACTAGATGTCTTAACTCTTGAAGTACAACTTTAATGCTATATGAATTTTGCCATTTTGCTAACACTGGTACGCTGCGTGCATCTACCATTCCACTGAAATTATTTATTCCATTCATATTAATTTTTGTTACAAATCTAACTGATGGAGGAGCTTCTGGGTATTTAGGTCCACATTCTGCTTTCAGGCTATATATTCTGTTTTCATAATTTGTCCCTGGTGGCCCAGTAATCATGCCTGTCCACCTTGTAAGTGTCCTATCTTCATCATCTTCAAGGCCCCAGCTAACCGTACCATCACCTACTCCTTTTTGTCCTTCTTTAAGTTCTTCCAACAAGTGAAAATTACAAGGAACTTCAACTCAGTTTTTGGAGGTCTCAGTCCATACTCAGCTGGTTCCAAGACAGGGTGGAGTGGCTGAGGGGCCGCCTTTCATGGCAGCCACAAGCAACAAGAGAAAACAGGCTCAAAGTCTACTTTGTATGCTTTACTTTTGTAACTTGAACAACTATTTCTAAGAGCACAATATGTAATTTATCAACAAGTGATTTCTTACTGTTTATCTTTTTTTGAAATTCTGTATTATTTCTACCTTTTTTCTATTTTTCTCTTTAAATAAAATTTTTTAAAAAGCTTAACAGTTTAAAACATTAAGTCAGACTTTAAGTGCATGTTTTCTTTTAGAAAAAGAGTTGGTCATACAAGACAAGAAGCAAAAACTAAATAAGTACATGTATGTATATGAATTCGTGTTTTTGTGTGTATATGTGGGTATTTATACATGAAAGTGTATACATGTGCATGTGTATATGTATATGGGTGTGCATATGTGTAGTTGTATGCTCCTGTATACTCATGTGTAAGTGTATATGCATAGGTGTATGTATGTATGTACTTGTGTGTATGTGTATATGCATGTCCATATGCTGTAAATTAAGTATGAGTCATATGCTGGGCACTAAGATCACAAATTTATACCTGTTACCTCTGTAACCTCACAATGGTGTACCCATTTTATAGATGGGAAGACTACATCCCATCTACTTCTCATCATTGTCTCCTACCCACCATGTAATTTATTCTGCCTCAACAGGTGCTAGTGAAGTGCTGTAAAATTCCCACAAGATCTTAAATTACATGTGTATTTTAGAGCCTATAAATATCAGAATTTCTCTTATTAAAATGGTTCAATAAATGTATGTTCTAAATTTATTTGAACTGTGACTGCACTGGTTTGTATACTTCTTTATAAACATTAGTGGAGCTGAAACTCTAGGCCAGCTTCCTTCTGCTTTTCAATAAGTGTGGTCAAGAAGAAGCCAGAAGGTTTTTTCCAGTGATTTGTTTACTGATTTATATATATATTTTGGTTTGGTTTGGTTGTTTTTTGGACTTTTGCTCCTTTTGTTCACTTTTGTGTGTTCTTCTTTATCTGAAGACATTGTTCTTTTGAGCACCTTAAGCCCAGCCTTATCTTCATTATGCTTCTCAGTCACTGAGCTGGTCTCGGCAGTGTGTTCCCGGCTGCTGCTTGGTATTGATGGTGACCAAGTCAGACTCACTATCGTAAGGCCATCAGTTTTGATGACCATGGCATCTGCAGCTCTTACCAAGGCTTCGCATGGGTTATGCTGACTCTCACAAAGTTTGCTGACCCATCGGTCATCTGAAACAACTCTCAGACGAGCTGCTGCCCTCCCAGCCTCAGGGTACCAAAGCTCCCCACCACTCCCACAGTCACCCACTGCTCTCAAAACATTGCTTAACCTTGTGTACTTGATCAAACCAAAAAAGTTGCATTTCTGAGGGTTAGCTAAGTGGTAAAGCATTTGCCTAGCATGCATAAGGCCCCTGGTTCCATCCCCAGCACTGCAAAAGAAAAAAATTTCATTTTTCTTCAGCACAGCTTGACATTCAATAGCTTCTCCCTATGTAAGGAAGTGGGGCCCAATCCATGGCTCTGGTTCTAGAATTGGGCAGCAAAAACAAAAGCAGTGCCTTTGGATGGGCAAGAAGTCTTCTCCTAAACCACAAGAATGGTAGTTCAAGGCCAGCCTGGTCTACAAAGTGAATTTAAGGCCAGCCTGAACTGCACAGTGAAACCCTGTCTCAGAAAGACAAAAAAAAAAAAAGAATGGTAGGCAAGTGGAAGGTTCTGGGTGTGCCATGGGAGCAGGGCCACTGTGCCACATCCCAGAGGAATCGTCCCCAGTCAGCATCCCTGTTGTAGGTTGGAGGATCCAACAGTCTAACAAAGTTGACGGACGAAAGGCAGGGGTGGGGTCTGGGGTGGGTATGCTCACCTTAGGAAATGCGCTGATCCCAAATGGATTGTCGAGCTACACTCCCCTAGGTGGTTGTCTGGTCCCCCACATCACCACTGTGAGGACCACTCTGTCAATAAGATGCAATTGACAATGTTCAAGACTGGTGAGACACTAGAATTGCCAGGAGAAAGTTGCTGAATTACCACTTCCTATTTAAAAGCAACGCCTACCTACCCAAATGCACATGGTTAACCATATATATCCCGAAAGTTATAAAAAAAAATCCATGAAAAACAATCATGTGACTCTAGGCATCAAAGACAAAGTAATGATCAAATGGGTGAGGAGGGAGAACCCAGCATAGCAGCTTCTCAAAGAAGAGAATCTTAAGCCAGGGATGGTGGTATATACCTGGAATCCTAGCTCTTCAGGAAACTAAGGCAGAAAGATCACAAGCTTGAAACTAGTCTAAGCAACTTACTAACTTGGTAGGACTCTGTCTTGAAATAAAAATGGAAAAAAGTGGGGCGGGGTTCAGTGCAAAGGCCCTGGATTCAATCCTCAGTACAAACACACACATGCACATACACACAGCTGGTAGTCAAATAAATACTCCTGGGAATAAGTGTTGCTGTGAGCTGATTGGGAGGCTGTGGGGATGTTCAGGGTGCCTGGCAGGCATGGGAAGGTCTTGGGATGGGCCCCCCCTCATCCCAAGCTGTGCAAACAGAGAAGCAACATGGACCCTTCCCAGACCACAGCTCCCCCAAAGAAATAGCCCACGGTGATTTCTGAGGTATCGGGCAGAGATATAAGCGAGGCAGTGGGATGGAGCTGGAGGAGAACAATAACCCACAAACATGCCCTGTAGTGCCATGCGGTAGGATCAGAGGCTTAAGTCCCTACCTCTCTAGGCACCTGGCCTCTGTGAGACGGCAGGGAAAGGCTGGGACCACCGTGTCATTAGACAGATGGAGGAAAGTAACGGGTGAGAATTCATGGCAAACCCATTTTTAGATATAAGCAACTACAGAGAGTGGAGTGGGATGGGGGAGCTGTAGAATAGTGACCTTTTCACCCCTGGTTGCCCTAAACTGAGGCTCAGAAAGTGCAGAGAGCTTCACTGTGGAAGCTCTTCCCCTTGACGCACCTGGCGTGCTTCCTCCACCCAGCTGTGTATGTATCTCCACCACGCAGGACTCTTGTCCCAACCCTAATTGGCCCTGCTGGGCACAGCCCACAATCAGCTGCAGTAGCACAGCCACCCTGTGACAGCTTCTCTGGGACTCAGCCAGCTGCAGAGGGATCTTCAAGTGTCTGAACCCCAGGTCACTTTCCAGAATTTCTTTTGCTTCCCACCAAACTCTGCCTGGGCCCACTGGCTGCTCTCCTGAATTCTTTCACTGCTCTAATCTTCTGCAGACATGGTGGTCTCAGGGGCCTACAGTAGATGCTATCTTCCATCTGAACAAAAGTCTCTTCTTCCTGAGTTCTGCTTCATGATTCTCTGACTGGGCCTGCAGTTTCCCTGGGCTCTGGGTGGCCTGGTCCTCTTCCATGTAACAGGAGCCCCTGTTGTCCCTAGATACAGAATAAAGCTGGGAGCACTTTCTTCCTTCTTTCTTCCTTCTCCTCCTTCCTCCAGTACAAACTTCTACTCTTTGCAGGGAGCAGAAAAGCTAGCACAACTGCCCACCCAAGTCCCAGACATCCAGAGAGAAAGCAACAGCCCTCGTGGGTATTTAGGGATGTGTGCTTCTATATTCTCTAGTTCGTTTTTGACCAAATGCTTCCTCTCACCTTCCCCTTTTGCAGCCTCCTTTAGCATGAATGAGAAGTAGTAGATTGTTAGCCCTTGCAATGGCCTGCCTGGGGAAATAAAAACAGATGTGAGTTTGCTAAGCACCCAAGATTATGTTAAACAGACATGTGGACCATTGTGCAAAGCACTTCCAGGCAGATACAAAAAACTGAGGGGACAGGATTGTGAGGTCTCATCTTACTTCCCTCCTTGGCAACAAAGCACCTACCCAGAGCTGCAGGCAGGCAGGGAGGAACCCAAGAGTGAATGCCTCCCTCTGTCCCTGAGAGGGGAGTGAACCACTGAGGATCTGGGCCCAGCCTTTGAAATCTCCCAACAAGACTCCTGGGCCTTCAATTTGTGCCTCTGCAAATGAGGATGGGCTGTGGTCTCTTGGCCTCTGTGATATCCAGTGTGTTCTTTGCCTGAGATGACAGCCAGTGAGTGCCTCAACTGTCAGTGTGTGGGGTCATCCAGTTGGGTCCAGCTTTGGGAAAACTTAGCCCTTAGCTACCTCCACAAGAGCTGCTCTGCTGGTCAGTCAACCACAGCCATGAGAAAGCCAGTGTGTTGCCACCAGGATCCAAGGTAGTTAGCTAAGTTCTCTACTCCTCTCCAGACACTGCAATAATAAATAGTACTAAATAGAATGCAAAATAAAAGCCTATTTCATTTGTCTAATAAAATAAGTACAAATCCTCTCCAAGAAAGCTGGAAGCTAGAACAGGAGATGAAGGAGGGGGGCTGAACAGTGCCTTTGCTAGACGCCTGCAAACTGGAAAGACCAAGTGCCAAACCCTGTGGTGGTCTGAGTGTGCCATGGGGTTTGGACCTGCACATTTTCCTCCATATAAAAATAAAGACTTCAATAAATTCCCCTGTTAGGAATAAAAATTCATTTTATAGAAAGAATTACAAGCTGTGCTAGCATTCACATTTTGGAATTTACAAAGACTTCAAGTTGTATATCCTTTGTGTTCACTGCAAATGCTATAGCTCTGGGAAGTTTGGCATCTGCCATTCTGTGCCTTAAACTACAGCCTGTCCCCACTGTGGTAGAGTGAGGGGCATCAGCCCATCTCCCTTATGTGTGCTAATGGCACATGCAGCATATGCCTGAGACACTGGCAACTATGTGTCACTCAGTGTCCTTAAAGAGTACACAGAGCAGGGGAGTCAGGGCACAGCTGCAGGACTTCACAAAAGACATGCACTGAGTAGAGGAAATGTGTGATCAACTGTAGAGGGAAAAAACCTGAAACAGTAATAGTGAACCTTTTAGAGGTTGAGCACCTAAACTGCAACCCAAAACCTACTTACTTACTGAAGGCTGATGCCCCTCACTCTACCACAATGGGGACAAGCTGTAGTTTAAGGCACAGGATGACAGATGCCAAACTTCCCAGAGCTATAGCATTTGCAGTGAACACAAAGGATATACAACTTAAAGTCTTTGTAAATACACATCACTGCAATTAAACTTGAACACCTTCATTTTAGTTTAGAAACAATCACCTGTTATTCAGTGTTTGACCGCTGGGGCCTCTTGGTTTGCATGCCAACACAAGGGGCTCTGCCTGCCTGAAGCAGCACATGTACCATAGATTAGCCACCACTGGCCTAGAGAATGTTAACTGCTTACAGGCAAGAGGTTCTCTGGGGGCCTGTAGTAGGCTAGAGCTGAGCTGGCAGGATGAATCAGACCGCTCAGGGAGGAAGGCACAGGGACCCACACCAGGAACAGAGCATAGGCAAGGACGGAAAGAGGCACTGAAGTGGACCAGATGAGAGCCCAGAAGCAGAGCAGAGGAAGATGGGACAAAAGGCTGGAACTCGGGTGACAAAGTGAAGGTGTGGATATCCACACTGCAGGGTCAGGTAGCTGGTCCTTGGAACAGGCATGGAGGGCACAGTAAGCAGGCACTCTTGTGCCAAAGGCTCAGCCAGTGCCCGCTCACTTTTCATTAATTGTCACCCAGGCCTTGATGGCACTGGGACTGTCACAGCCATCATCAGATCATGGACAAGAAAACAGAAACTTGGAAACATAAAGGCACCTCTCAAGTCTACTTGCCTCGTACTGTGAGCAGCTAGGGCTCAGAGCCTTGTTGTTTAACCCCGACCTTCATGCCTTTCCAGGGTAAGCTTGGAGAGGAAGTGATGCTTGGGAAACATTTTGAAAAATCAGTAAGGAGCTAGAGGAGGAAGAGTCAAAAACAATGCTATATTCACCATTTAGACTGAAACGAGGAAGAGTCAAAAACAATGCTATATTCACCATTTAGACTGTCATCCTGTGCCTCCAGCAGGACTAGGAACATCTGTAAGTTTCTAACTTATTTCTATGTAGAAGAAAAGTTTATACTTACAGAAAGTCAAGGTAAGAGTAAATATCTGACAACACAAGTAATCCAATACAGCTTCAACTTTCTGGGCTAAAAAGAAGAAGATGAGTTTCACTTAATATATGCAAAATGGGAGGAAGTCCAAGTCTGTGGACTGATGACTTGAGGGCAGTCTTTTGTTTTGTTTTGTTTTGTTTTGTTTTGTTTTGTTTTTTTGAGGCAGAATCTTGCTATGTCGTTCAGGCTGGCCTTGAATCTACTATGTAGCCCAACTTGGCCTCAAACTCACAGCAATCCTCCTACCTCTACCTCTCAAGTACTAGGATTATGGGTGTGTGCCACCATGCCCAGTTCAAGGCCATTCTTGACATAATTTTAGATTCTTATCAGCCATGAATTTGTTATTTTTTCAAATTAACCTCTGGATGTCAGCCTCCAGTTGGATAGAACATGAACTGGAGATTTGTAAACGATGGACCTGTGAATCAGAGGCACATAGAGTGCCTCTCACACAGCATCACTGTGCGGTAGCAGCCTGGTATTTATGATGATTATTATGTAGGAAGAGAAAAGAGGATGAGGATGCACAGGGAGGTTCTAACAGAGCTGAATCCAGGATGTGGGCCGGTTAAGGGAAGCAGTAGGGGACCTAGAAATCAGGAACAGAGATAGACAAGAAGCAAACACGCAGGACTGTTCACAAAGGCAAGGGAGAAGAGTGTCTGAAGAGCCTGCAGAGTTAGGACTAAGGACAGACATGGAAACATATGTCTCATTGCTCCGGTTCACTCTGCCTTTGAGATAAACTCAGAATGAGTATTTGATGAAGGCTGTCCTCCAGGAAGCAAGGACACCGAGAAAATGGAGATTACAGCTGGCATCCTATGCCAGGTCCCACTTTGTCACAGCTACTGTCCTGAAGATGGGTTTCATTCAACTAACCACTGTTCTCCTTATGATTGAAGCAGGCAGACAGGGAAATTCAAACCGAGATCACAGCCCTTTGGGAAAATGTTCTTTGAGGTCTTGAATTTAAATGTCTTTGACTATAACATCCTAAACACTGCTATGTTCTCACCAAAATGTATAAATAAAGATAAAAATGATAACAAACCATGCTCTGAACACACCCTAGGGGTGAATTTACTACATAAGTCATAATGGTGCTGGGGGAGGAGGTAGGAATATAAGAAATGTAGCTTATAGTTATGTTTTCGTGCTTTTCACATGTTTAATCATGAAGCCAGTTGGCTGCATAATGAGCAGGGACTAACTGCAACTATCACTAAGTTGCTGGTACTCAAGCCTAAGAAAAGTAGTAGTATGTGATACCCCAGGTTCCCCTCATACCCCGGTGTTCTTGCACTGTAGCTTCTTCGCTATCAGTTCCCAGAATGGGGATGTGCACTTCCCCTCAAAGCAGAGTCAGGATGTGGTGGAAAGGATGATGCACAGCTGGACTCAGGACTCACCAGATACAGGGAAGTGGAGACCCTGTAGACCCAGAGCTGATGAGATCATTCTGGTTCCAGTGGGACCAGCTGTCCTCAGGCTGACCTTATCATGATCCCACAAAGACATGATCAATTATGCCAGAATGACAGGTTAGCTCAGAAAGACAGTGACAGAGGCCCTTCACCCGTTCTGCCAAGTCAAGACAGCAGGGCACACTGTAAGCTGCCTGCATGGCTTCTGCTTTGCTGGCCTCCGTATGAAGTGAGCCACATGGAGGGCGCCCTGCAACCAGGGTTCAGCCCTGTGTGTGGGTGGTACTGTGTAAGAAGGTCAGGTTACCTTACAGATTCCGGAAAGACTCAAATTAACAAAAAGACCCAAAGTGACTGATTGCATATTCCTTAAATTACACACACGAGACAGTGATTTTTTAGATTTGCCAAAATGTCTGTTCATCTACCAGAAAGAAATCTGAAAGTCAAATACTCTCTTTATATTGGGACCTCCAAGTGAATGATTCTAATGCTGGATGAGCACACATGTAAGCTGTGTCTAAAGCCCCTCTCTTGAATCTGTGAGGACATCATCATCGCAGTTCCTAATCAGAAAGGCAGTCAAATGAATGGCCTGGGGTTTCCAGGGGAACATGGCCTCCCTCAGTGACTCGGATACACTGACTTGTCACCTCTGTTCTGTCTGATAGGAAAGGGCACGCTGACTTTAAAGCTGCTATAGAGATGAAAAAGCGTGGTGTGGGTAATGGTGATGACAGAGAGAGACTGGCTAGTTTCACCTGTTGTCACAGAGGCAGCTGGTTAGGAAAGGGCCTTGCCTCTGTGGCAGCACCACACCTTGGTGGTCCCCACATAGCGTGAATGGCTGTGTTGCTTTGGGTGTGGTGTCAACACCTACAGGAAGGCTATCTGGGCTGCCCAGCCTCGAAGTACCTCTCGGTGATGTAGAACGGCAAGTGCTGAGCAGCAGGCCTGGGGGTGGGGGTGAGCACCTGCAGGGCTCGTCCCCCATCTCCTGGGCTGCCGGGGAGGAAGGGGACAGAAGTTCTGCTCAGTGTACAATTAACTCATGAAGCAGGATCTCCAAATCTGGCGTGGTGCACAGTGGGGTAGAACGGGCAGAGTATGAACAGCAAGCACGAATGGAGGAGGGGGCTAGGAAAATGCAGAAGTTGCCACAGAAGCCTCCCCCAGGGACATGGAAGACTCCCACCTAACAGCGGGCTGCAATGAGATTTTACCCAGCCCAGGGTCACTAACGGCTGTCTCCACCCTGGTCCCACCTAGCACCTGCCCTCATTGCACAGCTCTGCTCAGATTGCTAAACTGACCCTTTTTATTTCTAGAGATAGAAATAAAAATAGAGACTTATAGGAAGTGAAGAAGAGGATGAGGAGGAGGGAAGAGGGCAAAGGGGGTAAAGGGATTGAAAACGATCAAGATGCGCAATATACATGTATCATTCTCCCAAAATGAATGTAACTATGATGTGTTGGTAACATACACTAATAAAAAATAATTTTGAAACCTGTGCCTCACCATCCTCTCCCTCAGCTCTGCATAATGCCCCGTAGGCTGTGTAATTCATGTAGTAACACAGCAATGACATACTTTGGTGCTTCGGGAAGCCTACTCAAATTAACTTTCAACAGAGGTTGATCATTTTAAACATTTTTAAATGTGAGACTCGATGAGTGAAAGTGGTGCTCTGACCTGTGATGTGGTTCCAGGTCACCTAGGAAAATCCCTGGGTCCAGCCATCCTGGCAGTCTTTCTTGGCCACCATGTGGATGTTTGCTCCTTTCATGGGTGGCAAAGCATCAACTTCCTTGTTGCAGCCTTCAGAGCCTCAGACTACTTGCTTTTCTATGAAAAGGCCATATGAGCCATCCTCACTGTGTTTGGGGGAACCTTAGGTCTACGATGCCTCATTACTTCTGCCATGTCTGACTACAATAGTTGACATCGCCACTTCTAACCTTCTGCTTCTAAAATCTCTGTGCTGGGAAACCAGACAGTCCTTTTTATCAGAACTGTGCCCAAAATAGGAGTCAGTGCATCCAAAGGTGCACCTGAGAGTGTCCCCTGGGAGAGGCACGCAGGACCTATGGTATGGGTTTGCGGTCTCTACTTTAGATGCTGTCTCTTTTCTGATCACTTCCTCTTTCTCAGCTTATTTTAGGGGAAGATATTCTTAGATAGGAGATCTCCAGGTAAGTGAAGGCTCAGAAGACATCATGCAAGTTTAAAGCAAATGCCTCTGCTATCATCTTATAAAGGGATAACATAAATACATTAATCCCCAAAAGTGAAACTGATTCCTCACATTTATCACTTTCACTTGGAAGATGGTGTTAAGACAACATGTTCTGATGAAATACAGCATCATGCATTCTTTAGAGCAGACCCATAAGTGGGTTGGTTGATTCGTATCCTCAGATGGATTTGTCTATAGTATGCAGTTGGCTCTGGACTCATCCATTTACACTCCTGCCTCCTCAGCCTGTTTATGAGCCCTCTCTGGCTCTTCTCTCTCTCTACCCAAGGCTGTACTCTATTCTGTGTTCATTGACCGCCCAGTGCTTGGCTCTGCTGCCCAGCTGCAGCCTCAGGAAAAGAAGGATGCCAGTGTTTGGTTTTCATTTGTAGAAGCTGTGGTTTTTTTCCTATACTTACAGCTTGGAAGATGGTTTCTTCTTGAAAGATGGCTATATTTTCTGTTAATTCTTTACTTATGTTTCCATAGTTCTTAGCAAGGTCTGGTCACAAGTGTACTAAAGCTCACAGTCAATGTCTATATAAGTTAGGAAGAGCACAGACAGACTCTGGAATTTGAACAGTGTGGACTCAGTTTCCTCCACTGCCACACACTGAGACTGTGACTTTGTCTCTTTAAACTTTTAAAATAGTATTGTCATCAGAATTACATAAAATGATGGGCACAAAGCCTCTAAAATAATGCCAGGCATACAAAAGACTCAGTTTAAATGAGCGTTTTTTCCTCTCTCTCCATGCATGGAATGACCAAAGGAATGTAAATAAATAAATGTTCTATCTATGTAGGACCCAACAGTAGAAACTTCTGCAAAATTCTTTTACCTTCAAAGCATACAATTTACAAAGACAACAGAGATACAATATTTCTAAAGCAAAAACTTACCTATAAAGAAGTAGATTTCTGCTCTGCTCCACAGAGGCCCCAGAATTTTTCTCTTAAATTTCAGATTCTTGAAGATTCCAGATTCCTGTCATTGGGGTGAAGGCACAGACCCTCTTTGTGTGGACTGGACAGGACAGGTGTGGGACCTCTGAGCAGTGCCTGTCCTTCCGATATCCTCCCTCTCACAGCACAGCTCCTTCTCAGGCTGGTGTTTGCGCACTCTTTGCCCCCCCCCCCCGGGGGCTGGTGTGGTGAGCTGCCTCACCACAAGTTCTATTCCTCCTGCACATATTTTACATCATGTAAAGGTAACAAGCAAGGTGGGGGGAGGAAGGCAAGCTTATGCAACTAGGTCACATTGTAATTTCAATTTTAGATGCAAATTTTTTTTTGTTTCAGAATTATTAGTCTGTGGAATATTTCTTGATTCTTCTTGGAAATGACAAACTGATTAGAATGATCATAAAGTACTGTGTAAAGCTCCACACAATACCTAATGAACTTTATAATCAATCAATCATTTACTATTCTTAAAAGACAAGAAAACTGAAAACACCAGTAAGCATTAGTCAAGCTACAAATACCCCCAAGAGAGCCCTAAATGGGCCCTTCTGAGCAGGATGAAGGGGAGTGTGCACACTGGCCTGCCCAACTCTCTCTTGTTTCTTAGGATTCTAAGTACTACTGTTATGTTTAGTTAAAGTTTCATGTTTTGTCATTTCATTTAATCCTAACCCACAATATTGGCAAGACAGATACTATTATACTTATCTTAATGTAGGAAGAAACAGGCACATAAAGATGTTAAGTAATTTGTTCCACTGTAGATAAACAAGGAGTCATAGATTCAGCAAATAAGGCCTGGGTCTCCTAGGTCTTCCTGATTCCCTATCCCATTCGTTGCTTCAGTAAACACCTAGTAAACCTGTACTATGCCCTGGGCACTACAGATTTAGCAATGAATTAAACATAAAGTCCCTGGCCTCATAAATTTACATGATGGTCACAAAAGACAGCAAAGAAAATGAACAAAAAGGTATATCATTCAACAGGTGTCAATTTGTGCTGAAGAAAAAGTCAAGCTGGGACTGAAGAGAGCATTACAATTTTAATCTGAATGAACAGAGGATTCACTGAGACGGCTGCACTTAAACAAAACTGGAGACAGCGGAGGGAGGGAGGCACAAGTGCCTTTAGGAGATGAGATTTTCAGGCCAAAGGAACAGCAGAGGCGGTGTCCTTGAGGCAGGCTTTTTCCTAGCGTGCTCAGAGGAGAGAAAGGGATAATTCTGGGATGAGCCGGAAAGGAGCAGGCACCAGGTACTGGGGCCTCGCCCTTAAGCATGATGTCTCCTTCTCTTCCAAGGCAGTGGGAAGACATTGGAGGTTTTTAGTTACATAATCTGACTTATCCTAAAAGAGGATCACTCTGTAGCAGTGTTGAGAATGACTGAAGGCAGAATGGGAATGCCATCTGGGGAAGAATGGGGCATTTTTGGAGGTAAGTCGACAAAGTTTACTGGAAGGCTGGACAAGAGAAAAGAAGGTTAGAAGGATGCTGCTGAGTGTGTACCCAGGCAGTAGAACACCTGGAAACACAACAGGAGAGATGGGGCTGGGGGTTGGTCAGGGAGTCAGTTACAAACTTGAAAAATAGAAGACGCTTCGGAGCTATCCCAATGCAGATGGCCTAGATAAATGGGATCAGCAAAGATGAGGTGTGGACCCACAAGACGACCATGTCCAGGAGGACAGAATGACCTACGGTCAGTGCTACCACAGCTCAGGCCACACAATGCTGAAAATCAACCCCTGGATCTAGCAGACCAGAAATTGTTATGGTCTTGACCCAGTTTTTGTGCAGTGCTTTGGAACCAAGCTGGCTGGGAAAGGAATAAAGGGACTCCCCGAGGAGTCTGCCAGAGGGGAACAGAGGAACAGGTAACAGCTCAAGACATTACTGGAATAAAATAAATATGAATACAGGAGAAATTAGAAGGGTTCACACAGTGGGGAGAATGATGCAGCCAAGGGGAGATACTGGTGACTCTGCAGAAAGGAGAAGGGAGGAGAGTTTGTTTGGGTGCCCCAAGAAACCCAGGAAGCTTAGACAGAGTGCTGTCTTCTCTGGAGACAGGGCTGTATTGTAAGCAGGTGCAGGGAGAAGACCAAATCCACAGATTCAGTGGTCAGGATGGCAGAGTGCAGTGCTAAAGACTCACAATGATGCTTTTTTCTAAAAGCACTGGCCTCCTCGGCAAAGCAGGAGCAGGGTAGGGCTGCGAGTGAAGACAGAAAGCAGGCATCATAATTTAGAGAAGAGAGGACAAGAGATGAAACTAACATCTAGGTGGAAGAGAAGGAATGGGCTAGAGGTCCCTCACTGCCAGCAGCACAAGCAAGCCACAGGGACACACAAAGAGATGGCCACCATGACCGCTTGTGGTCTCTCTAGTTACATTTGGTCTGAAGGTGCAACTGAATAGAAGCAGAGTTAAACCCAACCTAAGTGAGCTGTGGTTTAATCACGTGAGTAAGACAAAGAGAGGGCCAGGGACTTGAGGTGAGTGCAGGAAAGCACTGCCTCCCGTTCTAACTCCACCCAGAACACCCTCACCACAGCCCAGGCAAGGCATAGCAATCACCACCTGGTCCCCACCACAGTTTTGCCTGTGACATAGTACACAGGAGCACACCAGGATGTCCTTGTCCTCCTTGGTGTCAGCTGCAAGGGTAAGTATGCCGTTGCTCAAAGCCCCAATTTCCTCTAACAATTGATGGTGGTTTTTAAACTCTTAATTTTTTAAGACTTTTTTTTCTTTTTTTTTTTTTTTTTGGTTAATCTTGTCTTAGACACTTCTCAGGACAATGAATTGTTGAATTTTACTCTTGTTTATAAGTGCGGTACCTTTTTTTAAAATCCTAACTTACTTTCTTGATATATAAAGTACACTATAGTCTAATACTCTAATAATTAGTGAACAATCCCACACTTTGTATGGTGAGAATGGCTAAGAATTGTGGTCGCCTTAGGCTCTGTGTACTATGTATGTATTTTCAGAAAAGTGAAACTGTTATTCAAGCAAAAAATAACTGAAGTTGCTCAAGCACATCAGAATCCACACACCTCAAGTAAAAGTTTCTTGCATACACAATATCATATACTAAAAGGGCTTCAGAGGAAAGAGGAAATGATGTGGTGATTAGAACCAGGTACTGGGTACAGAGATGGCAGCATGTCTTGGGACCAACAGAGCCCTCAGAAATAGTAACAGCAGTAAGGCAAGCAGCCTGAGCCAGGGTGCCTGGAATCTAAGGTCTGGTGTCATATTTACTTTCTCATCTCTGAGACACAATACTCAACACCCGCAGCCTAAAGGAAGGGAAGTTTTATTTTGGCTCACTTTTTGTAGAAGTTTCAGCCTATAATCAGCTAATACTGATGTCAGGACAGCACGGCACAAGGGTGTCACAGAGAATTGTTCATGGCATGGCAAGGAGGAAGCAGAGAGCAACTGGGGAAAAAGGATGGAGATATAACCTTCAAGGTCACATCTTCACGGACTTACATGCTTCCAGCATCATATTTAGCTAAATACTCATAATTTGTCCCTCTCCCTAAGCCACTGAGGATTATCACATCACAGGACCCAATTACTTCCCCAAAGCTCCATCTATGTGCACATGAGACTTTGGGAAAACATCCAGAGATAAATCATTACACTGGGTCTCTGCATTAAAGCCTGAGCTCTCACTTTCTGAGGGATGTGACCACAGAGTACAATGTTCTATGGGCTTCAGCAGTACTCCAAAAATACATGAAGCTAAAGAAAGATTTCTAGTCCTCCTTAGGTTGGTTTTCCTAATCTTCTGCCATCTGGAATATCTCGTCACTTGACTGCATGAAAGGAACTGAACTGGACAAGTTGTAGTTCCTTGGACAGCATGCTGGCCACCACTGATGTTTTCACTGCTGAAACGGATAAAGGATGGAAGACACCGGGATATGGTTTAATGGGTTGTAACAACTTGAAAAGTATCCTGTAGTCTACAGTCATGCAGTAAATGCTCCAAGTCACGATAATGGCTCCTGGAATCAAGAGAGAGTGATTCTTGATGCAATTACATCTATAAAACATATGCAGAATGGCTGAGTCCCACACCTGCATCTCTAGGGCATCCAGAGCTTTAGTACCAAAGGCAAAGCTCCCCATGTCGGAGCAACAACAGTTCCATTAGCACCACTAAAGGTGTCTGTGAGGCTCCCTGGGCTCTATAGCAAGCAGGCAATATGGGATAACTCTAGGCTTGAGGAATTACCCCTGAAAATCAAAGAAAGTATGAGTATCAATGGGGAGTCCTATGTGGCACTGCCATATATAGTGGGAAAATTAAGTAGAAGATTATCATAAACTTACTAGTATAAGCTGAATTGTGTTACCTGAAAACTGTTGATATCTTTGCCCCCAGCACCTGTGAATGTGACTGTATGTGGAAATGAGTTCTGTGTAGACAATGAATAAATATGCAGTCATCAGTACAGGTCCTAATCCAATATGCCTGGGGTCCTTTGAAGAAGGGGATTTGGATGTGCATGCACAGGAAAGATGACATAAAGATGCCTGAGGAAATTGGCCATCTACATGTGTAAGGGTGAGGTCTGGAATAGAGCTTTCCCTCATGGCCCCAAGTGAGACCAACCTCCCTTGATCTCAGAGATCACCTCCAGAGTCATAAGACAATAAATTTCTATTGTTTAAGCCATTTATTCTGTGGTACTTTGTAATAGCAGCCCAGAAAATCAGCATGCTTCTTTGTCTTGGTCTATTAGAGTTGCTGTAACAAAATAGCATAACCATAAGCATAGTTTATAAACAATGGACATTTATTTCTCAGAGGGTGAAAGACTGGAAAATCCAAAATCAAGGTACCGGTACAGTCCGCCTAGTGAAGGCTGCTCTCTGCTTCAAAAATAGTGCCTCTTCCTTGTGTCCCTACATGTCAGAAGAGGAAAGAGACTTTCTATGCCCCTATTATAAGAGCACTAATCCCATTTATGAGGCATCATCCTCCTGAACAAACTAATTACTTCCGAAAACACTCACCTTCTAATATCATTGCCTTGGGGGGAGTATCAATCAACATGTGAATTATATGGAAAAGACATTCCGCAAATGGTCAGATTCACTGTCCAGCACCTGAGTGCTCCTCTCCTCCCCTTCTCTCTGCTCTTCATCAATGATTCCCTCCTTTCCTCTTCTTTCTGCCCTCCCTGCCCCTTCTTTCTGCCCTTCAGCTATTCCCAACATTCTCCCTCTTATCCAACATCAGCTTCCTCCCTGGAAAACAGTATACATCTGTGATTTATCACTGAAGATGTGGGGCAGCAACTGGAATATGTACTGATATGGATGAGGACAGTGTGTTGCCTTCTTCTAGGCTGTGAATGTGTCTCCAAAAATTCATGTGTTGGAAACTTCATCCTCAAAGTGGTATATTAATGTATTTAGAGGTTGGGCCTTGTGTTACTTTTCTCTCATTGCTGGGACAAAATACCTGACACCCAAAATTAAAGAGGGAAAGGTTTATTTAACTCACAGCTTGTGGAAGCTTCAGTCCACACTCTGGCTCAAAGTCAGAGTGGACCAAGGCAGAGAGCAACAGTTCATGGTGGCCAGAAGACAGCAAAACCAACAATAGCAAAAGGGGATGAGCACAGAGAGATATTGCATGTAGGTCACACCCACGTGGGTGTAACATTCACACCCATACTCCCAACATTGGACCATGAATCAATCATAAACTTTAGAAACCTGACCCCCATGATTGCATGAGGCTTTGGGGAGGCATCCAAACACAAACTATAACAGGTCTTTAGGTAGTAGTTAGTACTAGATGCAATCTGACATTTAATGCATAGTAGCATTTTATAAGCAGAAACAGCTCAGCTACCACACTCATCCTATTTTGCTGTGAGATATCCCCTGCCAAGTTGAGAAGCAGCAGATTCCAAAGGTATGCTGACACTATACTCTTCTAGCATTTTAATCCTCTCATCAGTTTACTGATTACTACTTCTTACAAGAATATGAGGGGTTGGGGATAACTGGCAAAGGCTGAGCTGAGAGAACTTGAGCCCTTCCTGCTCTGCCCTAGTCCCTCTACACCTCATGGGCCACTCAGGTTCTACAGTCAAGGCTCTGCCCTTTTTTGGCTTTTATTCTCTTTCAGCAGCAGACATTGTCCCATCGTCTAGGAAATGCTTCTCATTCAAGGAAGATGTGAGGGACCTGGCACAAACCCACCATCCCTGCTTCACAGCTGTATCCCTAGTACCTCTGTTTATGCATGAAATTGCCAAGAAATTATGAGTTCAGAGAAAATAACAGGAAGAATATGGAAAGTAGTGAGTTAAGTGAGATGTAGCACATCTAGAAGGCACCATGATTACTCACAGAAGTGTTTACATTCTTATTGACCACCCTGTTGATGTAGTGATAAACCATCCATCAACACACTGAACCTAAATGTGGACCTAAATCTAAAATGGCTCTTAAAGAAGGAGACATTTTTAATTTATCACAAGCCCTGGGTCACTGGGTCATTCTTCTGACCTGGGCTTGCTGCCCTGTCCTATGTGTTGCCTTGGCCACTGGCTCTGAGTGCCTTAGTAGGGAGGTCAATCAAAGGGAGCCCAGGCATATTCTTACAGTGGAGATGAGTCAGACAGGGCCTCTAGGGCCACTGGCAGCACACTCTCACATCTGCTCCACTTTGTTGGCCCAATGGTCAGGAGGCCAGACCAGTCAGAGGGTAAGGACAGGCTCCACTGAATCACTTCACATAAGTCATCTGTTAGGGAGCAGAAGAAAGAAGCAGTTAATCCACCCCATCCCACTCCTTAGGACTCCCGCTGCAGGGCAGACTTTGGTCACTGGCTAAGTGCTGGGTCTGTGCATGCTGTCCCATGTCAATGGGTACCTGTGCCCTGGGCTGGCATGTGCTGTCCTGTGGTATCCTTACTGTTGTCTTCATTTACTGATGAAGAAATAGTAAACTGAGGAGATTTTGATCATTTTTCCCTGTCCCCACAAGAAAAGATTAAGAACTTTATACACTATGAATATTCCTTCCAGAAAGGTATAAAAGTTACCTTTCTTTACTATAAACTTAACAGTTAGCTACTTACTTTTAAATGAGAATGTATACTATGATGTAAAAATTCATAGGAGCCAAGAAAACATACATCTTCTTTTCTGTACATGTTTCCCTTCTGTTTCTTCAGAGCAAACACTATGGATTCTCTTTATACCCTCCAGGCCTAGAAGGCCTATATTAGACAGCCGGCCATCCAGTCTCAGGCACTGTATCTTGGATTCCAGGACTGAGATG
Source organism: Hydrochoerus hydrochaeris (assembly GCA_004027455.1). Lineage (NCBI taxonomy): Eukaryota > Metazoa > Chordata > Mammalia > Rodentia > Hydrochaeridae > Hydrochoerus > Hydrochoerus hydrochaeris. Next base: position 148,187 of record PVLA01001488.1, read on the forward strand.
TTGAAGCCTACTGCCAGGGACCATGTGTCCCAGGAAGTACTCATACTTTAGAGGAGTGGCCACGGAGGCCCAGGGACTGGTAGGTGAGTACCCTGTTCCCGCTCCCTTTGTATGCTTTCCAAAGCTATAGTTTCCTAGGACACCCACTGGGATCTTACAGGACAGTGCTTCTCCATCAAAGTCCAGATTCTGTTTCCTCCCATGGCTTTCCCAGGTCCTGTGACTACCTCAGATAAAGTCCCCACATTCCATCCATTCAAGAGCTGCCTTCAGCCAACGCCTGAGACAGAACTGACAAACATTGTGTTGTACCCTAATATAAACATGTGTTCTATTTTCTAATACATAAATTTATTTTCAATTCTTGCAAAAATATTCTGCAATTGTTTTGTGAAATACACAATTATGAGGATGCCAACAAATCCTGGCAGAGTGAACAAGACAGCCATTTGAAAGTAAAACTTCTGGTGCTTGTCCAAAAACCAAAACTGCTTGACAACTCATCTATTCACAAAAAATAAAATAGTCTCAATTTTCACCTCCCATAGTGAGGCAAAACAGTGTTGAATAAGAACAGTGAGTAATGATGTTTGGATTGCAGAGGTTTGAGAATGTGCCAGGACAGGGAAAGAATTTGGAGCCTCAGTGAGTATGAATAATCAAGACTTATCTGTTGCAGTCTTCCTATCAATTACTTCCTTTAACATATAATAAGATGGCATCAGTTATCAGCTTTGGATTGACATACTTGTTATTTAAAAGCAAGACTTTAATGAGTAGAATGAAAAGACTAAATCTTTTATCTACTCCTTTTCCACCGCTCCTAAGAAAATATGCCAGAGTGAATTTTTAGTTAACTCTGAATATGCTGAATATAGTCATTACAATCCTGTTAGTCAGCTTTTCATTGCTATGACTGAATAACTGAGGAAAACAATTTAGAAGTGAAAAGATTTACTTGGCTCATGGTTTCACAGGTTTCAATCCACAGTCAGCTGGTTTTAGGCCTGTGGTGAGGCAGGAACATCATGGTAGAAGGGACTGGAAGAAGGAAGTTACTCACCTTATAGAAGGAGTTGGGTTGTTAGAGGCAAACTCTAGCCCCCAAAGTCATACACCTTCATGACTCATTTCTATTTACTAAGTTTCTATTGGTTCCCAATAATGCCACCAAATTATGAATCCATCAGGAGTTAATCCACTAATGATTATAGCACCCTCATGACTCGATCACCTTCCCAAAGCCTCAGCCTAAACACATGAGACTTTGGGGAACATTTTAAATCCAAACCAAAATAACTCCCAAGTAGGATCTTATTTCTTCATTTTCTTCAAAATTTCTTCAAAACATTCAACATTTATTTCTTCAAAATTCCAAATGAGAAGATCCGCCTCTGCCTGCCAGGCACTGCCACCAGAAGGCCCTTTCCTCCACACACCCAGCATGGGCAGAGAGAACCAGACAGATCCACCTCAGCCTGCTGTATGCTGCCATCAAAAGGCCATGTCCTGCAAGGCAGCCAATGTGGGAAGAGAGAACTGGCACATCCACCTTCACCTTCAGGGAGCTGCCACCGGAAGGCTCCTTCTTGCAGGCAGCCAGCGGGAGCAGGGACACAGCCAGGTAAGCCCTGTGCATCTCTAGGCCACTATTGGAGGCCCTTGGTTCCCTCAGGTGGCCATCACCCATTAGCAGAATCAGACAAACACACCCCTATGTGTCTGCCACAATCGTGGGAGTCCCAGTGTAGACACACAGCCTGAGAGAAATAGCCCCACCTACATGCACCCCTGATCATCAGCTTAGCTACACAGGTCTGGAGAAACCCACTCAACGCCCTGCTACCTCCCTGTAAATCTGGAATTAGAGGAACCCAGGTGCCTGTCCCACCACCCTACACTGCCTAAGGGCAACCAATTTGGGAAGTGCCTGGGGCCCCACAATCAACTTATTGGGAGGAATTCCGGAGAATGTCAAGATGAAAGAGCAAAAGGCAAACTCAAACCTCTAGACCACACACTAGAAGTCTGGGAGATACAGTCATGGAAGAAAATGGAAGTCAAACCCATGAAATCTCTGAGAGGATAGCAACTGAAGTAAAGAAACAACTTCATGAGATTGTAAAAACAGTCAAATCAGGAATAATATCTTAGGTAAAAGAAGAAATCACAAACATACTAAAAGAATTGTTCAGCAGGTCTAAAGAAGACAAAGACAAAAAAGGAGCATAGAAAAATAATGGAAACCTTGAATGAATATAGAAAGGAGTTACAATGCATGAAATAGATTCAAAGAGAGATGCAGGAAATTAAAAATTCAATCAAAAGCTGGCAAAATTGTTTGAAAGAGACTGAAGGTAGATTTTCAAACCTTGAAGATAGGTTTGCAGCTAATGATCATGAAAGGAAAGATCTCTTAAAAAATAACATGGAATCAGGAAATAACAACTCATAGGCTGCAAGATGATGCAAAGAAGCATAATTTAAGAATGATAGGTGTCAGTGAAGAAGCAGGGGTCAACACAAATGAAATTAAAAGGATATTCACAGAAGTAATAGAAGAAAACTTCCCAAACATGGGAAATGGATCTGGCATGCAGATAAGTGAGGCATATATAACTCCAACTAGTCATAACCAAAGTAAATCTACACCCAGACATATAATAATCAAGATCCCAGAAATTCAGCACAATAACAGAATATTAAAAACTGTTAGAGAAAAGAAACAGATAACCTATAAAGGAAAACCCATCAGAATCATCACAGATTTCTCTACCCAAACCATCAAATCAAGAAGAGTTTGGAATAAAATGTTTCAAATCCTGAAAGAAAACATCTTCCAACATAGATTGATGTACCCTGCAGAACTATCTTTTGAAACTGATAGAAAAATAAGATACACCCATGATAAAGAACAACTGAAGGAATTTATGACCACCAAGACAACCCTACAGAGAGTGCTAAAGGATATTCTAGAAAGAGATAAACATGACCATGGTTCCAAGAACAGCAGCAGAGTAGGATCACCAAACAAGACAGGCAACTGAATGAAGGGGAAAAGTGGAGGGTCAACAACAGGAGGATAGCAGGGCAGAGACAAACCAATGTATGCTGGTTGTAACCATTAATGTACACAACCTCAGGTCAGCAATAAAAAGAAACAGAACGAGAGTGGATCAAGAAACAAGATCCTTTGATATACTGTATACAAGAAAACATCTAACTGGAAAGGAAATTCATAGATTGAAAATCAAAGGAGAGAAAACAATTGTTCCATGTGACAGGAGACCAAAAAAAAAAAAAAAAAAGCAAGAGTAACTTGCCCATCAACCATAAAATGGATAAGACAGATACAGTTGTTTCATGCAGTGGAAACTACCCAGCTATAAAGTAGAATAATCTCAGGCTCCTGTAGGTAAATGGACGCAACCAGAGATCATGTTCATGGGTGAAACAGTTTGAATTCATATGCATGAACCCTAGCATAAGAAACAGAAGGAGTTAATGGGATCCAAAAGCAAAATAGTTAATGTAAGAGCGAAGGGGAAGAAACACTTAGGAGGGAAAGGTGGAAACTACTGTTGATTTCTTATTGTCTTGCTTTCAACTCTTGCATTGTTTACACAATTTTGTTAGGTTTGGCTTTATTCTGTCTTGTTTTGTTAGATTTTATGCTGTCAGATGTAGGGGCAGCTATTTTTAATATAATGGTATATATTATGGTAATCATGGTTCCCTATTATATTGCTTTGAAGTCTTATAATACCTTCTTTCTGTTTTGTTTGATTTCATTATGTGTGATGGTATGAACAGCTATTTTGAAGAAAACAAGGCATTATGGTAGCCACTGCTGATTTACTATCATTTTATGTTGAAGTCCTACTAAGCTTTTGTTCTTCTGTTTTGATTGGTTCTATTCTGTTGTGTTTTATTTGATTTTATTATGTGTGATGGTATAGACAACTTTTTTGAGGAAAATGAGATATTATAGTAGCCACTGTTCATTTCCTGTTATTTGGTTTTGAAGTCTTTTAATGCTTTCATTCTTTTGAATGGTTTTATACTATTTTGGTATGTGTGTGAAGGTATGCTCAACTATTTTGAAGAAAAGAGACATTATGGTAGCTACTGTTGGTGTCCTGTTGTCTTTTTGTGAAGTGCTGTGTTGCTTGCATTGTTCTGTTCTGATTTGCTTTGTTCTGTTCTCTTTTGTCTTATTCTCTTTAAAATAAAAAAATAAAATTCCAGATGATTTCTCAATGCCAGTAGAGTTCTACTTCTTGCACATACATTGTACAACTACATTCAGTTACAATGGTTCAAGATGACACAGAGGTTTTAAATTTCTTAATACTTGTCACACAAGGTATTTAAATAAGAGCTGTGGAGGGCAATGTTTTCATTGTTTTTGCCTGCTTCTGTTAGTGTTCCAAAAAAGCATTTAGTCAAACTAAATAAAAAGAAAGAAACAAAGACAGAAAGACAGACAGAAAGAAAGAAAGGAAGAAAAGTAGATCTAGGACCCAAATATTTGATGTTAAAAGTACAAGTAATAAAAAGAAAATAATAATTTCACTGCCTTCAATACTGAGCCAATAGAAAAATTTCTCCCATTTCTCATGTTCTATAAAGTAGCTTCCCTCAAATCGACTTTCTGATCCTATACTTTACTGATGACTTTTTCTATTTTGCTTATCATTGTCATATTTTACCACTCCAGGGAGGCAGAAAGAATAAAACTATCTGTGGCCGGTGTGCACTTCCAAGTCTCAAGGTGATGGTTAACTCACCCACTAAAGTGGGAATTGATACTGTACATTTGGCATTGACACCATTGCCCTGATCTCTACCCAACTGTAGTGTCCTCCGAATGCCTGCAGTTAAACCCTGTTCCATTAAAGTCCCTCATGATGACAGCATCCTCTTCATTCAGTCTCCTTAGACTTCTTCAAAATTCCTAGTTTGTTCATCTATTATTCCTGATCTCACCTAATGCCATTAGTTTCTCCCCTGCTTGGTTTGCCACATGGACACAAGGGCACAGAATTAAAATAGCATATCTCTAGCACACTCTGCATGGATCAGGAACTAACACTCTGTCATTTTTGCCAGGTTTCACTGACAAAGTAAGTCCCAAGCCAAGGGGCACTATGGAGTTGGAAGCAGACATCACCTTCTGATGGGGGAATCTATGAGATTCCACCCAGAACCAGGGTACAGCAGTCTATTCCTGCCATCGGGCCAGAAGTCTACTTCTAGAGCAAAGCAATAGCTCTGGCAATCTTTTCCATAATCAAAAAAAAAAAAAAAAACAAACCAGACTGTAGGCCTGATGATGTGCACTGCTGTCAGTAATCTGAATGGTCCAGAAATTGGGACCATACTCATTACAAACTATTATAGGAATACATTTATTTAGTTCCCAAATGAGAAACTCGGGGCACAGCATAGACACTACTCAGAACTGTGAAGAGCCATCATGTGGAAAAAAGCTTTGCTCTCAGTTCCCCTAAAGCTCTCTGTGGGTTCCTGTAGACCAGGAACTATGCTAGATGGTGAGACAAACACAGAAGGAGTAGAGTTCCAGCAGACACCAGTTCATTCAGGGAGAACTTTCTAACAAATAGGACAGATCTTAACCACCAGTAATTCACTTGTGACTGTCAAGTGCTGAAACTGAATGTGCAGCTTGGTCAGAGGCAGGAGGAAATGTCCTCATGGTTGTTCCTCCCAGAACTCCATTCCAGAGTTCTAGAAATATCCAGTGCTTTATCCTGGCCTTTCTGTTGCATAGACACATCCTAAGGCAGTTCAGGTAACATGTCAAGACTGATCAGAGTCATGAGAATTCATCTTAAAACCGTCCCCAGTTTCTAGGTGCTTAATACCTTACTCTTTCCATTAAAGGGTGAAAAAGCACAGAATGGCTTACGGGATCACATTGGATAGATTGGAAGTGAAAGAGACTGTGGGTGCTGATCTGTGCAGGTCAAAAGTCCCCTGTGCTGTCTAACCACAAACCCTGAGAGAATACACAGCATTCTCCATCCCTGACAATCGCATTGTTCCCTGGCAGCTGATTAAGTTTTTCTTTTATACATTCTGTGCAATGTATATTGTGACTTGCATTATTATAAAGCAAATACTTAATGGGACCAGAATTAGAATCCAGAACTTGTGGGTGTTAAGTTTCCTCAAGACTGCCATACTGAATTGTCTCTGCTTCCTCACACACAGCAGATAAACATGAGGCCTCCAGGGACTCACAGTGGACACTGACTGCAAGGAGACATGGGGATAACAGTAAGCATGCAAGGCCATGCCTCGAGAAGCTGTCCACAAGGAGACCCTGATTGCCATCCGTCCCTGTGGAGGCAGCAAGGGGTGAGAGATAAGTGTCAGCTCCTGGGAGAGATGTACATGCAGAACAATAGGCTGTTACAGAAAGTGTAGCACAACCTTTTGTAGATGGCTGGACCAGAGTGGTCTTTGCTCTGGGTCTGCAGAATTTTAAAGCTTGAGGAAAAAGACAGGTCCACATACCCTAGGGCTGGGATAGCTGGGGGAACATAAACAGCTTTGCCTTTGTGTTCATTAGCACGGTGGCCTCCAGTGAAGTTTACCAGGTAACAAAGCCATGACAGTGAGTAAGGAGATGATAGGGACCCAGAAGCCTTGTGGGAGGAAGCAGGCTGATTTTAGCCAAGTATAAGGCTGTTGGGGAACCTCCGCTCTCCCACAACAGCCATGTGCACTCCAGGAGTGACACTGAGTCCAGTCTGTGCATGCACAGAGCATACCTTTGAAGCAAGATGGGGGTAACTTCCTTTGGAAAACCCCTCTGGTCTACATGCAGCTGTAGACTAAGCATTAGGTCACCACTCATTGTACCTCTCACCATACCTGTCCTCATGACAAAGTGACAGTGGAAAATCCCCCCATCCTCCACAGTCAAGTTAGGGGAGGGACCGTAGTCTATCTGTCAGTGATATCTCTAGCAGCAAGATAAAGTCATCAATGCCATATACCCTATGACTGTTGGGAAATAGGGGAGAAAGGGTATGAGCAGGGGAGCAGACCGGGACAGAGAAGGAACTGATCACCTGGGCAAAAAGTGATCAGGAAATTGTGCCTAATGCTAAAAGATATGATGGGGTAAGCAGATAAATGTTTATTCCACATGTTCTCTAAGGGAAAGGCACTGGCAGATAGTATCTACCAGTTTCTGTGGCCAATGTCAGTCTCCAGCATAATGTCATGGAAGCAGCACTGAGAAGTCACACATAGCAGCCAGCTGTTCCAACTGTCTGGTTGCGAGGTCCTAACCAGGAGTTAGAGGACAACATGCAGAGGGGAAGCTATCTATGTACAGGGTGCATTCTATGGGTGCCACCATATGAATCCTAGGGAAACATCTCACAGACAGTGACATAAAACAAAAGGGGGACAGAGTAAGCATAAAAGACCCCAAGAATCTCAGAGGCTTCAGAATGCTCTATGTTTTCATTGTGGTTGTGGTTCCACTGGTATACATTTATCAAAAGTCACTGAAATATCCCTGCAAACAAATGCATTTTGTTGTATGTACAGTCTCAATAAAGTTGATAGTAAAATATGTGACACCCCTTGCAAGCCAGTAAAGATACCATTGGGTTGGTTTTTGTACTGAGGACAAGGGTGGGAAACAGAGTACATGACCACCAATCTGCCACAAAGCCTCACCCAAACAGCTGCAGGTGCTATCAGAGTGACTTTGGAAGCTTTTTCTTTTCTGATCTGGTCTGGTCTTGTCTTTTTCCCTGTTTTCATGGTTGCTGTTTTCCCATTTCACTGGCATGATGGAAGAAGAAACTCAATAATCTGCACTGCTACGCCTCCTCCCCTTCCTGTCCATGAACATCATCCGCAAGTTCAGCAGGCCCCCTATGTCCTCATCAGACCACTGCTTCTAATATCACGCACAGTATGGTCCAACTCAGCTTCCTTAACAAAGTACCTCAAAGAGGCGGGGGACATATTATGCAGCAGAAGTAGATTTTCTCATAGGTCAAGAGGCCAGAGGTCCAAAATATGTATGCCAGGAGGAATGGTTTTCATGTAGGCTGAAGGAGACACTTGTCACCTCTGCCAGCCTCAAGTGGGTTTCAATTTTGGTATCCTTCTCTGCCTCCATCTGTGCTCAACCTCTTGTTGCTCTATGATTTCTCTTCTTCTGAAGTTTACCCTACATTCATGATTATTTCACCCTGAGATTTACATTTGCAAAGAGATCATATTCTGCGATTCCTGGTCTACAGCTCATAGACTTCTCTGGAATTCTTGGAGCACTTAGAAGAATCTTAAATATGGAAACTCACTCCCTTGCCCTGCCTTATGTCTGCTCCTACTTGGGAGCTGCAGCTGCTCCAGCTGCTCCGGCTATGAATCTCATTGAACTCCCATTCTTCACATCAGATGCATCAGCAGGTCTTCTTGGCAGGATCTAACACCTATAGAGTATCCCAAATCCAGTACACTCACTCTGTTCTCTACTAGTAACTATCGGGATAATTGCTCTCATCTGTTAGGTGGTCTCCCTGCCTTACATTCTGACCTCTACCCAAAGAGCACTGAGACCTCTAACACTATTCAGATAACATCTTTAGTCAGTCGACCCTTCAGCATACTGAAAATTCCTCTAGATAAACTGCATATTCTCACTAGGACTTACAGGGCTCAGAACGGACTAGCTTTGCCAAAATGCCCCACTTTCCTGACTGGCTCATCTCTCTACTGTCTATGCTAATCACTCTGCCAACTGTGCTATTCCTTGGATTTGCTCAGCCCACTCCTGAAGCCTGACTTGTTGCTGGTACTTTGCTAAGAACACTATGGTCACCCTTTACTTCCTTGGATTTCTCTGATCACCTTGTTGACAAGGGCTTCCTGTTCCATTCCCAAGTATTTTCCTGCTGTATTTGTCCTCAGTACTTGTTCCTACCTCATGTATGTATTCCCCAGGATAAAGGCCCAACAGAGAAAGAGGGGACCTAGTATGCTCACTGCTCTCTCTCTCTCTGTCTCTCTCTCTCTCACACACACACACACACATTTGAGCAGGTTCTAGTCAACTGCAAGTGTTCAAAAAATACTTGTTGAGGGTGAATAAATGAAGCAGTGATTGACATGAAAACTGAAGAATGTGGGTGTTTGAAAAGCTTATCTCATTTTTTGCAACAATCTGTAAACCCCATCTTGTATCAACTTTTAGTTGATGCATAGATAGGTAAGGCAACAGCAATCTGGGGCAAACCAATTTTGTGATTTGTCATCTAAAAAGGGGAAGAGGTTTTAACTTGAAAGAGAAAAACAGTAAATGTCTTTAGGCGGAGCACTTGGGCAATACTTCCTTGGTGGCCAGGCAACTTCCTCTCCAACTTTACCTTACTTGAGACCATCTTGCCAAATAAAACATTTTAGTCTGACAAAACATACAAAGAAACTGCTGGCTGCTGGACAGATACAGCTCAGGGAAATTAACAGTATTTGTACTAGACTTTGAACTTACTAGTAGAGTTGAAATTTCCTCTCTGAGTATGTTATCAAAGGACAAAAACCTAAGAAATGGAAATATGTGAAAAATAAATGTTAAGTAATATGAGGACACAGTGGGCAAGTGTCATCAGACAAAGTGATACAAAGCTCATACTCTTCCTCAAACAGAAGATGCTATACTTGAAAGTTAAAGGCAAAGACAGAAGAGCTACATGAGTCTTTGAATCTTGACGCTATTGGGTATTAACTAGGTGATTTGTGGAAACTACTTCACCTCTCTGAACCTGTTTCCTCATATGTGGTGATGGAAACACAGTTACCTTGAAAGTACACATTAAACATACAGTGGATTTTAAAATTTGAACAATAGGAGGAAGAGAAGCAAACAGATCACCCAAGTCGTGCTAAGACACTGATAACACAAATCTAATTCTATACTACTCTAACTTGTTGGAAGATTACTAGACAAACCCACTAGCCCTCGAGCTCCTGTTCCAGAACACAGCTACTGACCTGAGGCTGGTGATGCCTTTTGGGAGTCGACTTTTTGGAACGGGGACAGGAAATTACTCATCCAGGCATAGGTGTGTAGATACAACCTTCATGTCACTAGCACAATGCCTGATACACGGAAATCCAAAAATGTGGTAAGTGGCTACCGAAGAATAGAAAAAAAAGGAAAAACAAAACATCCCCAAGAGCTGAGGAACATATGGCTAACTCATGACGTCAAGTTTCTATTCTGGTTACTTGACATCAAAAAACATTTCCCGCTAAGTGGAGGAAAGAAACATCCCTGCTCTGTTGCTCCAGAGAGAGAAGGAGACAAGTCCAGGTCTTACCAGAGAGAGAAGGAGACAAGCCCAGGTCTTACTACCATCTGAGGTCTTCTAGGAAGACACTTCCTACTCTGCTCTTCTACATAGAGCTGTTCCTCAAAGCCACAGCACTGCAAGGGTCCTGGCCTTGGTCCAGAGTTCTGTGCTAGAATTGGCCTCTTCCCTCCTGTTTGTCTGCTGTTGGCTGCTCCTTGTTCTCAAGGATCAAGCTCAACACCAATGTCTCTGCTGTCATGAAATTCACCCTAAATAACAACACAGAACCTTGTCTACTCAACCTGGCACCACAGAATATGCCACAGTCTTGGCTGAAGGTCATCCTGGGTCCCTTAAAAGATACTACTGATTCGGCGGATCGCTGGGAAGATGGAGGATTGATAGGCAGCATGGTAGAGAGCCTCTCTGAGAAAAACAACTCAGATGCTAGAATCTAACACCATGGAGAAGACCAGATGAAAGGAGAGGGAAGACCCAGGAAGAAACTGAGGAAAAAGAAAAAAAAAAAAAAAAACGAGGAGAGAAGGCTGGAGCTAGAGACGCTCTCACCGGAGCCTGTCCTGCCCTGGGCTGGGCAGAAGGTTGAAGCTAGATGTGCTAGCACCAGAGCCAGTCCTGTGCTGTGCTGGGTGGAGGCTGGAGCTAAACACGCTCCCATCGGAGCTGGTCCCACACTGTGCTGGGTGTGTCTTGGAGTCGGGAGACTCACGATTGACCTGAAGTTGCAGTTGAGCCAAAATTGGGGGTTGGTGAGCCCAAGACCCTTGGTGGGAGGATGCATCGCAACAGGGAGTGGAACCAGTGTGGAGAGCTGCACTATCCCATGGTGAGTGCTAAGAATTAGGTCCCGTGGAGGGGGTGACCAGCTGGACCACATATTGGAGTTGGGCAGGACAAGCCTGAACCTGGAACCACAGTGGCATCTGTCAGCTGCTCCTGGCCCAAAGCAGACTGGTGGGATCTACTTGGGCTGGGTCACACCCCTGGCCAGGACACAATAGCAAGGGACAAAACTGTCCCGAAGCTGTGACATCTGCACAGCACAGACTAACGTGGTGAAGGCACTCACTGGTTGACTGGCTCAGAGGAGAGAGACCAGCCCACATTTTTGTTGGACAGGTAAACAGAACTGTTTGTAGTCTCACTGTTTGAATGTCCACTTTGTATGCTTTATTTTTGTAACTTGAACAATAATATTTCTAAGGGGAAAATATGTAATTATCAACTAATAATTTCTTGCTGTCTTTTTTATTGAAATTATGTATTATTTCTACCTCATGTTTGTTTTTTTCCAATAAAAAAAAGATACTACTGATTTATGAGCTCTTTTTTATAAGAAAGGATGGATGGGGTCCTATAAAGATTTCAAGTATCCTATTCTGATCCACAGTGAATCACAGGGTTCTCATTCTAATTCACAGGGTACACCAGGGCTCCCACTTTGAGCCACAAGACATCCCAGGGCTCCCATTCTGATACTTAGGGGATGCCAGGATTCCCAGTGTCTGATGTAGTCTGCAACCCTTGTTCTATAGTTTTGATGGTCCCTAAGTTCCTAAAGTGAGAGGTCCTTGGATTTATCAAGAACATTCAGTGCCTCCAGGGATTCCCCTTTCTCCATGCTGACCACTCAATAACACAACTTCTTACTAACATAAAGCATTCACCAAGACTGCTGTCTCACCAGGACTAAAGCTCTCAGTCTACTTCTTGACTCTGACCCATCCTGAGGCAGCTCAGCTATTAACCAATGAAAGTAGTGTCTCCTATTCTAGACGGAGGCTAGCATACCCTACTGCATGGAACCCTGCATCCATATCTCCTTCCTCTGTTTAATTCTCCAGGAGAGGCCCCACAGTGGAGGTCAACCTCCTCCTAGAGCTGCAAAACCACTGATGCGGAGGCTGCTGGTTGCACACAGGAGCATTGCCTCAAGATCTGTCACATCAACCTGGACTGGGGTTGGTGGGAGAAAGCCCAAGTTTAATTTTATAATGATATTTGGTGACAGGTTACTTTGACTTGCTTAGGACTGAGGTGCTCAAGGTTTCACCAGGACCTCATTCCATGTTCTTCTCTCTACCATTCCCATGTACTCATGCTAGACAGAGGCTCTCCCTCTCACTTTGGCCTTTCCTCCAGAAACCACTACTGTGGCTGGTTGTAACATTCAGTGTGAAGCTGGTGGTGGTAGAAGGATGGATCTCTGTTGTCCTGAGTCTCAGACAAATCCTATGAACATGGATCTTGCAGGGAAGGGCTCCTGAGCATCCTGCTCTCTTTCCTGCAGAAGCCAGACTCTGCTTGTCTTGTGGTTGGCCTCAGGTGGGACAAAGCCTCCTCCCCCAGCCTCAGAGGTTAAACTTCTCTTCCCACAGGAATTTAAGACTTTTACTTAACTGACAGAAATAGACAATGCATGAAGAACAGCATTTAGGTCTGCTTCCGGGCCACTGTTTGCTACCTACAAGACCGTGACACTCCAAGACAGGAATCTCATTTCCAGGTTCCTGCCCTATCTCATCTCCAGGTTCCTGCCCTATCCCCACAACCTATCCCTGTGGCTCTAGGGGGACCCCAAACAAAAGAGTAGCCTTTCAATGTGACTTCCTGGTGCCTGAAATTCCAGCACTGGAAGTGATACACCAGCCCATACTTGAGCTCTAGGGAGTCTTTAAACTGTAGTTGCCTTGTTCCTGCCCACATAGATAGCAACCACCTCTTCTTACTGATTCTGTCAAATTTGGCCTATTCTTGCACCCCCCATCTCCTTAAAGGGGCTCCCTGCTTTTAGTTCAACTTGTTTGTCTGCTCCCCCTGCTTTGGAGGATGCAAGAAAAATTGTAGATTTTGCATTTCATTTAGTTGCTGCTTCTTGTTAAGATGCGGACACCACTTTCTCATGGCCCCCTACTCTTTAAGATGCAGAAATCTCATTTACACTTCATTCTAAACACACTGTGATTTAAGAGGTTATATTATCAAAGTATAAACACATTTTGATAATGCATCCAATTTTCCTCATTCTGGAGACTGAGAAAAGTCCATAAGGGCCATGGAGGTGACTAAATGAGCCAAGGCTCAGAGCTAGAAGAGGACATGGAGTTGCCAGGTAAGAAACAGCACAACCCATCCCTAAGGGCAGAGAGAGTCAGGTGGTCAGGTGTAGATCAGAACTCCAGGAGCACAAGAAGCCTAAGTTGCAAGTCAAGGAAACAGACATAGAAAGTAAATCAATAAAGTCAGCATGCAAGAGTTTACTGGGTGTGGAAACTCCTCAGAGAGCTGTCACTGGCAGCTGCCGCCTGTGTGTGCAGAGTCCCAAGGGTACTTCCCTCCACTAGTTTAGAAGGGGGTAAATACTTCACAGTCCATGGAGAAAGGCAAGGTCCACAGACATGCCTAGCACCAGACAAAGCTATCTGTGATGGGCAGAATGGCACCTTTTCTCTGTTCCTCAGGGAGATCCAGCTTGGTTGATAGGGACCAAAAGTAAGGAATAAAAAGGTCACCACCCTCCTCCCATCAGGTAAACTCATGGATTTCAGACCATTGTCAGGGTCCTCTGTGCAGCTCCCCACTTCAATGAGAGCCTCAGAGCTGCACTTCTGAGTGGAGAAGAGTAGTATTTCTCTACCTGCAGTGTGTGTAGACCATCACCTGATACCTCATCAATTTGTCAGTCTGGCCCAGTCTGGTGGATGGGCTCACCTTGGGCAGAAGATGCCGAGGCATCTCCAGACCTCAGAGGTGGAAGCTGTGCCATTATGAGGAGAAGGAATGGGGCATCCCTGAAGAGGATGTGGTGATAGACCTTTGAAGAACCCGAAAATGGAACTTCTGCACAAAATCACTGGAACCACCAGGACTTCTCCAGATTTGCAAGACAGCAAGGAAACAAACAGCAGTTCATTTAAGTCCCGGGAGACCTGCAACCTGAGCCAGGCACTCAGTGACACTCTGAAGTGCCACACAGTCCTTGCAGTCACAATTTGCCTGTTTTGCTGATTGTAATATCACAAGCACAGAGAATGGTATAACTTTGTTCACTGTACACCATTTTGTTTCACATACATTTTCCTAATCATTCCTGATTCCTAGGATGGCCCTCCCAGCAACAGGACCAGTCCTTGTCAGTCCCATTATCCAGTCCTCAAGATTCTGCCATGCATGTTCCTCTATGGTATGGGACATTGCCCTCATGGACCCAGCTCACACCAAAGTACAGAGATACCTGCTGCCTCCTAATGGGTGTCCCTGAATTCCTACTTGAACAGACTATGTGCCCCAGGGACCTGCTGCACTTCAAGGAGGATATTCACCAAGACCAACCCTCAAAACAGCACAGGGACAGTCCATCTGTGAACATGAAAACTGTTGCCCACCTTGGTGTGGTAGTGCACGCCTGTAATCCTAGCACTTGGGAGGATGAAGCAGCAGGATCACTATGAATTCCAAGCCAGTGTGAGCTACGTAAGTGAGTTCAAGGCCTGGCTGAACTACATAGCAACATCTTGTCTCAAAATAAAAACAAAAACAGAAACTATTGACTAAAGAAACAATTTCCGCAATACTTTTATAGGAATTTGGTCTGCATGAATACATGAATCTGTTGTTTCTTACCAGAATCTCAGTGTTGAAAGTTATGCATGAAATACTTCATTGCTATTAGGATCAACTATGCAAAGGTTTTCATTTAAGTTATGAGCATTGCTTCAGGCTGCAAGTCCACAGATCCCAAACCCATCCTTATCTAGTCATTAGTTCCTGGAAAACCTTATTCCTAAATACCACATCAGGCCCCCCCCCAAAAAAGGCTTATCTTCTTTTAAATTTTCTGGAATCAGAAAGCATCGTGAATCCTAACAGCCCACACAGAGAAGGAATTTACAGAGTAGCAGAGTCAGGTTGCAGTTCTGGTATGATACACATTTCAGTTTCTATCATCGTTCTTGGCTTATAACTCCCTCCCTGAGAAAGGCCTTAGAAACAAGACTTTCTCTTTCCCAAGGCAGGTCCCAGAAACTCATCTCCCATTCCCTACTCTGCTGCCTTCCTATCTTTAGCTGGCCATAAGTAGTTCATAAGACCCTCCTCATTCCTGAGGAGCCTGTCTCACACTCTAGAGGGAGAAAGAACACACAAAAAGACCAGGAGAATGATGGTGCAGATAGACCTCGATGGTTTCCGTGACAGCCCATGAACACCAGACTATACCCTTTTTGCCCAGTGACATTTTCACACAGTTGTCCTTGTCTGAATTCTACTCACACAACAAAACTTCCACAAAACTTCAGAAGGATGGGGTTCAGGGAGCTTCCAGTAGCTGAACAATGTAGGTGTCAGAAGGATGGCACGTGGGAGAGACCATAGAACTCTCTCCCCACACTTTGCCCTGTGTGTCTTTCCACCTTTGTCTTTTGTAATACCCTATACAATAAGCCAGCAGGTATTTCCTGGCATCCTGTGAAAAGCTTAAGCTAACGAATTGAACCCACGCAGTGATTATACAAACTCTGACTGGCAGTCAGTCAGTCAAAAGTACAGGGAAAACATCCTGGAACTTGCAACTGACACCTCCAGAGGACTGTGACCACAATCTGTTGCATCTCATGCCTCCAGATAAATGGTGACAGAATTAAACTAAAGTAGAGAATACCTGGGTGGTGTCAGCTATTGCAGAATTGCTTGCTTGAAGATGGGCAGAAGTCCCTGTCAGAGTTCAGTGTTGATTGTGGCATTAGAACCAAGGAAACACAACAGGCAGGTGCTTTCCCAGCACAGTGGTGAACTAGAATTTTGTGCTTAGGGCCTTGATTTGTATCTGTGTCCTCATGGCAGTTGCATCGCTCACCCATGTTTCCAGGTCTCAGCCTTCTGAGCACAGAGCAGACTCATTTACTTACCCGCTGAGTTAGGCATGACAATATGAAGTTTTTGGTTAATGCACACAGTGACAGATAGTGCTGATTTTCTGGGAATCTGAAGCTTTTGGCTCTGATAGCCAGTTTCCTCTGCCCTCCCTTCACTCCCTAGTGCCATCAGCATGGATCATGTCCACTGCCATGGGAGGAGCCATGGTTAGACTAGACCACCATGAGAATATGTCTGTCTGTACTGTAGCAGGGTCTGGTTTGTCTTACCAACAGGGATGCTTTGACACAAGTGACAGGTTTGGGAAAAGCTGAAGGCAAGAATTTCCCTAAACAGGCTTTTAAATGTCTTAATCTTATAGATCACTTCTTCAAGAGATGTTGCAATCTACTGAATTCAGATGGGACATGGGAGTCGGTGGCCTCCCAAACTTTAAATCTTGAAATCCTAACCCAAAGGTGACACTAGTAAAAAGTGGCCAGAGACTTTGGAAGGTGGTGAGGTAAGGAAGATGGAGCACTGTTGTAGTCAGGGGTTGTGAGGAGAACAATTAGAATCAGGACATGGAATTTATAATATTATTTTATGATGGTCACCCAGAGTTAACACAAGAAAGTGCAGGAAATCTATCCACAACACTAAAGACACAGAATTTTCAGCCAAAGGCCTGAATCCCACATCAATGTCCTGCATGAGTCCAGATGAAGACCCAGAGCTCATGAAGATGCCTCCTACGAGTCCAGCTGGAAGTCTAGAGCCCACAGGAAAGACTCACACCAGTCTGTTTTATGGGTCCATGCTGGGAAGGCCCAAAGTTCAGGGGTGGAAGCTAGAAAGTCTATGCCAGTGAGGTGGAGAAACTGTGCTGGTAGGTTGAAGGTTCTGTGCTGGAGCCAAGAAGTCATCCTCAAAACAAAGACCAGGGCTGTCTGAAAAGCACCACAGCCATCCTCAGCAACATGGAGGCCCTGAGCTCCTCCAACAGTCAGCACAGCTGAGTACACACCAGGAAGCCAGCATGATGTGTTTGTCCTAGAGATTAAACGGCACACATCTTCCCCTCCAGAACCAGGAAACAATGCGAGATGTAAGGACCAGAGCTCCTCCAGAACCAACAGTTCAAACAGCAACACTTAGAGAAAACCCGCAATGCCTCAATGCCTCTCTTCTCCTTCTCCACGTCTCTATTTATGCTGGCAACTTTCCTCAGGTGGAACATCTATGCTCAGTATCATGGCGATTTAATTCTGCTGGCACTAAGTTGACCACTGGTTTTTAATCTATAACAAGCACTATGAGTGAAGTTAATGTCTTTACATTGCTATGGCAAGCAGAAACACAAAAATGACACACGGGATTTGGAAGCTGTGAACAGCTTTATTGCACCCTGGTGGTCCTGGTGGGGCTCATTCCTAACAATGAAGAAAGCCATCCCTGTCTCCTGGTGATCTGAGGGTTTCATAGGCTTTTACAGGCAGGAAATACAGAATCAGTATGTGTAGGCTTTTGATAGGGCAGGGCAGGTCCTGTGACTTTGAGGATCAGGTGGGTCAATAGGGAAAGGGACACACAGTGCCCAAGATGTCAGCACAGATGAAAGGCAGGAAATGAATTGCAGACATCCCTGTACAAGTGAGGAGGCCATATTATATGGGGCAGATTGGAAAAATGAAAACAAAATAAAAGGGGCTTTTCTGCTTTAATATAAGAAACATGGAAAGCCCCCTCATCTTCTACCACATGAGGACATAAAAGACAGATGTGTTTTAACTGGTTCTAAAGGCTGTATATTAGCTGGTACTATTTCAGTCTTTTCTTGTCCTTCTAGGAGTGTGGGATGTCCAATGTTCCTTTCATAATTCTAGCTAACATATGTAGTGAACACTTCATACCCAGAAATGTGTTAAGTACTTTGTATAGATTATCTGCTGTTCCTTTAGGAGAAAATACTACAGATGAGAAAAGTAGAGAAGAGAATTTATCCAAGACTACATGGCTTGTAGGCAATTTACTCATAATAAAGAATGCTCATATACATTGGTCTATTTCTATACCTACATCCTTTACCTGGAAATATATGCCATTCAGAGATGCTGGGTTTACACATTTTGGATATGCATATATATTTAGGAATTATAAGAATTATTGCTATTCTAGCAAAAATTAGTCTTAATATCCAAAGATACTTTGGGAAACAGAAGTAAGAAGGAAAATAATACTAGAATTTTGTACTATATTTTGTTTTATTTAACATTCACAACTTTTATGCAAATACGGTATTATCTGCAATGTATAAATGCAGAAACAGAGACTTGGAAAGAGATGAAATAATTTAGCCCTAATGCAATTGGCTCACTTCAGAATTAGTTAATTAAAAATCTTTAATTAAAAATTAAAATTTTTAATTAAAAATCTTCCCATTATATTACTTATGCTCTTCCACCTATGTCATGGTAAAGTTCTTACTGGACAGGTGTATGGGAAAGGCCTGTCTTTCTGGAGGTCTCTAGGTATTTTGACCTTTTACACAAACCCTACAAAGCAGAAAGGTTGAACAGATGATGCCACACAAACATAACTCTCTTCTACTTTCAAGCAAAGGTAAAGTGGGGGCTTTATATCATCCTGACTTCATCCAAAGTAAAAATGTAAAAATAAAAAATAGGTAGCACCCTCTTTTATAAAAGGAAAAAAATAGCAAGCCAGAATGGTTCTAGAAGCATGAATTAATTAAACACATATGACTATCCCCAGTTTTGAGATGAAGACACAGTTTTCATAGTGCCCTCGGTGCTCAGACGGAAGTAAAACCAGTGGAATATGAACAGAGACTGTGTAAATTTGTTTCCTTTGAATCTGGTGTGATAGCTCATGTCTGCAGGACAGTCAGGAAGAAAATGGACAAAAAGTGGGAAAGATCAAGAGTAAGCTGGAACCCCACAAGGGCCTGGGTCAAGTGCAATTTACTCTGACTTTGGTGATGGGTGCCTACCTGCCACAGAGCCAGACATGCACAATGGTAAAGAGTTAGGAACCCGAAGTGGAGAGAGGCTGCAGAGAATCCCAAGCCCAAGGATTTCAGACCGGAAAAACATGTTAGCTGAAACTAGGCACAACTGTGTATCTCGGCATGCTTTCTATTTCCTTCTCATGCTTTATTCCACTGGTCATCGCTCCGCATAGTCCCTGGACAGAAGTGATGGGGTTAGATGTCTGGACCATAACCCCTGGCCTTGGGGGCAGGTCTTCATCAATCACACTGCTGCTGGTTTTCTGTAAAGTCCTCTATCAGGTAGAGGTTGGTAAGGTTTTCCCCCACAACCTTACCAACATTTGCTATTGGTTGATGTCTTGATGAAACTCATTCTTTCTAGAATGCAGTGAAATCTCAGTGTTATTTTAATTTGCTTTTTTTCCAATGGTCAGCAACTTGAACATTCTTGCATGTATTTATTGACCATTTGTATTTCTTCATCAAAGAAGTATCTATTCATTTTAGATATGCATTTTATAGAAATTTATTTCTTCTCTTCCATTTCTAGTTGGTTGAGAACTTTTTAAAAAATCATGAATTGATATTAAATTTTATTTAGTGAATGTCTTTAACATAATGATTGACATGATTATATCTTACTTTTAGAATGCTAAGTTTACCTCGTTTTTCAAATATTGAAAGCAACAGAAAAATCATCTTATTCCTCATGCGTTACTAATCTTACTTATTGCTGGACATGATTTGCTAATATTATGTTGTGTATTTCTATATCTGTTTGTTAGCAACATTGGTGCATTGTTTTCTTGTACTGCCTTCATCTGGTTTTGGTATCACTGTAATGCTACTACCAAAAAATAAGTTTACAATCGTTCCCTCTTTGATTTTTGCAGAACTGTGTGAAGTCCTATATTATTTCTTCAAATGTTTGGAAAAATTTACCAGAGAATCATTTGGGATCTGGGATTTTCCTTTTTTTTTTTTAGACAGGGTCTCCCTACGCAGTTGAGGCTGGCTTGAGCTCACTTTGTAACCTAGGCTGGTCTCGAACTCCCAACGATCCTCCTGCCTCATGGAATTTTCTTTTACTGGAAAATTTTAGCTGTAATTTAACTTTCTCTAGTTTAATATTTCTTTGAGAGTAAATATTTTTTAATTTTTATTAGTATATATCTGTAGTACATAATGATTACATTCATTATAGGGAATTGGTACATGTACATAACACCTTGCAATTCTTTTTTCCCCTTCCCTCCATCTTGTTTTATTTTGTTAGCATCAGATTCACTTATCCATAAGTCCTTATAAAGTTAATTATCATACATATGATTAACAACCAAACTAACAGGCAAAACAATATATAAAACACATAAGACCATTATACTAAATCAAGGTACAATTTTAGATGCATTGTCCATATTGGATTACAATAACTTCATTCTCTTTTTTTTTTCTAGCATCTGTCTTTTATCTTGCACTTTATTTATCTGTTGAGTTTTTCATATAAGAGAAATCATGTGATATTTAAACTTATGTATCTGATTTAATTCATTTATGGTCTCAAGATGGATCCATTTTCCAACAAATGACTTGTTTATCCTCATTCGTGGCAGAGTAGTTGTTTCCAAGACTTAGCTATTATGAATTGTACTGCTATAAACATGGGTATGCATCTATCACTGTGGTATGATGTCTTTAACTCTTTTGGGAAAATACCTAGAATGGGGATAGTGGGATCAAATGGAATTTATAGTTTTAGTGTGCAGAATCTCCATAATGATTTCCATAGTGGTTATATCAGTTTACACTCCCATTAAAAATGAAGGTTTCATTTTCCCCCACAACCTTACCAACATTTGCTATTGGTTGATGTCTTGATGAAACTCATTCTTTCAAGAATGCAGTGAAATCTCAGTGTTATTGTAATTTGCTTTTTTTCCAATGGTCAGCAACTTGAACATTCTTGCATGTATTTATTGACCATTTGTATTTCTTCATCAAAGAAGTATCTATTCATTTTAGATATGCATTTTATAGCAATTTATTTCTTCTCTTTTTCCTTTGACTTAATAGAGCATAATGAATTTTACCAATATTTTCAAAAAATGAGCTTTTAGTTTTACTGATTCTATTGTTTTTCTATTTTCAATTGCATTGATTTTGTCTTTTATCAACTTTATATTTTCCTCTTCAGAGTTTCCTAAGGTGGAAGCTTATATTAAAGATTTCTTTTTTCTTTTCCTTTTTTTATTTTAAAGAGACTAAAAGATGAAAAAACAATAAAAATAAAACAATACAATTAAAAATGATATAGGATTGCAAAACAAGATGATATAAACTTAATAATAGTTACATTGTTATCTCTGAAATAATTGCTCAGATTACAAGATACAGGCATGCAAAGCAAATAAAATAATATAAGCACTCAATGTTTCTTTCCCTGAACTAATAGAATTAGTAGTATAATTACCTCAGCTATCTTGTGTATATATATATTTTCCCCTGCCTTCTTTTCTCTTTTTCCTCATCCCAGTTGTTCTTTTCCTTTTGAGCAATTTCTTTCCTTTTCACAATAGCTATTGTACCTTTTGGATCTTATTCACTCTTTTAGTTTCTTACAAAAGGGAGAAAATATAATGTTTATACATTGGAGTCTGATTTACTTCACTTAGAGTATGGTTTCTAGTTGAACCCAT
>PVLA01001488.1:170218-353471 GCA_004027455.1 Hydrochoerus hydrochaeris
TGATTGTGGGGTTTTGCCTTCTGTGAATAATGTGAGAGAGTTTATGCGGGAGCTTTGGGTGAAAGAGCTCATGGAGGAGGATTTACAAAATTCCTGTGAGACAACTGCCCTGAGACACTGCACAGGCAGCCAGAGACGGGCAACTAGGACACATATGTTACGCCACCAGCTGCCTAAGACAGGCACAGGACCAATTGCTGTCCTGCAGGCCCATGACGGGTAAGGCCTGGTTGGGTTCATGTGAAGAGTCCTTGACCTAAGACAGGCGCTGTCCTCACAGGGACTGCCACTCCCATAAGTGATAAAGGAAAAAATGTAGGGAGCTGCATGATAGTCTCACACATCTCTTCCTCCTGCGGGCATCCAGGTGCATCGGCTTACATTTCCCAAGCTAACTAAACAACAAGATTGAGGTGTTACTTGATACCTATTGCCCTGAGCCTGGGGCGCTTCCTGCTTGGAGTTGAGGTCAATTAAAACCTATTGTTTAGGATTGTCCCTGCCTGGCCCTAAGCCTGGGGCGCTTCCTGCTTGGGGCTGGGGGTTGCTGCCAAGGTTAGCAAATATATATTCCAGCTTCTAAAAAATAAAGGCGGATTCAGATTCACTCACAGACTGGTGTGCAGTGTCTTCTGTCTCTCACTCGCCAACTCCCTGTCCACCTTTGGGAAACCCTAGCCCTGCTGCAGCTGGACTCCGGCACCCATTTATCTATAAAAACCTCAAATTTATCTTTTTTATACCTGAGTAGTACTTCATTACATTAAAATACCACATCTTTTTTAGCCATTCCTCAGTTTAATGGGCATGTGGGTTGTTTCCAAGATTTAGCTATTATAAATTGTGTTGCTATAAGCACAGGTGCACATGTATCACTGTGGCATAATGTTTTTAATTCTTCTGGGAAAATATCCAGAAGGAGAATAGATGAGTCAAATGGTATCTCTACTCCCAGTTTTTTGAGAATCTCCACACTGATTTCCACAGTGGTTGCACTAGTCTACACTTCCACCAGTGGAGAGGGGTTCCTTTTTCTCCACACTCTGGCCAGCATTTGTTACTTGTTGATTTCTTGATGATAGCCATTTGTTCTGGAGTAAGATGGCATCTCAGTGTTGTTTTAATTTGTATGTCTCGATTGACCAATGAAGCTGAACACTTTTTCAAGTATATATTTGCCATTTGTATTTCTTCACCTGAGAATTGTGTATGCATCGCAGTTGCCCATTTTTGGATTGGGTCTTTGAATTGTGGAAGTCTGCTTTTTTTTAATCTTTTATATGTTCTAGATAAAAGTCTTTTGTCTGAATAAGATTTTGTCTAAGATTTTTTTCCCTGATCTGTGAGTTTTCTTTTCACTCTATTTGTGATTTCTTTTGATGTGCAAAACTTTTTAATAAGATAAGATATCAGTTGATTCTTTGAAGTATTTCCCATGTGGTTTAGTGTTTGTTCATGAACTCTTTGCCTACCTCTGTGTCTTCAAGATTTCTACTTACTTTGTCTTCCAGCAGACTTAGTGTTTATATTTTAATATTTAGATCCTTGATCCATTTGGACTTCAGTACATTGTGATACACATGGGTCTAGTTTCAGTCATCAGCATGTGGAAAACCAATTTTTCTAGCACAATTTGTTGAAGAGGCTATCTTTCCTGTGGTTTAATGTTTTTAATTATTCTGGGAAAATATCCAGGAGAATAGCTGAGTCAAATGAGACCTCTAATCCCAGTTTTTTGAGACTCCACACTGATTGACTATGTTTGGCCTCTTTGTTAAATATAAGGTAGCTGAGTGTCTTTGTAGCTCTGTCTGCATCTTCTGTTCTCTTCCATTGATGCTCAGGTCTGGTTTGTTTGTTTGTTTGTTTGTTTGTTTTGCCAATATTATATTGACTTTATCACAAAGTATCTTTGTAGTACAATTTCAGGTCATGGATTGTGATGCCTCCTGCTTTAACTTTGTTGCTCAGGATTGTTTTTGCTATTCTAGGTCTCTTCTGGGTTCAGACGAATTTTAGGAATTTTTTTCCTAGATCTGTGAAGTATGCTAATGTTATTTGATTGGGATTGCATTAAATCTGTATAACAATTTTGTGAATATCGCCATTTTCACAATTTGTTCTTCCTATCCATGAACAAGGACTATCTTTACATTTTCTGAAATCTGATTTTTTTCAGAGTACTGTAATTTTCAATGTATAAATCTTTACTTCCTTTGTTAGATTGATTGCTAAGTATTTCATTCTTTTGGATGCATTGTGAAGGATGTGGCTTCCTTAATTTCTCTCTCAGTGAGTTTGTTGTTTGTGTACAGGAATGCTATTGATTTTTGAGTGTTGACTTGGTATCCAGCTATGCTTCTGAATTTGGTTACTAACTCTAGTAGTCTTTTGGTGGAATTTTTGGGGTCTTCTATGTAAACTATCATGTTATATGCAAATAGTTGAAATTCTTCCTTTCATATCCTTGTTCCATTTATTTCTCTCTCTTGTCTAATTGCTCTAGCTAATATTTCCAGAACTATATTGAATAGAAGTGATGTTAGTGAACATCCATATATATATTGTTCCTAATTTTAGGTTGAAAGCTTTCAGTTTTTGTCTATTTACTATGATGTTAGCTGTTGGTTTGTCATAGATAACTTTTATCAGATTGAGGTAGAGGCCATCTATTTCAATTTTCTGTAGGATTTTTATGAATGTTGGACTTTATTAAAAGCCTTTTCTGCAACTATTGATATGATCATGGATTTTTGTCTTTGGCTCTGTTGAAAAGATGTGTTACAGTTATTGGTCAGCATATGTTGAGCCAACCCTGCATTCCTGGGATGAATCTCACTTAGTCATGGTGTATAATCTTCTTGATGATTTGCTGAATTCTTTGCTAGTATTTTATTGAGTATTTTTGCTTCTATGTTCATTAGGCATAATGACCAATAGTTCTCCTTTTTGACTGGGTCTATCCATGGTGTTGGTATCAGGGTAATATTTCACTCTAGGAATGAGTTAGGGGGAATTGCTTCCCTTTCAATTTCATTAAAGAGTTGAGGAGTATTGGCATTAAATCTTCCATAAATTTCTTGTAGAATTCAGCTGAGAATCCATCAGGACCTGAGCTTTTCTTTGTTGGTAAGTTTTTAATTACATTTTAAATTTCATTAACTGAGATTGGGTCACTCCAAAGTTTTATATTTTCTTGATTCACCATTGGTAATTCATGTTTCTAAGAATCTATCCAGTTTTTCTGTGCTTTTAATCCTATGAGAGTAAAGGTTTTTGAAGAAGATATTGATGATCTGCATTTCCATAGGATCTGTAATGATTTCACCCTTTTCATTTCTATTGTATGAGTTTTCATTTTTTTTTTACCTTCTTTTAGTTATGGTTAGCTAGGAGTTTATCAATTTTATTTATTCTTTCAAAGAACCAACTCTTTCTTTGTATTTTTTCTTAGTCTCAATTGCATTAACTTTTGCTGTGATCTTTATAATTTTCTCTCTTCTTTGAACTTTGGGCTTGATTTGTTCTTCTTTTTCTAGAAGTTTGAGGTACAGTATTTATTTCTCCATTAATTTTGAAAGATATTTTTTTCCAGGTACATCAGTCTGTGTTGGCAGTTGCTCTCTTTCAGGACATAAAATACTTCACTCCATGCTCTTCGTGACTTTATGGTTTGTGTTTTGAAGTCTACTGTGATTCAGATGAGCTTTCCTTTATAGGTGATCTGTTTCTTTTCTCTAATAGCTTTTAATATTCTGTTCTTGTGCTGAATTTCTGGGACCTTGATTATTATATGTCTGGGTGTAGATTTAATTTGGTTATGGCTAATTGGAGTTCTATATGATTCACTTTTATGTATATTAGCTTCTTTTTCCATGCTTGAAAAATATCCTGGAGAGAGAATAAAGCTGCACAAGCAAGCAAGTCCAGTCTGGCAAGCAGCACCATGTGTGGACCACCACCAAACTCGAACAGACAGACCCCAGCCAATCCCAGTGAGTCAGTGTCATTTGTGGACCAGAACTAGAGAAACAAAGCTGCAACAGCAAACAAGCCCAGTCTAGGAATGAGCAGATTGCTACAGGACTGGAACAGACAGATCCTAGCCCCTTCTGGCATGTGGGCTGCAAACAGGAAGTACCAACCAACCCTTCACTCTCCACCTGAGTGAGTAGCTTATCTGGAGAAACACAGGTTGTGTTAATAGCTATGGAGGTGAAGTGTAATTGGATGCCTGTGGTGCTTTGGTGTTTCACTAGTGGTCTGATCATAGGTTCAGAAGGTAGTGGTATGCAGTGTGACATCTGCGGGGGGTGTCTCCTTCTGAAGGTTGCAGCCATTTTTGATTCCCCATGGTCTTGTTTTGGAAGTCCTATATCATTTTCATTGTTTTGTTAGATTTTATTCTCTTTATTTTGTTTGATTGTGTTAAATTCAATGGCAGGAGCAGCTATTTCAAAGGTAGTAAGATGGTGTGGGGATTTAGCTCAGTGACTTAAGCACCTGCCTGGCAAGTGCAAGGTCATGGGTTTGATCCCTGGTACCAAAAAAAGAAAAAAAAAGATTATGATCAAAGATAGCAAGACATATTATGGTAGCAGTTTTGGATTTACTATAGGCTTGTTTTGAGTCCTTCATTGCATTCATTGTTTTGTTTTTATTGTTTCTATTCTATTCTGTTCTATTTGATTTTCACTATATCTGAAGTTGTCTGCAGCTATTTTGAAGACATCAAAAGGCATTATGGTAGCTATTGTTGATCTCATAATAGTTTAAAGTCCTGTATATTTTACACTGGTTTGTTTTGATTGGTTTTAGTCTATCTTATCCTCTTTAAAACAAAAAATATTAAAAAGAAAATTTTTCTGCTATTACTTCTATAAATAGTCTTTTTATATCATGTGTGTTGACTCCTTTTTCATGTACATCTAATATATATATATATATATATATATATATATATATATACTTTTTTTTTGTACTAAGAGATTGAACTTACGAACTCATGCTTGCCAGGCAGGCGCCTATGCTATTGAGCCAAATCCCCAGCCCCACATCTATTATCTTATTTTTTTTGTATCATCTTGCAGCTATTGAATTATTTCCCAATTCCTTATTATTTTTAAGAGATCTTTCCTTTCATGATCACTAGTTGCAAGCCTATCTTTGAAGTTTGTGAGTCTGTCTTCAGTTTTGTTCATGTTTTGCTAGCTTTTGATAGAATTTTTGATTTCCTGGATATCTCTTTCAGTCTGTTTCATGTATTGTAATTCTTTCCAATATTGTTCATTCAAGTTTCCATCATTGTCCTATGCTCCTCTATTTTTTTTTATCTATGTCTTTCTTGGATATGCTCACCAATTCTTTCATTACCTTTATCATTTCTTTTTTTTAGCCTGAGAGATTTTTTCTGATTTGATTTTCTTCACAGCTTCATAGTGTTGTTTCATTACTTCCATTACTATCATTTCAGAACTTTGAAATGTGTTATTTCCAATTTCTTCCATGCCTAGGTCTCCTAGATTGTTCTGGAATGGGCTGGAGGTTTGGGATTGAATTTTGTTCCTTCATTTTGGCATTTTTCTGTGTTCCTCCAGATCAACCAGATGCCAAGTCCTAGTTGCTTCCTAGGCTGGCAGGCCATCCCCCTGTAGGCCTCACTGAGGGTTGCCAATTGTGGTATATCTCTGGGCATGGTTCCTCCATCCCTGTTGACCTCATTGAGAATTCCCTGGTGGCTACAGGTCTTTAGGCACAACCTCCCAGTCCCTACAGACCTCACCAAGGGTTCCTAGGTGTGGGCAGGTCACTGGGTATGGATTCTTGATCTCTGTGAGCATCATTGAGGACCCATTGGTGGCCACAGGTCTCTCGGCACAACTTCCTGTTCCTCACATGCCTCACCAAGAGTTCCTGCATGGTTGCAGGTCTCTAGCAGTGGCACTCTGGTCCCTGTGGGCCTCACCAAGGGTTCTCTTTATTTCTAACATGAGCACTGCATGCTGTAAATTCTTCAAGCATTATTTAGCATAGTTCACACATCTCGATATATTTTCATTCAATTTAAAATATATTCTAATGTCACTTAGTACTTCTTGTTTTAGTAAAGAACTATAGAAATATTTTTATTAATTTCAAAGTGTTTAGAGATTTTTAATGATAATTCAAGAATACATCCTGGAGGATCCTGGGTAGAGAGCCTCTCTGACAAAAACAACTCAGATGCTAGAATTTAACACCATAAAGAAGACCAGACAAAAGTAGAGGGATTCTCACGACCCAGAAAGAAACTGAGGAAAAAGAAAAAGAGAAAGAAAGAAAGAAAGAAAGAAAGAAAGAAAGAAAGAAAGAAAGGAGAAGGAAAGGGAAGGGAAGGGAAGGGAAGGGAAGGGAAGGGAAGGGAAGGGAATGGGAGAAGAGAAGAGAAGAGAAGAGAAGAGAAGAGAAGAGAAGAGAAGAGAAGAGAAGAGAAGAGAAGAGAAGAAAGAAAAGAAGGCTGGAGCTAGATGTTCTCTCACCAGAGCTGGTCCCATGCTGTGCTGGGCACCTTGGAGTTGGACCACTCACGGTCGCACTGAAGTCGTGGTCACACTGAACTTGCAGTCATGCCAAAATCAGGGACTGCTGAGCCCAAGGCCCTTGGCAGGAGGATGTGCTGCAGTGGAGAGCAGAACTGGCATGGAGAGCTGCATTGACCTATGGTGAGTGCTCAGAATTTGGTCCTGCAGGGGGAGGTGATGACTAGATGACATATTGGAGTTGGGCAGGACAGGCCTGAACCCGGAACTGCAGTGGCATCTGTCAGCTTCTCCTGGCCCAAAGCAGATGGGTGGGATCTGCCTGGGCTGGGTCACTCCCCTGGTTGGGACCCAATAGCTAGGGATGAAACTGTCCCAAAGCTATGATATCTGCACAACAAAGACTAACATGGTGAAGGCACCCACTGGTTGATTGGCTCAGAGGAGAGGGGCCAGCCCATATCACCCCTGTGTGCAACTCATACATCAACAGCAAACTGGAGAAGGCAGCAATTCCCTAGCCAGCATGCTTCAGAAAAACCATAAACAATACAGAAAGGACCTGAAATCTATTCCATACACCTGTCTGAAAGAAACCAGAAACATGACAAGAGAAAGAAACAAGAAAAAGCATCCAACCACTGACCCAGGGAAAACAAGTCCAGGAGAGGTAAATACAGAAGAGATTGAGGGCAGCAAATATGAAATATTGGACATGGAATCAATGGACATAAAGAAATATCTACATGACATCATAGATGATCTTAAAACTGAAATTCTAATTTAAGTAAAGCAAGATATAAGAAGATTAATTAAAGAATGCTAAGCACCTCTCAAGAAGACACAGATGGAAGAATGGAGGAACCCAGAAAAAGGAGAGAAATCTTTCATGAAGAGTATAAACAAAATCTAGAATACATGAAACAGATTCAAAGAGATTACCAGGAAATTAAAAACTCCATTGAAAGCTGGCAAAACTTCTTAACAGAAACTAAAGACAGACTTTTAAAACTTAAAGATAGGTTTGTAATGTATGATCACAAAAGGAAAGCTCTCTTAAAAGACAGAACAGGAAGTAACAATACAAAGTTTAGAAGACGACAAGAGGATCTATAACTTAAAAATAAAAAATGTGAGTGAAGAAGCAGGGATAAACACAAATTAAATACAAAGGCTATTCACAGAAATAATCAAGGAAAACTTCCCAAATATAAGAAAAGGAAATGATAGTCAGATATATGAGGCATACAGAACTCTAGCCAGCTACAACCAAAACAGATCTACACCCAGACATATAATAATCAAGATCTCAGAAATTCATCACAAGAACAAAATATTAAAAGCCATCAGAGAAAAGAAACAGATCACAGGAAAAGCCATCAAAATCACAACAGACTTCTCAACACAAACCATCAAATCAAGACAAGCTTGGAGTGAAGTATTCCAAACCCTGAAAGAAAATAACCTTCAACCCAGATTGATGTACCCTGAAAAACACTCTCTCAAAATTAATGGAGAAATAAGATATTTCCATGACAAAGAGGAACTGGGGGAGTTCATGACCACCAATCCAATCCTACAAAAACTACTGAAGGACATTAAATAGCATAGCAGAGATGAGGCAAAGAAGATTGGCTATAATCTCTAACACAGTTGGACTGGATACACTAACAAAAAGAAACACAGGCAGAGTAGATCAGGAGATAGATGCTCTGAATAGGAAATATAATCAACCTGAAAGAGGGTTAATGAATCAAAAGTCAAAGATGAGAAAACAATGTTCTATGTGACAGAACCAGAAAGGGAACCAGAAAGAAATAGGGACAGCTCATCCAGAAGCTGCAGATAGATTGGAAACTCATGACACTTTTGTGTCTTCATGTTTTGTGGAGAACTACTCAGCTATAAGGAAGGAAAACCTTGAGGCTTTAGTAGGTAAAGGAATACAGCTCATGATCAAGCTCAGGGGTAAAGAGATTCAGAATCACTTAGGTAGATAGTGGGTTGCCCCCCTAATCTAAAATCTAAAGGAGTTAGTGGGACCCAAAATGTATAGAGCACCCTGAGAAAGTGAAAGGGGAGGAATTGTCTAAAAAAGGAAGGCAGAGGACATTGTTAATAGTGTATCAGGACTTAAAAGCCACAATATTCTTATCACTCTGTTTAGTTTGATTTCATTCTGTTCCAGTCTGTCTACTCCTACTAGATTTGAAGGCACAGACAGCTATCCCAAAAATAGCAGGATATACTATGGTAACTGTCCTTAATTTCCTATTAACTTAAACTGAAACCCTGTATTACTTACACTGTCTTACTATGACTGATCTTATTTGAATCTGGTATGTTATATCACTGTTTTGTCTTGACTGATTTTATTCGAATCTGGTATGCTTGATAGTATCAAACCTGAGAGTAGAAGCAACTATGACAAGATTCATTAGGATACCCATTCTGGCTTGATTATTAACTGCTTTTGAAGTCCTATAATGTCTCCATGCTCTTTTTATTAATATTGCTATGCACTGCTATGTTCAATTATACTATGCCTGATGATATAGACAATTCTATTGAAAATAACAAGAGATATCATAGTAACTACTGTAGATTACCTAGTATTGTGGTTTTATATGACTTTTTCATTTTGTGTTTTTCTAGGAATTTGTTTTGTTGTCTTGTTTTAATTTGTTTTTCCCTCTAATACAGAAAGAATAGATATACATGTAGAGACTTTAGCATCATAGAACTTCTAAAAAGTTTACAACAATTGATTACATAATGCATGATGTAATGAACAGATACTTTGAAGTAAAAGAGACACTAAGATATCCAGTGCTAATTCCATAGTGTCATGATATAAAATCTAGCAATATTATTTTATTCTCTGTTCAGAGTGATATTAGTCTGTTTTCTTTTGTTTAATTTCAATATACATAAAGGTATGGACAGCTATTTTGAAGAGAACGAGAGACATTATGTTAGCCATTATTGACTTCCCTATTGTCTGGTCTTGAAGACCTAAAATGCCTTCATCATCCTGTTCTGATCAATTTAATACTATTTTGTTTGGTATGAATTCACTGTGTGTGAATATATGGACAACCATTTGGAAGAAAACAAGAAACAATATGATACACAGTGAAGATCCCCAGTGATCTTTCTCTGAACTGTGTTTCTTAAATTGTTTTCTTATGATATGTTTTGTTCTATTTTGTTATGTTTAATTTTACCCTCTTTAAAATACAAATTTTAAAAAAGAATACATCCTGCAGTGATATTGCTCTATTTTTAAAAATAATTTTTAATTTAATGTCTCCATTCTCAGAAATGTATTTTATATCATTTGGTTCCTTTAAGAGCAGTATGAGGATCTTACTAAGTTAAGATGTGCTCTAGTTTATAGCTGCTGCTCTGCTATTACTTGGTGGAGTATTCTGTAAACATCTATTAGATCCAACTGAATGATGATGATGGTGTTTTGTTCTCCTATATCTTTACTAACTTTCTGGTATAATAGTTTCATTGATTAGTTTGACAGGCACATTGAAATACTCAATTATTGTTGAGGATTTCTCTCTTATTTCCTTCTCTTGTATCATTCTTTGTTTTGTGAAACTTAAAGGTCCAGTGCTAGGTGTTTGCAATTGAACTAAGACTCTGGATAGATGAAATTCCTGAAAATTGTCTGTATTTAAAATTTATTTTGTCTGACACAAATGTGATCACTATAGCTTTCTTTTGATTAATATTTACATAGTATGTATTTTCCCATTCTTTTTTCTTTTTTTCTGTTTTTTTAAAACATTATTGGTATAATTTGTATAGCATTTAATTTACTCACTTGCATTGTGTGATTCAGTGAGTTTTTAGGATATTCAGGATGATGCAAATATCACTGCCAATGTTTTAACATCTTTGTCTCTTAAAAATGTAACTTCATAGCCTTTAACACCACATTAGCCCACACCACACCCCTGCTGCCATCAGTAAGCAGCAACCCTTCTCTTACCTATATAGATTTGTAGCCTTCCTGTGAAACATGTTCCACTATGCTGATTAGTAAGAGCCTCAAACAGAAGAGAAACAAACCCTTCCCATGAAGCAGGTTCCACCATGCTGATGGGTAAGAGCCTCAGTCAGAAGAGAAACCATGACTTCCCATGAAGCAAGTTCTGCCTTGCTGATCAGAAAGAGACTAATCCAGAAGAGAAACTAAGCCTTTCCACGAAGCAGGTTCCATTATGCTGATGGATAAGAGCCTTAGCTAGGAGAGAAACCAACCCTTTCTGTAAGCAAGCCCCACCAGGCTGATTGGAAAGAACCTTGGCCAGAAGAGAAACCATTCCTTCCCATGAAGCAGGCTCTACCAAGCAGATCAGAAAGAGCCTTAGAAGACAGGAAAAGAAAGTACTCTAAAGGATAGAACTGCTTGTATGTTTAAGTGTCTAGGATTGATAACCATATTACTAAGTTTTTGTTGGACAGGTGAACAGAACTGTTTGCAGTCTCACTGTTTGAATGTCTACTTTGTATTCTTTACTTTTGTAACTTGAACAGCTACTTCCAAGAGGACAATATGTAATTATCAACTAGTGATTTCTTACTGTTTATTTTTTTGAAACTATGTACTATTTTTACCCTCAAAAAAAATTTAACACTTTCCAGAAAGAGTCTCAGCCAGAAGAGAAACTATACCTTCTAGTGAAGCAGGTTCCATCACACTGATGGGTAAAAGCCTCATCCAGAAAAAAACATCATGCCTTCCCGTGAAGCAAGTTCTGTCATGCTGATTGGAAAGAGCCTCAGCCAAAAGAGAAACCAAGTCTTCCCATGAAGCAAGCCCCACGATACTGATTAGAAAAAGCCTAAGGCAGAAGAAAAACCAAGTCTTCCTGTGAGCCAGCCAGAGTGTAGGCTGAAAATCAGAACAGCTCTCCTCCAATTTGGAGGACTCAGAGTGTGAAAGTAACTGAGGGGAAGGGAATAGCTTGATTCTTGTATTGTTTGGTTGACTCTACAGACCTGGAGCTGGTGGTCTAGGCATCTACTTGGAGGGTGGCAATGTGCATTGTGTAAACAGTGGGGGATATCCTCCTGTCTTGTTTTTTAAATACAATATTTTGTTGCATATTACTGTTTTGTTTTATCTCTGCATCTGGTTACCTGAACAACAATTTTGAAGAGAACAATGTGCAGTATTGTCTCACTGTTTTGTTTTGTTCTGATTTACTATTTTGTCTTATTCAATGTTATGTTTTTATTGGTTTTATTCTGTTTTGTTTGATTTTTGCTATGTCTGATGGTATAGACAACTATTGTGAAGATAGCAAGATATATTATGGTAGCCATTGTTGATTGGACTGTTTTGAAGTCTGTACCAGTTTTACTGGGGGAATTGAAGACAAAGATCTGATTTTTGAATTTAGTGTGAGTGTCTGGTGTTGTTTGGGAAATAAAATGGGAGTTTAATCTTTTGTTGAGAGGACAGAGGGGAAGTGAGAATAGATCAGAGGGGGTGGGAAAGGACATGAACATAGATTAGAGGAAAAGATGGCAACAGTGAACAAGGGGAGCTTTATGGGTATGGTGGTAGGTTGAGAGAAGAAGGGATATGAAAGTCAGTGGAACTGTCAGCTAAGAGTTTTTGCAGTGTGGAGGGTTAGATGGGTCTGAGAAGGATGGTGCAGAAGGAAGGTCAGCTGTGAAGAGCAAAGAACCTTGGGCATAGGGCACCTCTGACATTTTCCATTGGATTGACAAATATATAGATCCCAGAGGATATTAAAGTTAAGTGTATGTTTGGGGGCCAAATTGATCTATTGTCTAACTGGTACTGGGACCAGGCAGTCTGGCAGAGAAAGGTTAGGCATATGGGTATGAGTTCAGTGAACCTGAGAGGTTAACAGAGGACTGATTTGATACAGGTGAGGGCTGAGGTATGTTACAGAGGGGGAGATGATTGATTGTTACCCATAGTGAAGATCAGGCAGAGGAGAGATGCTGAGACTGAGAGGAAGCTGAAGGCAAGTATAGTCTGCAGAAAGTCCCAAAAGAGATGTAGGACCACAAACTCTCCAAGCAGGTGTCCCCAGTCAGAGAACAAATCAAGTGTAGAGGGTCCCAAATGGGACATAGGACCACAAACTCTCTGAGCAAGCACCCCTAGTCAGAGAGGGGATCAAGAGTAGGAGGAGCAGCAGCTCAGCGTGTCTACAAGACTTTCGAGCAAGGGGCAGGAAGCCCAGAAGCGTGGACGAGCCATTCCATAGAGGACTATTGCATTAATGGGAAGAAAAACAGAAAGAAGAAAATGTAAGTGCAAAAGGCAATTTCGTCAGATGTGAAGTCTTCAAAAGTGCCCTGAAAGAGCTCTGTAGTGACCCACTCCAGAAAAAAGTTGAAACAAGGGAAAGTGTTTGGGAAATCCCACAGAGTCTGGGAAGAAATATGGCTGAAAGACAAAAAGAGGCATTGGAGTTGACGAGGAGGAGGAGGAGGAGGAGGAGGACGAGGAGGAGGAGCAGAAGGAGAAGGAGGAGGAGAAGGAGGAGGAAAAGGCACAAATGGAACTCATTCACAATTTTGAAGTGTCTGGTTGCTGGCATCAGGAAGGGAATGGTCCAGAGCTCACAGTCCATGCAGGCTCAGTCACCTGCAGACCAAGGGAGAGTCCTCTGATGGGGAGGGACCAGCCAGTTGACCTAAGCATCCCTCCTGGGGTTCGACACCAATGATGGACCAGAACACATGTGAAGCCAAACCAGACATTCTGCCACGAAAAAGCAGCTTTATTGGATAGGGCGTGGACTGCCTTGCAGAGTAAGACAGCTGCCATTTGGGTTGGGGAAAGAGTTTTTAAGGGTTGTGCTGGGGGGTGGCTTTGCAGGTGAGCCAAGTGTGCACAGCAGAGTGTGACGCAGTCATCATCAGGTATCCTGCTGCACATGTTTGCAGGACATAATGTTTGAATTCCTTGTATGGAGTCAGTACATGTACAAACATGTCTTAGTTCATTTTTTCATTCCCTTTCCCTCCCTACTCCCATCCCTTGATCCCCTTCCATTAGAGAATGATCTATTTTCCTACTTCCTACTATCTATATTTTATTTTTCACTTTATTTATAATTTGTTTCTCATATAAGAGAACCCATGCAATATTTAAGTCTGTGTGCTCGATTTATTTCACTTAAAATTATCGTCTCCAAATATACCAATTATCCTGTAAATAATGGGTTTGTCTTTACGGCAGAGTAACACTCCATTGTGTGTAAATTCCACATTTTCTTTATCCATTCATCTTTTGATAGTCACATAAGTTGCTTACAGATTTAGCTATTATAAATTGTACTACTATAAATATGGATATGCATGTATCACTGTAGTATGATGTCCTTAGCTCCTTTTTTGGGGGGGGATGGAAATTCTGAGAAACTGTGACCCACCATCCAGAAGAGAACTAACTGACCAGTTTTATCATGATAAGCTCACTTTTGGTTTTTTTGTTTTATTTTCTTTATTTAATTTTTTATTTAAAGATAGTAAAATACAACAAAATGAGACAGAGCAAAGCCAATCAAAACAATGCAGGAAAATCGGTACAGAACTTCAAAGCAGGTTACCGGGAAAACAATAACAGTTGCCATAGTATATCTTGTTATCTTCACAATAGTTGTCCATTCTATCACATATAGCAAAATCAAACCAAAAACAAAACACAATAAAACCAATGAAAATATAATATTGAATAAAGCAAAACAGTGAAAACAGTATTGGATATCAAAGACAAGACAGAAGGAAATGCCCCATATTTTCTATATTGCATACTGTCATCCTCCAGAGAGATGCTCAGAACGCTGGCCACAGGCCTGCATAAATCATCCAAATAATACAAGCATTTAGCTGCTTTATGTACCTTAGTTGCTATCAACTCTGGCTGTCCTCCAAGCATCTATTGCTAACATTGCAGGGCGGATGTTGATTCTCAGCCCGCGTGCAGGTAGGCTTGCACTACTTACCAAGAAGGATGGATAGTTAATTTCTTGGCTGGTCCCCCAAACTGGCCTGGTGGATTCTCGGGAGATGTTGGCTTTTCTCTTCCTGGTGCATGTGCAGCCTGCGCTGTTTACCAGGAAGGCTGGATCACTGATTTTTTGGTTGGTGCCCCAAGACCCTGGATAGTGGATCTCTTGGTGTGTGCGCAGCTGGTGCTGCTTACCAGGAAGGCTGGATCCTTGATTTCTTGGTTGGTCCAAGTCCCAGCATGATGGATTCTCAGGAGACGCCTGCTTTTCTCTTCTTAGTGTGCACACAGCTTGCACTGCTTACCAGGAAGGCTGGATTGTTGATTTCTTGGTTGGTTCCCCAAGTCCAGGCATGGCAGATTCTTGGGAGATGCTGCCTTTTCTCTTTCTGATGTCCTTAACTCTTCTAGGAGGATTCCTAGAAAAAAAATATCTGGGTTGAATGAAACTTTCTGTTTTAGTTTTTTTGAGAAATCTCCAAGTTGATTTACATACTAGTTATATCAGTTTTCATTCCCTCCATTGTAAAATGATTCATTTTTTCCCACATTTGTTATTATTTGATTTCTTGATGATAGCCATTATGTATGAGATAAGATAAAATATCAGGATTGTTTTAATTTGCATTTCTCTAATTGCTAGTAATGTTGAAAATATCTTCATGTATTTACTGGCCACTTGTACTTATTCAGTGAAGTGGCTGTTCATTTCACTTGCCCATTATTTGATTGTGCCTTTTATTTTGAATATCTAATTTTCATGAGCTCTTTATATACTCCATATATTTGTTCTCTGTCCAAGAAATAAATGAATTTTTTCTCATTCTGTAGGTTCTCTTCATTCTGTGGTTATTTTGTTGTACAGAAGCCTATTAATTTCATATGCTCCTATTTGTTGATTCTTGATACTATTTCCTGTGCAGTGAGGGATCTCTTTAGAATGTCCTGGTCTACATTTATGATTTTACAAGTTTTACCTATTTTATCTTTTAACAGATTATGTGTTTTTTATTTTAGTTCTTGGATCCATTTTGATTTTAGTCAATATGGTGAGAGATATGGATCTAGATTCAATATTCTGCATGTGAATAGCCAGTTAACCTAACATCACTTATTAAAAACTATCTTTCTTCCATTGTATGTTTTTGACCCCTTTGTCAAATTTTGACATGTGCTTGGGGTTTTTCTGTGCTGGTATTCTGTTTTTCACATCTATTTTTCTTCCAGTACCATGCTATTTTTATCACTGTAGATTTGTAATATAACTTCAAGTCCAGGATAGTGATGGTTTTCTCATTACCCTGGATGCTATTGTTGTTGCTATTCTGGGTCTCTTTGGTTTCACTATGAATTCTTGGATTATTTCTTCCAGTTCTGTGAAGAATGCTGTCAGAATTTGGATTGACACTATTGAATTTGTATACTAATTTTGGAATTATGCCATTTTGATTATATTTGTTCTGTCTATACAGGAATGTGAGATATCTTTCCATTTTCTGATGTCCTCTTCAACTTCCTTATTCAGGGTACTGTAATTTTCATTGTAGAAGTCCTTCACTTCCTTAGTTTGGTTCAAAGTACTTAAATTTTCTTAATGATATTCCAATGGTATTTTTCCCTAATTTCTTTCTCATTTGGGTTCATTATTGGTATGCAGAAATATCACTGACTTTTGTGTACTGAATTTGCATTCTACTATATTACTGAATTTGGTTATTAATTCCAAAAGCCTTAGAATTCTAAGAGTGGATTTGAGGAGGGAAGTCTTCTATGTAAAAGATCACATCATTTGCAAACAATGATACTTTGATTTCTTCCTTTCCTGTGCATCTTTCTTTCTTTCTTTCTTTCTTTCTTTCTTTCTTTCTTTCTTTCTTTCTCTTTCTTTCTTTCCTTCTTTCCTACTTTCTTTCTTCATTTTTTTCTAATTGTGCTTGCTAATGTTGCAAGTACTATGTTGAAAAGGAGTAGTTACAGTGGACATCCTTGTGTTGTTCCTGATTTTAGAGGAAACAACTTCAGTTTTTCCACATTTAATGATGTGTGCAGTATGTGTGTCACAATTGGCTTTTATCAAATTGAGATAAGGTCCTTCTATATCTATTTTATTTTATTCACTGTTTTTATCATTAAAGGATGTTGAACTCTGTCAAAGGCTTTTTCTGTATCTATTGATTTTTGTCCTTGCTTC
This sequence comes from Hydrochoerus hydrochaeris, assembly GCA_004027455.1. Lineage (NCBI taxonomy): Eukaryota > Metazoa > Chordata > Mammalia > Rodentia > Hydrochaeridae > Hydrochoerus > Hydrochoerus hydrochaeris. The sequence goes on from PVLA01001488.1 coordinate 186,945, forward strand.
TATTATGTGATGTATTGCATTCACTGATTTCTATATGTTAAGCCATCCTTGCATGCCTGGGATGAAGCCTACTCAGTAATGATATAGGATCTTTTGATGGTTTTTTGCATTCAGTTTACCAGAAGCTTGTTGAGGATTTGCTTTTATATTCTATTATTAAAGAGATTGGTGTATAGTTCTCTTTCTTTTAGTTGGACATTTGCCTACCTTGAGACTCATGCAAGCTCCAAGGAATGACTTTGGGAGTACTTGTTTCTTTTCAATTTCACCAAAGAGCTTGAGGTGTATAGGCATTAGATTTTCCCAGAAGTATTTGTAGAATCAACAGTGAATCAGTTCAGACCTAGGCTTTTCTTAGTTAGCAGGATTTTTAATCACTGCTTCAATTTCACTGCCTGCTATTGGATGATTCAGGGTTTTTAAATCTTCATGATTCAATGTTGATAATTCATAAGTACCTGGAAATCTATCCACTACTTCTGAATTCTCCTATTTATTGAACATGGATTGACAAAAGAGTTGTTAATAACCTTTCTATTTCATGAGTGTCCATTTTGATTTCAGTTTTTCATTTCAAATTGCATTGACTTGATTAAGAGTTTGCCTATTTTTGTTTATTCCTTTAAAAAACAAACTCTTCAGTTCATTGATTCTGTGCATTCATTTTTGGTCTCAATTTCATTGATTTCAGCTTTGATGTTTATAATTTCATTCCTTCTATTAGATTTGGGTTTGGATTGTTTTATTTTTTCTAGGACCTTGAGGTGCATTATTAGGTTACAATTGTACCTCGCTTGGTTCATGAAGTTAATTCATTCCACAATTCTGGAAACGATGGCCATGTTTGCAATTGTGTGAGAAAGATGGCTATGCTCTTGTCACCTGATGCAGAAAGTGCAAACAGAACAAAAATTTGACAAATGCTTCTATTTGGGAACCAAATTGTTTGCAAAAAAAAGCATTAATACTGAGGTACCAATGTATTTACTTAGCCTTACTCTGTTTTTGTGATGTGCACATTTTCAGTCATAAACTTTTGTATTAGGACTGCTTTCCTTGTGTCACATAAATTCTGATGTATTGCACTGGCATTAATATTTAGTTCTAGAAATGATCTTTTCTATTCCTTGATTTCTTCTGTAAACCATTGCCTACTTAAGAATGTATTATTTGGTTTACATAATGCATTTACATAATTCATTTCTTCTTTAGTTGATTTCTAGTTTCATTGTGTCATGACCCAATAACATGCATGGTATAATTTCAGTTCTTTTACATTTACTTAAGTACAAATTATTATATAGTAGGTGGTCCATTTTGTAGAAATTTCTATGTGCTACTGAGAAGAATATGTAGCATGTTGTTTCGTAGAACACACTGTACAAATCTATTAACTCCATTTGGTTCAAAGTTTTATTCAACTGATATTTACTGGAACTTTTTCTACTTGATCTATTTAAGACAGTGAGGTATTGAAGTTCTCCACTACAAATGTGTTTATACTTATCTGATCTTTTACGTTTAGTAGTACTTGATTTATGAAGTTGGGTGTGTTGTTGTTCAGTGTATATGTGTTAGTAATTGTTATCTCTCTGTGTTGGGTCACTTAAGCAATATGTAGTGCCCTTCTTCACTTCTTATCAGTTTTGGTTTGAAGACACTTCGTCTGAACAGAGGATAACTATACATGGCTTTTTAAATAAGGTTCTTGTTGCATGGAATGATTTTCATCCTTTGATTTGTTTGAGCTTCTAGTTAGATTAAATGTGTTTCTTATATACAGCATACTATTGAATTTTGTTTCCTGATCCATTCTGCCAGTCTCTTTTGGTTGAGGAATTGAGACCTTTCACACTGAGAGTTGTTACAATGGTTATTGACTTGTTAATGTCCATTCTTGTTTATTATCATTTTTCCCTTCTATTTAACTGCTCACCCTACCTGTTATATTGATTCTACTATACCTTTGTTTATGTAAGCTTCATTATCTCATTCTAGGATATTCTTGACAATTTTTTGGAGTGCTGGTTTTGTGGTCATGGATTTCATTAAGTACTCTTTACCATGAAAGTATCTTATTTCTTCATCAATTTTTAAATAATATATTGGAATTGTTTGCAACACTCCACTTTCAGCTCTCTTAGTTTTTAAGACTTGTGTTAAGTTTGCTGTAATTCTTTTTTTTAATATATCATTGGCCCTGTTTTATTTTTATTTCTTTAAGTTTAAAGTAGAAAAAACAAAAGTTATATAGAATTTCAAAACAAAATAATAGGAGATTAACAATGGTTAATATATTATGTGTTGCTATCTTCAAAGTAGTTGTTCAGATTACAAGATATAAACATAAAAAATGATCAGACAATGAAAGCACAAATTGTTCTTTTGGATGAAATAATAGAGATTAGTAGTAGAGTTATCTATCAGATATATATTTTTCCCTTCTTCCTTTTCTCTTTTACCTTATTCCAGTTCTTTCTTTTTGAGCTGTTTCTTTCCACTACCCTTTCCCAATATCTACTGTACAATTTGGATCTTATTTACTCTTTGTTTTTTACATTAAGGAGACAATACAATATTTACACGTGTGTCTGATTTATTTCACTTGTGAGTATGGTAACAAATTGCATGCATTTACCTATAAAAGCTTCAATTTATATTTCTTTAGTGTTGAGCAGTATTGTTTAAAAATACCACATCTTTTTAATCCACTCTGCAGTTGATGGACATTCAGGTTGTTTCTAAAATTTAGCTATTATAAATTGCCCCGCTATAAGCATGAGTGCATGTATATTTCTATGGCATGATGTTTTCAGTTCTTTTGGGAAAAATACCCAGTAGGGGAATAGCAGGATTGGATGTTCCACTTCTTAATTGAGGAACCCACACTGATTTCCACAGTAGTTGCAACAGTATCCAATCTCAGCAACAATGAAGAAGTATTCCTTTTCCCCACAGCCCTACCAGCATTTGTTACTGGTTGATTACTTGATGGCAGTCATTCTTTCTGGAGTGAGACAGAATCTCAGTGTTGTTTTAATTTGCATTTCTTGAATGACCAGTAAAGCTGAACACTTTTTCATATATTTATTTGCCATTTGTATTTCATCTAAGAAGTGCATATTTATCTCAGATGCCCACTTTTGGATTGGGTCTTTGAATTTGGGAGGCTTGCTTTTTTTCAATTCTTTATACATTCTACATAGAAGTCCTTTGTCTGAGGGATCTTTAACTAATTTTTTCCAATCCTGAGGGTTTTTTTCACTGTGTTGGTGATTTCTTTTGATGTGCAAAAACTGTTTAATAATAAGAGATTCCAGCTGTTGATTCTTTGAAGTAATTCCTGTACAGTTGGCATTTTGCTCATGAATTCTTTGCCTATCCCTATGTTGTTAAGATTTCTACCTACCTTGTCTTCCAGTTTATTTAGTGTTTCTGTTTTAATATTTAGATCCTTGATCCATTTTGACTTTAGTGCATGGTGATAGACATGGGTCAGTTTTAGTCTTTGGCATGTGGAAAGCCAATTTTTCCATTACCATTTATTGAAGAGGCTATCTTTCCTCCAGTTAATGTTTGGCCCCTTTGTCAATCATAAAGTGGCTGACTGTGTTTGTAGTTCTGCAACATCTACTCTGTTTCCCTGATCCTCAAATCTGTCTTTATGCTAGTACCATGCTGATTTTGTCACAGTAGCTTTGTATTATAATTTCAGGTCATGGATTGTGATGCCTCCTGCCTTATCTTTGTTACCCAGGATTTCCTTTGCTACTGTAGATATTTTATGTTTCCAAATGAATTTTAGGAATGTTTTCTCTAAATCTGTGAGGTATGCTAATGTTATACTGATCAAAAGTGCATTAAATCTGTATGACGATTTTGGGAGTATAGCCATTTTCACAGTTTGTTCCTCCTATCCATGAGCAAGGAATATCTTTCTATTTTCCAATATCCTAATCAATCTCCTATTTCAGAGTACTGCAGTTTTCAATATATAGATCTTTTACATCCTTTGTTAGATTGATTCCTAAGTATTTCACTTTTTTGAATATTTTGAAGTGTTATTTCTATAATTTCTCTCTCAATGAGTTTGTTGTGTACAAAAATACTATTGATTTTTCAGTATTGATTTTGTATCTGGCTATGCTCCTGAACTTGTTTATTGACTCTAATAGTTTTTGATGGATTTTTTTGGGGGTCTTCTATGTAGAGTATCATGTCATCTGTAAATAATGATAATTTAACTTCTTCTTTTTCATATCCTTATTCCTTTTATTTCTCTCTGTTGTCTCATTGCTCTAGCTACCATTTCCAGAACTATATTGAATAGGGGTGGTGATAGTGGACATCCTTGTCTTGTCCCTGATTTTAGGTTGAAAGCTTTCAATTTTTGTCTATTTACTATGATATTGGCAATTGGTTTATCAATAGAAGGCATCTATCAGATTGAGGTAAAGACCATCTATTTCAATTTTCTGTGAGGTTTTTTTTTTTATCATGAATGAGTGTTGGACTTTATCAAAAGCTTTTTCTGCTTCTATTGAGATGATCATGGATTTTTGTCTTTGGCTCTGTTGACGTAGTTACATTTATTGATTCGTACATATTAAACCAAAGCTGCATTCCTGAGATGAATCTCACTTGGTCATGATCTTCTTGATGATTTGCTGAATTCTGTTTGCTAGTATTTTATTGAGTATTTTTGCCTTTATGCTCATTAGGCATATTGGCCTGTAGTTCTTTTTGGCTGGGTCTCTCTCTGGTTTTGCAGTCAGAATAATACTTGCCTCCAGGAATGAGTTAGGGAAAATTGCTTCCCTTTCAATTTCATTAAAGAGTTTGAGGAGTATTGGCATTAAATCTTCTGTAAATTTCTTGTAGAATTTAGCTGAGAATCCACCAGGACCTTGGCTTTTCTTTGTTGGTAAGTTTTTTTTTTTTAATTTAAAGAGAAAAAAAAAACTTGTAAAGGGTAGAGATAATACAGAATTTTTAAAAAAATATAAACAGTAAGAAATCACTAGTTGATAAATTACATATTGTCCTCTTAGAAATAGTTGTTCAAGTTACAAAATTAAAGCATACAAAGTAGATATTCAAACAGTGAGACTGTAAACAGCTATGCATGCATGAGTCTACATGTATTTCTATAAACGTAAAGCTCTAAAATCTTACTGAGATAAAATAAGTAATACCTAAATAAATATCAGTTACTAAAATTGAAAACTAGTTTTCCATTACATTTTCAATTTTAGTAACTGATATTGGGTTTTTGATAATTTTTACATCTTGATTCAGTTTTGGCAATTAATATGTTTCCAGGAATCTGTCCATTTCTTCTGTATTTTCAGGCCTGTGTGAGTAAAGATTTTCAAAGTAGGTATTGATGATCTCCTGAATTTCCACAAGATCTGTAGTAACTTCACCCATCTAATTCCTCACTGCATGAATTTGAGTTTTTTCTTTCCATTTCTTGATAAGGTTGGCTAGGGGTTTGTCAATTTTGTTTATTCTGTCAAAGAACCAACTTTTTGATTCATTAATTCTTTGCATTGTTTTCTTAGTCTCAATTACATTAATTTCTGTTTTGATCTTTGAAATGTCCTCCCTTCTATGAGGTTTGGTCTTTACTTTCTATTCTTTTGTTAGAATCTTGATGTGTTGCATTAGGCTGTAGATTTGTGCTCATTCTGTTTTCCTGATAGGGGAATTTATTGCTATATATTTTCATCTTAGGACTGCCTTCATTGTGTCCCACAGGTTCCAGTATGTTGTACCTGCATTTGTAGATATTGTTTAATTTCTTCTTTAAGTTATCATGATGGACTGGCTGTTCAGTAGGGTGTTATTTAATTTACTTGTGTTATGTAGTTTTTGCAGTTTCTTTTGCCATTAATTTCCAATTTCAGTGCAATATAGCCAAATAATATGCATGGGATACTTTCAATTCCTTTGCATTTACTTAAGATGTTCTGTGGACTAGTACATGGTGTATTTTGGAGAACATCCCATGTGCAGCTGATAATGTGTATTCTGATGTTGTTGGATAGAACTCTGCAAATGTCTATTAAGTCCATTAGTTCATATGTGTGATTCAGTTCTGTTATTTCTTTGCTGACCTTTTGTCTGGTTGATCTATATCTTTGTGACAATGTGTATGAAGGTCCCCTGTGACAATTGTGTTATTGCTTATGTCACTTTTCATGTATATTATTATTTGTCTTACATAGTTGGGTTCTCATGTATTTGGTGTATATATATTAATAATTGTTATCTCTTCTTCTTGAAGTCTTTCCCTAACAAGTATGTAGCGATTTTATCTCTTTTGATCATTTTTGGCTTGGAGTTCACATTGTCTGCAAACAGAACAGCTACTCCTGACTTTTTTTGGGTTCCTGTTGCATGGGACATTGTATTCCAACCTTTAACTGTCAGTCTATAAGTTTCTTTATGAGTTAAGTGTGTTTCTTGCATACAGCATATTGTTGAATTTTGGTTTTGACCCATTATGCCAATTTGTTTCTTTTGCTTGGTGAATTAAGACCATTTATTTTGATGGTTATAACTGATATGTATTGTCGTGTTATTTTCTTATCTTTGTCATGTTATTTTCCTGTTATTTGTTCCCTGCATTTCCCCTTTAATTGCTTGACCTGCCTGGTGGTTTCTGTGTTCTTGGAATTGTGGTTCTTTGTATCTGTATCTAGAGTACTCTAGCTAGGGTTGGTTTGGTGACATAAATTTCTTTAGTTGTTCTTTGTCATGGAAGTATATTATTTTTTCATTAATTTTAAAAGATAACTTGCAGGATGTATCAATATGATTTGGAGGTTGTTTTCTTTCAGGATTTGAAATTCTTTACTCCATGCTCTTCTTCACTTGAGGGTTTGTGATGAGAAATGAGCTGTGATTCTAATGGGCTTTCCCTGACAGTTAATGTTTCCTTTCTCTAGCAGCTTTTAACATTTTGTTTTTGCGCTGAATTTTTGGGATCTTGATTATTATATGTCTGAGTATAGATTTATTTTGGTTATGGCTGTTTGGAGTTCTATATGCCTCACTTATCTGAATATCAGATACTGTTCCCATGATTGGAAAATTTTTTATTACTTGTCCAAATAGTTTGTCATTTATGTTGACTCTTGCTTTTTCATTGATACCTATCAACTTCTATTGTTTTTCTTTGTATTGTCTTAGAGCTCTTGAATTGTATTTCATGGTCCCTTGTTACTTTTAAGAGATCTTTCATGATCACTAGCTGCAATCCTTTTTTCAAGGTCTGAAAACCTATTTTCAGTTTCATTCAAGTGGTTTTTGCTAGCTTTCCATGGAATTTTAAATTTCCTGGATATCTCTTTGAATTTGTTTTATGCCCTTCCTATATTGTTCTTTCAAGGTTTTCAGCATTTTCCTATGCACCTGTATTTTTCATCTATGTTTTCTCTAGCTATGCTGAGCAATTCCTTCCTTAAGGTTGTCATTTCTTCTTCTTTTTTTTTTTTTTTTTACCTGAGAGAGTATATCTGATCTGATTTCCTCTATAGCCTTGTAGATATTTCTTTTACTTCACTTGCTATATTTTCAGAAATTTCAATCATGTGTCTTACAATCTCTTCCATGTCAATGTCTCCTGTACTTGTTCCAGCTGGGCTGAGGGTCCGAGATTGCATTTTGTTTTCCATCTTGTCATTTTCACTGGTTGGTTTATATTTCAGGCCTTTCAATCTTGCTAGTCTCATCCTTTGTGTGTGTCTTTGGGTCTTACTGTGTGGCTGACATTCACCAAGTTGCTGGGTCCCACAGTGTAGGATAGGAGCCAGTCACCTGAATTCCTCCTTCAAAGGCAGTTGGACATACATCCTGGATTCTTCCTGGGCTGAGTAGCCTAAGAGTATTGATGTGAACTAACACTTAGCTTGTTTTATTACTATGGCTTCAGACTTTTCCAGGCTGCCAGATCCATCTATGGTGTGCATAACACCTGGGGCCCTATTGTGTCACTGGGGGTCTTGCAGGCCCACCTGGGTTCCTCCAGGTGGGGGAAGGCGTCGCTGGCACTCTCACATGCCTGCCTATGGTCCTTTGTATGGAAGGAGGGATCACCTGTTCTCTCACTGGCCTGCCATGGTCTTCAGGGTTGGGACACTTTTGCCTGCCTGCTGAGCTCCTTTGGATGAAGGGATTGCTGAGGCTCCTTAGCCCACCAAGGTCCTCTGGGTGAGAGGAGGGCTTGCCCATGCACTCTCAAGCCTTCACAGATCTTCCAGGTGGGGTGAGGGGTCATCAAAGTTCCCACAGGGTGCTGAGCTCCTCTGAGTAGGGGGAAGGATTGCTGTGCTCTCACTGGCCCACCAAAGTCTTCTGGGTGGGGATAGAGGTTTCTGAGGCTTCTACCAACTCGCTGAGGTACTAGGGGTGGAGGAAAGCATCACCAATGTTCCTACCAGCTGAGCTCCTCTGGGTGGGTGGAGTGATCACCCATGCTCCTGCCAGCCTGCAAACATGCTCTGAATGAATAAGTGTTCACCTGGACTCTTGCTGGCTGCTAAGCTCCTCCAGGTAAAGGGAGGTTTGTATGTATGTATAAGTGATTCACTGCTTTTTTATACTTCTAAGATTCTGTTCTTGTGTTTGACTTCCAGGATTTTGATGAGAATACATCATGGACAGTTTCTGTTCCGATCATGGCTTTTTGTTGTTGTTGTTGTTCCTCATGCCTCAGTTATCTGCATGTTGTTTTTTTCCTATATCTGTAATGTTTTGTTATTTCAGTAAATTTTTTATGCTTTTAGTGCTCTCCTAATTCCAATCTTAGTCTTCTTCGCATCATCTAGCATGGATCAATTTTTTCACGTTCTTTTGTTATTTTTAAGATATCTCTCATTATTTAGTCACTGACAACAGTCTTCTAGTTCTGACAGTCTGTCCTCACACCAGCCATTTTGGCTTCCCATAGTTTCAGTAGAAGTTTTCACTTCCTGAATTTCTGTTTTGAGCATTTTTATAGACTCTAATTCTTTCCTATGCTGTTCATTCAAGTTTTACATCAGTTTGCTTAGCTCTGCTAGCTTTTTATTAGTGTCTTCTGTAGGCCTGTTGATTATTTTACTTGGCCCAGTATCTGTTTACTTAGAACTTCTGTGAGCTTGTTAAATGTCTTATTGATCTGCTTTACTTCCTCTGGTGTTATTTTGAATACTTTAAGTGTGTGGCTTTTGGTTTCCAACCATTTGATGCCCCATGGGTCACCTTTGAGACAGCTGGGAAGTTTTTTTGAGGGATTTTGTTGACTTGTGTTCTCATGTTTGTTTGTCTGATTATGTCTTGAGGCTTGCAGGAAACCTTTGTTTCTAGTATGAAGGCCTCTTTAGTTAACTAGTGGAATCATAGTAAATTTTTTTGAATAGTGCATTATGGGGCTGGGGATTTAGCTCAGCAGCATAAGCACCTGCCTTGCAAGCATGCGGTTGTGAGTTCAATCCCCAGTACTGATTAAAAAAAAAAAAAAAGAAAAGTGCATTATAGGGTATATAAGATAAATGTTTATTTTTTAGGATTATTTCTATTGATGAATTATTAATTTTATTTTATGAATTTTATTATATTAATGTGTATTTAACAGGAAAGCAAAATAACAATAAAATAAAATATTGGGCTTTTAATATGTAATGATTATTTATAATAAACATCAACATTTTCCATGTGAACTATTTACTTGCTTACAAAATCTAAAAAATAACAACAGCAATAAATTCCTATGTGAACTACAATGAAAATACAAACAAAAGTTTTTTTCTTCAATTACCACACCTAAATCTTCTCACATGACAATAGCATGCTCCATACACAAGGCTCATTTCCACTGAGAGCACTTGTGTTTAGCTTTCTTTTCCTGCCTGGCAGGGTATACTTGTCACTTCTCTTGCCTTCCTCTTCTGTCAGAAGCTTCCTGTTATATTATGCAATGTGCACTTAGCAGAAAGACATCAATAAAATAAAATATGTATTGAGTAGTGCTGGGAAGATGGTGGATAAGCAGTAAAATAGAGAGCCTTTCTGAGAGAAACAGCTCAGATGCTGGAACAAAACATCCTGGAGAAGACCAGATGGAAGGGGATAGATCCTCTTGACCCAGGAAGAAACTAAAGGGAAAAGGGAAAAGAGGAGAGAAAAGGAAAAAAAAAAAAAGAAAAAGTCATGGACAGAGGACTGTAGCCAGATGCACTCTCACAGGAGCCAGTCCCACTGTGTAAGAAAAGCCACCAGAATCCAAAGACGTGTAGTCATGGTGAAGTTGGGGGTTGCTGAGCCTGAGGGCCTTGGTGGGAGACATGGTCATGGACGGGGGCAGTGGAATGGAGAATGGTTCTCAGCTTGGAGATCTGTGCTGGCTCATGGTGAGTGCAAGGAACTTGGTCCTCTTTCGGGAGTGGGTCACAGGCTGGGTGACATTTTGGAGTCAAGCAGGATAAGCCTGGAACCAGAGCTGCAGCAGCTTCAGTCAGCCACTCCTAGCACAGAGCAGATTGGTGAGAACTGCTTGACTGAATCCTGCCACTGTGTGTGATCCAATAGCCAAGGATGAGGTCTCTCTGAAGTTATATACCTAACCGGCCCTGTCCATGCAGCACACACTAACGTGAAGACTCTCAGAGCTTGACCAGCTCAGAAGGGAGGGGCCAGCCTGGCTTGACTTCAGGGATCATCAGCAGACCAGGGAGGGCAGCACTCCCTAGCCAGCATGCTTCAGAGTAATTGTAGCCAATACAGGCAGTGCCAGGGACCCCTATTATCCACTCATCTGGAAGAAACCAGAAACATGACAAGAGGAAGAAACAAAAGGAAGTCTCAAACTCCCATCCCAAACAATACTGGCCCAGAAGAGGTAAACACAGAAGAGATCAGGGTTGCACACCCACAATGCCTGAAAAAGCAGCATCTGACATAAAGAATTATCTTCATGACATTATAAAAGAACTAAAAACAGAAATTCTAATATAAATAAAGGAAGATATAAGAAAAATAATAAAAGAAATGCTAATACCTCTCAAGAAGATACAGTTGGAAGAATGGAGGGGCATAGAAAAAGGAGAGAAACCTTCAATGAAGAATATAAACAAAATCTAGAATACATGAAAAGATCCAAAGAGATTACCAGGAAATTAAAAGCTCCATTGAAAGATGGCAAAACTGCTTGAAAGAAAGTAAAGTTAGACTATCAAACCTTGAAGACAGATTTGCAATGTGTGATCATGAAAGGAAAGATCTCTTAAAAATAACAAGGAACCAGGAAGTAACAATACAAAGGCTAGAAGATGACAAGAGGATCTATAACTAAAGAACAAAAAATGTGAGTGAAGAAGCAGGGGTAAATGCAAAAGAAATACAAAGGCTATTCACAGAAATAATTAAGGAAAACTTCCCAAGCATAGGAAAAGGAAATGATATTCAGATATATGAGGCATACAGAACTCCAGTCAGCTATAACCAAAATAGATCTACATCCAGACATATAAAAATCAAGATCCCAGAAATCTAACACAACAACAGAATATTAAAAGCTGTCAGAGAAAATAAACAGATCACCTATAAAGGAAAACCCATCAGATTCATGACAGACTTCTCGACACAAACCATCAAATCAAGAAGAGCTTAGAGCAAAGTATTCCAAGATCTGAAAGAAAATAACTTCCAACCCAGATTGACATATCCTGCAAAACTATCTCTTAAAATTAATGGAGAAATGAGATGCTTCCATGATAAAGAAGAACTGGGGGAGTTCATGACCACCAATCCAACCCTACAAAAAATACTGAAGGACATTCTAGAGAGAGAGAAAAAAAGACTATGGTTTCAAGAACAGCGACAGAGGAGGCTTACTGAATGTGGCAGACAGTGGAATAAAGGGGAAAAGTAGACAACCAACAATGGAAAAATAGCATGGCAGAGATGAGGCAGAGAAGATTGGCCATAATTGCTAACATGGATGGCCTTGATACACTAGGGAAAAAAAAAAAAAGAAACACAAGCAGAGTGGATCAGGAGATAGGGTCCAGCAAGACGCTCAAATGAGAAATATATTTAACCTGAAAGAGTCTATGGACTGAAACTCAAAGATGAGAAAATAATGCTCTACGTGACAGGTAACCAGAAAAAAGTGGTTGCCCATCAGCTGCAGATTTGTTGGCAAGACATAACACTTTTATACAATGGATAATTACTCAGCTATAAGGAAAGAAAACCTTGAGGCTCTTGTAAGTAAATGGATACAACTTGAGACCAAGCTCAGGGGTAAAAAGGTTCAGAACCACTTAGGTAAATAGTAGATTGCCTCCCTAACCTAAACACTAAAGGAGTTAGTGGGATACAACATGTACAGTGTACCCTGGGAAAGTGGAAGGGGAGGAATTGTCTAAATAGGGAAGGCAGAGGACATTGGTAATCTTGTACCATGATTTGAAACCCATATTGCTTTCATTGCTCTGTTTAGTTTGATTATATTCTGTTCCAGTTTGTCTACTTGTACTAGATTTGAGGGCATAGACAACTATTCCAAAGATACAGGATATACTATGGTAAACATTTTCAATCTCCTATTAACTTAAACCCTGTATTGCTTTCACTGCCTTGTTTTGACTAATGTTATTTGAATCTGTCTTGTTCAATCACTGTCTTGTTTTGATTGATTTTATTTGAATCTGTTATGTTTGATAGTATCAAGTCTGAGAGTATAGGTAACTACTCCAAAGACAATAAGATTTACTATGATATCCATTCTGGTTTGACTATTACCCTCTTTTGAAGTCCTATAATGTCCCAATGTTTTGTTTTTATTGATTTTATTTCATACTGCTATGTTCAATTTTATTGTGCCTGATGATATGGGCAATTCTATTGAAGATAACAAGAGACATCATGGTAACCATTGTAAATCACCTTGTATTGTGGTTTTAAATTATGTACTAAGTCCATCCTTTTGTTTTGAATGACCCCATTTTTATTGTTTTCTCATTTGGTTTTATTCTTTTCAAAATAAAAATTAAAAAATATGTATTGCCTATTTAGAATAAACAGCAACATTTTCAACATCAACTATTGATTACAAAATCTAAAAAATAAAAGAAATAAATTTCTATGTGAAATAAAATTAAAATATAAATATAACTCTACTACAAAAATAATCTTTAATTATCACACCTAAGGCAGTTTTCATACATAGAAAACAAAATGTTCCATACACAAGTGTCACTTATACTGATAGCATATATGCTTTGTTTTCCTGTCTTTTTTGGTAGGAAATACTTGACATCTTGCTGGTCTTCCTGTTTTCTTAGGACGTTATGGTGTTATTTCTGTCTGTTCACTGATCTGCTGCAGAATTCTTTTGCAGACTTGCTTGGCCAGATATATATTGTTCTTCCTCTGCTGTAATTGATCATTTATCAATTCCAGTCCCAATCCTCAAAGAAAATTTCTCCTTGATGTTTTGTGCTTATTTTGTCAACTATAAAATTATTTATGGCTGACATGTTTAGGATCAAGTAAAGCACAACCATTAGCCAACATTTTGTTTTGAGTGACATCATAGTTTCTGCATAACTTATCAACAATACCTACTCCATCTTTAATTTTGTTGTAAAATACAAACATTTCTGGTTTTGTGTTGAGGATTCACTATCAAATTTTTTTTTTGATACAGGGTCTTGCTATGTAGTGAAGGATGGTCTTGAAATACTATATAGCACAGACTGACCTTGAATTCACAGGATCCTCTTACCTCAGCCTCCCAAGTGCTGGAATTACAGTCCTACACCACCATATCTGGCTTCACTGTCAATCTTATCATTATGGTATAATGTTGACATTATGACTACTTTGTTTTGAGGTCAATGTTATACCTTTCTGAAATCCAAACATTGTACTGTACATTTCTCTATTGTGAACTTGCAACATTTTTTCAGGAATCTCTGTTTCATCCTTAAAGTTAGTTCTCATTCTGGGGAGGTATAGCTCAGTGACAAAATCACCTGCCTGGCAAATGTGAGGTGGTGAATTCAATCTCCAGTACCCACCCCTCCAAAATATATATATATATATATATATATATATATATATATATATAGTATACAGTTCTTATGCTGGCCAATTGGTTTTCTTGTAGCAAATGTAACATCAATGGGTAATTAGTGAACCAACTATTGAATATGACCTTCGGGTTCATTTTTGAAATAAGTTCAACAAGTCTGTTTATAGTGTCATATAGTTTATTACTGTGAAAATAAAGACCTGGTGGCTGAGTTCCAGGATAAATTTCTAAATTCAACGTGTAAAATATCTTTGCATATACTAGGGCATATATTTTATACCATATTTGGAAGATTTATTTGGCATTTATTGCAGACAGTTTTAACAACTATAAAATGATGAAAGTTGTTTGTCAATTGTCAGGTCTTTAGACAGTGTATACATTTTTGACAACTTGAAACAAAGATTTCAAAAAATGAGCAAATAGCAGCCAAATTGTTGGATTTTTTTCTCTCTTGGTAGGTCTTTTTTGTCATCAAAACTTAAGCTATTTTGCTGAGGCTATAGCTCAGTGGCACAGTGCCTTCATGGAAAACATGTGAGTTCAATTTCCAGAACAAAAACAACAACAAAAAAGCTATTTTGAAGGAAATCAAATTGAATGTCATTATTATTTTAAAAACTTCAATGCTACATCTGTCATTTCTCTATAAATCCTTTAGATTCTGATGATTAGAACAATAAAGTGTTACTGTGAAGGCTTTCATTTCCAATAGTGAAGTGTCATGATAAATATATTTTTATTACTATTGATGAATAAAGAATTTTTCACTTGTATTACATTATTAGTATAGTTCAAACCATTTTGTAGCATATCATCTGTTACAAACAATCCCCAACATTGAATTACAGTGTTGGCATTCTATCCAATAAATTTCACCCCTGGGAAGAACCTTCTGACCTAGTTCTAGCATTGGATCATTTAGGTATATATGACTGTTTTATAGCATTTTGACTAGTCAAATATTTATTTACATTACTGTTTTCTTCCTCATCTGAATCAAGGTTTTTATTCTGTACTTCTCTGTCTGTAATATATTGCTCCACCTCATTGTCACAATTTCTTTGTCTTACATGATCCAAGTCATCATTGGTAGCTGAATCACCTGATAACTCACTTTCAAGCTCCTCCCAAAGTTGTAAAAGCAGATTTTCATGCAACATTGTACTGAATCGTCTAATTCTAAGAGAAAAATCAAAAGAACATTTAATAAAACAAATTATAAATATACAAAAATGTAACACATCACATAATGAGGGTAGAACTCACCTGTTGACACTTTGACACATATGCATGTACCTTGCTATCAATTAGGTGAACACAAAGATTGCCTCCTGTATTCTCACAATGTAGCTACTGAGACACACAGTAGCATACAATTCACATGTTACCTATCAGCCTTTATCTCTGTTCCAGGATCCACCCACCTCCATTTACCCCATATGAGAAGTTTCAGTGTACTTGGCTCAGTATCCAGTCCTCCAGCAATGGGCCATAGTATTATTAATGACCAGATACTGGCATTCTGAGAAAACCAATTAATAGCAACAGCTATGTAACTTTGGCTATAGTAAAAAAAATCAGTATCAATTGTAATGTTGAATAAAAACTAAGTATTAACAAGCCCTAATGGCCAATAATGTACTATCCTCAACCACAGAAAAGAGGTCTATAATCATAGTATAAACACTAACACAAACCAAATATTGACCTACAGTAAATATCTACTAAATGCAATAAATTAACCTCTACTAACAATAGAGCAGTATTCAATAGCAATAGTGTAAAGTTTACTGGCAATTTAGAGATTCACAAAGCTTATTCGTTATACTAGTAAAGGTAAAGTGGTATGAAAAGGAGTGAAAAGTTAGATAGGAGGTATTGAGGAGTAACACAAAATTTGTAGTATTAGGGAATAGTTGCAAGAAAAAATGAACAAAAAAAATAAATAGAGCAAATACAGGAAAGAAGAAAAAAGTTCATGTGTGCGTGTGTGCCCACGCGCCCACGTACTGGAAATCAAACTCAGCACCTTGCACTTGTCAGGCAGGCGCTGTGCTGCTGAGCTATATCCTGGCCTGAAAGAATGTTGCAAAGGGCAAAAAGACTAAGAGAGAAGAACTAAAAGAGGAAAAAAAAAACCCTCAACCCCCCCAAAAAAAAGCCTAATGAAGAAAAGATAAAAATAATAAAAGCAGAAAAATTTTTAAAAATTTAGTCAAAAAAAATTTTCCTGTTTTTGAACAAGTGGTTCCTTTTCAAGATCTGCAGTCCTGGATTCCAGCCAGTCATAATTTTCTCTGCTGAGCATAGAGCTTATGGGTTTCTGAAGTGCTCTCCCTGCACCAGAGGCCCCTCTGTCTACCCCAGGCTGTGGTTATAATCCTGGCTAAGGTGCATCCTTGATCCCATTGGTAGAACAGAAACACCATCAGTCTTCTCATCTATGTTGAATGTAGCCCACAGGGTAGGGGTTCGAGTAGACTGTTGGGCTTAATATCAATAATCATGAGGTCTGGTTGCTTCCTTCTCCACCTGGGCATTGTCCTCATCCAGGATAAGCTTGGCTAGTCAGTTTTTGCCTCTACTGCTCTGTGCCAAGGGAAAGCAAAATGTAGAGCCAGGTTGATACAACAGAATGATAGAATGTCTCACCCTTGCATAGGGTTGGGGGACACTGGCATGCAGAGCAGGCCTGCTTTATAACATTGGGGTGGGTTGTTGCCATGATGATATTTGTTTTAGTGTGTGAACAACCAGCCCTTAGCATTATTCCTCAGGTTATATCTCCAAAGCCAGAAGGAATTTTAGCCTTTACAGTGCTAATAGGAATTTGCTGTATTGAAATGTCACCCAGTGGCCCATCTTGGGCCCTAGTGTGACTTATCCCATAGCACAGTGCTTTTCCACTTTACTTTTGTTTTTCTCTCAAAAATATAACTGCTCTAAGTCAAGCACTAGACAATATTGCAGATACAAAGATCAACAAAGCAGATATTCTTTATCCTCTACATGGAAACATTTATTATACAGGAGGGAAAAAGGCAACAAAATCCAATACTGTTAGATGGTGGTAAAAGCTTAAAGAAACAAGTAGTATTAAATACAAAAAGTATTTCGATTGGCCACCAGACATCAGTTTCAACATATTTTCTATCACCTGAGCTCAACATTAGTTTGTTTTTTTTTTAAAAAAAAAAAAACTTTTGAAGACTGAAAAAGATTACATTTAGTTAATATATTTGGATAGCTTGGACACACATACATTATTGAATATCCTTACCCAAGGATATGGTACATGTATTTTAGGTACTTCTTTCAACAGATATGTAGTTTTGTATGTATGTGTTCCACATCTAAGAATCTTGCTCATTTATTGAGTTCGATCACATACATTTTACTTTTCTATGGAAAATAGAACGCCATCTGGTAAAAGATTTCTAATGTTGTCCACCGAACATACTATCTGCTATGATTTTCCCACAGATGTCTTTGATCTGATCACAGTACTAAATTTTTTTTAATGACAAAAATATTACACTCATTCTTAGTATGACTAAAATTTTTTGGTCAAAACAACTATTCTCAATGTGCTATACCCTGAAAGTCATCTGATTAGCCATAATGTTAGCTTATACAAGTAACAGTCACAAGTAACAATCACAAGTCACAAGTATGGCTGAGTGTGAGCTTCTACAGTATGGCTACTACTACATGATAATTTTCACTCTCAGTATGCACATTATTTCTAAAACCACAGAAGTCAAACCACAATGGAAAATTCAGCTAATCTGAAGAGAAACAGCAAGATAATATTCTGCAAGACTTTCATGCAAATTTCTGCATGCGCTAATGTGGCCTATATTTCTACTGCCTCTTCAACCCTCCAATGAAGGAAAAATTATGCAAAACTCTGTTTCTTTCTGCATCATATGATGGCTAAAATGGGTGATGTGGTATATGCAATACTTCTTGCAATATTGTGCTTTGCATACAAGAATTAGAAATCCTAGCAGTTGGATCTCAGAATAAGAGTTTGCCTCTGGCTCTACATTCAATTTCATAGGCAAGCTTTAAATATTGGTGAGATATATTAAACATCTCATAGAACTTAAAAGTTTGCTCCTTTTTCAATATGTGAATGAACCTCTGAGTACTCTGAAGATCTTCATCCAACCATTTTCCAAGAATTACTTAGGTTGGGAAATAAACATTACCTATGAAAATAACCTGTTAAACATTACACACACACAAGCATGTATGTAGTCCAGTTATACCCCAGGATTGTCAGCAGCTAGGGAATGTCTGCTGCTTTGATTCATCCTTAAGGCAAGTAATCTAAATGAGATTATTTTTCCACACCACTTCAGGGTGACAAAATTTCCTCTTTGGAGGCCTCTATGAGTCCACTGATAGATGTGACGAGGGAAAGCATGAGTGGGCTTGCTGCTAATAATTCAGTTTTCTGGTGGCATCTAGTTTAATAGTCCTTGTGTGGCTCAGACCCCATATCACTGCATGGAGTACAAAAGCTGGGTAGCGCAGTTTTGCTCTAAAATCTGGCTTGCCACGCGAGTTGACAGCCCAGTCTAGGTTGCCCACACTGTCTTTTCTTTACTCAGCCCTTTTCAGGTGAGATGGCCATTTCTCTTCACTTTTTCCTCTGTGGATTTCTTTTTTTCTCCTACCCTCCAGCTTTACTGGACCGATAATGAACCAGTTGAATATTTATTTCATGATTCCTAAAAAGTTAGTAAAGTATATACAGTATCTCTTAAAGAATCTTTATTTACTTCTAAGTTTTCTAAACTCTTAATTTATACTCTATAGAAAAAAGCATTTTTAAAAAGGCTCTGAATTGTTTCTTCCAAGATATCCAACTAAATATTTCTATAAGTCCACTGTGTCTTCTTTTGTTTCCTTCAAAGAAGTGGAAGTAACTGCAGATAAACCACTCCCACATTCTAAGTGCTATGACTGGAAAATGTAAACTGGCTATATGACCTATTTTACTTGCTACTATTGGGCTTATTGTGTGGATGATTTTATTTAGATACCTACATACAAACAGAGTAAGATGAAGTCATTTTCAGATACTTTTTGGATGGGAATGGTCCTTCTGATGTATTAAATATCTTTGGTAAACAGTCTACCAATTGTAAGCCATCTTCTAAGACCGCAGTAGGCAAAGCATCTTCTGGTAGAACCCTGAGGCCCTGTCATAGGCATCAGAAATTGATGTTTTCTCAGGATACACTGGGTTAGGATACAGAAACCTTTTTCATACCCTTGCTCTCTTCACTTTAGATCCGTCTGTCTAGGTAGCCTGCGGATCACAGCCCAAATAAAGTTGGCAGCTTTCCCTGAAGGGCAGAAAGTTCTCAGAGTGTGGATCTAGGTCCAGAACATTCCCTAAGAGAATTGTTTACAAAGAATCCTTTTGAAGTCTTAGGAAGAAAAAATGACTAGCACATAGCTTAGGAGGTTGA
The DNA here is from genome assembly GCA_004027455.1 of Hydrochoerus hydrochaeris. Taxonomy (NCBI): domain Eukaryota; kingdom Metazoa; phylum Chordata; class Mammalia; order Rodentia; family Hydrochaeridae; genus Hydrochoerus; species Hydrochoerus hydrochaeris. The sequence continues at coordinate 206,520 of PVLA01001488.1, forward strand.
GTCAGAAGTAGCACAAATTCAAGCCCAGACTGAATAACACAGTAACTTAGTGAGACCTTAATTAAAAGCAGGGAGGGGGACTGGAGATACCATTCAATGTGAATTTCAGGGCTTGGATTCAATCCCTACTACAAACATCTTGTCCACTGGGGAAGAACAGCCCCCTTTCTTCCTTGCTCACTTATTTGCTTGTGATTCTTTAAAAATAGAAATATATAAAGCAACAATTATGATAGCAACTTCCTGGGTTTGTAACACATACACATATAATGGACATACCAAAAACAAGGGAAGGAAGGCTATTGCTACATGAAGAAAGGCTTCTAATCCCACTGTAAACAAGCTAATACAAGCTCAAGTTGATTCTGATAAATTGAGAAATACACTGCAAGCCATAAAGCAACCATTAAGAAACTAACACTATAATGAAAAAATAATTTAAGGAATTAAAATTATTAAATTAGAAAATATAATAATACAAAAAAAGTAGTAGAGATAAAGATGTGAGACATATAGAAAACAAAAACTAATATTGTACACCTCAATCCATCAATAGTAACATAATAATAAAATGGATTAAGCATTGTAGTTAAAAGAATTAACATATCCAACTATATGCCATTTACAGAAGAGAACTTGAAATTCAAAACAAAACATACTGAAAAAATAAGGAATATCACATAAACAGGTGCCATAAGAGCAAGGATGGCTAGATAAATACCGGACAAAATAGACTTTAAAAAATTACTATAGATAAAAAGATAAGTGACAATGACAGAAGGGCCAATCCAACAGGAAGATGTAACAATTATAAAGATGTGCACATAGCTAAAGTTCAAAAACATAAGTGAAAAATGACAGAACTGAAGGAAGAAATATACCTGATTTTCAATGACTGAAGTAACAACTAGGAATAAGATCATAAAAAAAAGACTTGTACAACACTACAAACTAACTGTATCTAAAAAAAACAAAAACCCTATATATAGTCCATCCAACAATGTCAGAATACATATTTTTCTTAAGTGTAGAGAAAATATGTTCTAAATGCAAATCAAAGCCACAAAGAAATACATTATTCACCAACAGAATTCTTATGCCTAGAAAGAGGGACAATAAAAAGTGCTGGTGAGAAAATGGAGAAATTGGAAGCTTCAGATGCTGCTGATGAGGATGGAAAATGGTGCTATAACTTTGGGGAACAATTCAGTCAGTCCTGAGAAAATGAGTTATCAAATAACCTATATATTCCATTTCTACATACATAACCAAGAGAAAAAAATGTCTACAAAAAAGCTTTGTGTTCTTAATAGTATTTTCATAATGGTGAAACATGGAAACAACCCAATATTCAACAGATGAATGGATAAAGTGTGCTATATCTATACAATGAATTATTATTTGGCAATAGAGAAAGGAAGTACTAACAGATACTACTACGTGGATGAGTCTTGATAACATTATACAATGAAATAAGACAATCACAGAAGACCATATAGATGCAATCAATACACAGTGAATGTTAACATTTTTGTTTGTTTTTGCTTTTTGGTGCCAAGGATTGAACTCAAGACCTCATGCTTGCCAGGCAGGCACTTACTCTGCTGAGCTATATCCCCAGCCCTTTCAAATAACTGCCTCATTGAAATTATGTCTTTTTGTTTTTTTGTTTGTAATGTTTACATTTTAAAAACTTTATTACAAGACACACTGCCATTAACCCCTTAAAATTCTTTCCCTTGCCAGTGTATTTCTTTTTGAAATAGTGAAACTGTTTCAAAACTGTTTGTGATAGTGAAAATACTTGACTATTGATTTATATGTAAATGATCTCTCCATAAAGCTGTTACAACTACTAAAAAGTGAGATGAGCTGATTTCTACTAGTCTGGCCTCCAGTGCACAGCCTGGCATTCTCCTGCCTCAGTAATTGCAACTCACTGACTGTCTGCTTGGACCTTTCTTTTATAAGGAAGATATGCTCATAAGTGAGCATGGGATTGTAGGATGCTGAGAAAAATGTACTTCTGTATGGTTAGGGTTTTATAAAAAAAATAATACTAATACCTGGTAAAAACAAAGGCTAGGCGTTGAGGTTACTGAGTAGACAATAAGATACCAGCCTCTCTGGTGGTCTGTCCTTACATGTTATAGGAGTTTGAGACCCAGGAATGTTACATTTCATTTGATAAACACCACAAACACCATAAAACCTAAGAAAGTAATATTTTTACTAACTGCCTTTCATTTATAATTTGGTTATGAAATTTTAATTTACTTTTTCATAAAATAAAAACATATCCTCTTGATGTTGCTTTATCAGCATATTTTTTAAAGTCACCTCTTCATATGATGATGTTTTACAGATTTTCATAGAAACAGAACAAAAGTTTATTCTAAAACGATTGATCAAAATGGTTTTTAGCTACTGAGAGATTTTTAATAGCTTCATTAATCTTTATTTTTTGGAAATATGTGTTAAAATGATTAAATTTGAGAAATCTTATCAAGTGCTTTTTAAACATATTTTTAGAACTTAGGAAATTCTGTACATTCTTTCAGTGACTAATATTTTAGTGGTATGCATGCTCTGTCAATGACATTCATTAACCAGTTTTCTATTAATGTCATCATTGTAAAGGTATACCATAGTTTTATTTCATCTATATCATTGTTTTGGGTCAAATCAGTAACACATTTAAATATTTTTTTATTTATTTATATTTCAAAGAGAATAAAACTTAACAAAACAGAATAAAGCCAATTAAAACAAAACAGTGAAAGTAATACAGGACTTCAGAACACAATAGGAAATCAACAATGACTATAATGCCTCTTTAGTGAACTTTAGTGTTTTTTTGTTTGTTTGTTTGTTTTGGTACTGGGGATCAAACTCATGACCTTGCACTTGCCAGGCAGGCACTCATACCACTGAGCTCAGTCCCCGGCCCAATATGTCTGTATGTATGGGGGGGGGGGGGTTGGTTGTTTTTTGTTCGTTTGTATCAGGGATCAAACTCATGACTTTGTGCTTACCAGGCAAGTGTTTAAGCCACTGAGCTAAATCTCCAGTCCCTATAATGCCTCTTATCTTCAAAATTGCTGTAAATCAGACATAGTAAATCAAATAGAATGAAACCAATCAAAACAGAACATTAAATAAAACAAAACAATAAAACAGAATAGTGAAAACAATATTGGATTTCAAACACAAGACAGAAAGAAATCTCCCATATTTACTATATTGTATACTGTTATCCTCTTAATAGACGCTCAAGACTACCAGGCTTAGGCCTACAAAGTCAATCAAATAATACAAACATTAAGTTGCTTTTGTACCTCAGTTGCTGTCAACTCAGCCTGTCCTCCAAATCAGCCCATTGCTGGGGGTGGCAGGAGGCAGTGTTCTTGTCTCTTAGCCTGCATGCGGGTTAGCTCACAGGAAGGGTGAGTTGGCTTCTTGTTACTCCTCCAAGGTCCAGCATGACTTTTGCCAACTCATGGAAAGGGCAAATTGGCTTGTTTCTCTTCCTAGGTCCTGCATGGTTTATGCCCATTTAAATATTTTTCATGATGTACTCTTCATTAATTATCAAATAACTGAATAATATCTTTATTATTTAACTCTTGAATTACTATTTTGATATCATATGAACAGTTTCTAATGCCAGAACAGTTTCTCATTTCTCCATTCATCAGTCACATGCAGAACTGAGAAGCAGGACTGAGGAAAAATGTTTACTATCTAAGTTCAAGCTTTTTTTTTTTTTTTCTTTTTGAGACAGGTTCTCCCTATGCAGTTCAGGTTGGCCTTGAGCTCACTTTTTAGCCCAGGCTGGTCTTGAACTCACAACAGTCCTCCTGCCTCAGTCTCCCAAATACTGGGATTACAGATGTGTGCCACCATGGCCAGCTCAAGTTTTATTCCAAGGAAACACAGCCTGTGGTGCAGCAAGAATTATTGATTTTTTAATCCTACAATTCTCATGTGAATGCGATTTCAACACACACACTGGTGTTAAAATCCTGGTCAACATAAACTTTTATTACACACTGATCTTAGTGATAGTTCTGGTGTTTTTTATTCTATGAATAAACAAGGGATCTTCTAAGTGATGGTAAAGTCAAGACTAGAAATCTATGTTTGCTGACTCTCCTTTCTACAATATCACTGAAATGAAGTGAGAAACAAGTTACCAAATCATGGAACACATTTTGCTTGAAGAAGCTCAGGAGATGAAGACCTTAAGAGGAAGTGATAATCTGAATTAGGTCATGAAAGAGGAACAGAAATTCACCAAAAACCAAGATCATCCAGGAAGCATTCTCTCTTCTCCTTATTCTCAATACTCAGCAGACATGAACTCCTATGAATCTTATCTCTTACTAAAAAGAGCACTCATTGAGTACTATTTGCTAAGTACCATGTCAACCCCTCTATAAGCATTACCTAACAGTACAACAGCAGACCTGTGAAGGAAGGATCAATCTAATCTCTTTTTTGAAAGTATGTGTTTGGAAGTTAAATATTTATGGAAATATGTTATCATCAGTCTGAAGGACCTATAAAATGTTAAAAACAAGCCTCATTAAAATACCAGAAATGACAGGCCTCTTCTGCACCCTTGTCCAGATACCTTATGCCAGCACCAGCTACCTTCATCCTGAGACAGCTTCCTGTTATAAGGGAGACATGTGTGGCCTGCAGATAGCAATCTATCCAACACATCTCCAAACCAGCAGGTGATGATGAAGACAACACACAAAACCTCAGAAGCTGAGAGGGCACTGAGGGGACTAGGAACTGGTCCTGCCTTAGGCAGCATGTGCTGCCTCACCTGGTCATAGCATAAATCTGATGATAGGTTAGGGACCAGATCAATCTCTCCTTACTCTAGGTTCCTTTTCTATTGGTAGCAAGAACTGTTTCTCATCAACTGTAAACTCCATCTCCAGAAACCATTTTCCTAACTTTGCCATTACTGTTACCTCCTGCACTCGCCCAGGTACTCCTCATTCTCATCTACCTGCTAAGTCACTTTGCCCCACAGTTGTTACCTTAGTGCTGACCTGTCACCACTGGAGAGACTCAGGCTGCTTCCTGACTACCCTGGACCTCATCTCAGGTCCAGATTTAGCTCAGTGGCTTAAGCACTTGCCTGGTAAGTGCAAATTTCTGTTAAGCATACAGAGGACTCATTGTGATTACTAGTTTGTCATTCCACCATTTAATCCTACTGCTGAATCTTAGCCCAAATTTTTAGCAAGTTATTTAAAAACTGGTTGTATAATGCACACCTGTAGTCCCAGCCACGTGGGAGTCTGAGACAAGATCAATAAATCACTAGAGTCCAGGAGTTCAAGGTTACCCTGAGCAGCAGAGATCCTGTTGTACAAAAAAATTTTTAAAAAGTCATGATTACAGCTATTTCTTTGCAGCCTTTGTTAGATACAAAAATGTTATCTCAAATCTATAAATCAAGACTACATCATTTTATGTTAAGGACTTGAGCTCCTGCAGATTTTACTTTCTGCAGGAGTCCTAGTACCAGTTGCCCTGGAACACCAAGGGACCACTGTAGTTGAAATTTGTCAAGGGGAACTTCTAGGAAGATGGCAGAGCAATAAACAGCAATGCAGCAACCTCTCCAAGATTCGGAATCTAGACTTTAGAAAATAATAACTTGAGGAAGAAAATGAAGTGGATTCCAGGACCCAGGTGGGATCTGAAGGAAAAATCTGAGTCCACACAGAAAATACACCACAACACAGAAAAAGAAAGGGGTAGACTGCACTTATTCCCTGGCTTCCAGCTCTAAGTGTGAGAGAAGAGTATCAAATATAGAGACACAGTGAGGGCAGGTAACTCCAGAGGGGTTCAGGGAAATACAAATGGAACAGAGTAGTGGATGTTACACACTACAACAGATGGTGAGTGACTTCAGTCTAAGTGATGGCTGTGTACCTTAGAGAGGATGATTGGCCAGATACCATTTTAGGGAGAGGCCAACTGAACCTGGGACTCAGATCAGCCATAGGCTGCCTTCATCTCAGAGCCTTCAATGTTGAAATCCCACAGTGACTGGGTGAGGAAAAACCAGAGGAGATATCCAGGGTAGCCAAGGTCAGACAGGCAAGAGATATCCAGAGTGCTGTAGGCTGAATAACTAGCCCCCAACCCTGAAACCAGAGCCCAGGATCACCCTGAACTTCAGCAGAGTTGAAAGAATCAGAATCTGCATCCTGCCTTAAACGTAATGCAGCTTGCTGGGATTATCCAGCACACTGCCCTAATCATACTTAAGATTTGCTGAGATCATTCAGCATATATCTGAGCTCAGTGACAGCAAACACAACCTGAATTGGACACTACCACAAAACTAGACCCTAGAAAATACCCACAGGCTTCAAATCATAGAGAAATGTTTGGTTTTTTTACCCCCTTTTTTTTTTGTTTTTTTCTGTGTGAACATTTTTAGTTTTTTGTATTGTTTTCCTTGTTTTTTTCTTTCCCTACTGTATTCTTTACCACTTTTCCAAAGTTTTGGTGATCTTCCTTTGTTCCTTAGCCTTGCTTCTAATCTCTTTCTCTTCTATTTCTCTATTTGTTCCTTTTATCCCTTTTAAAATTTCTCTGACTGTAAAGTTGCTCTATTGAATAGATTACTTACTGTGTATACTTTTTGATTTTAGATTTTGTTATATAACTATAAAATCTTGTGCCTGTGGTTAAAGGTGGCAAATAACCAGTTATCACTTTGGCATCCTAGAGTGTGATTGATACTACTGTTATTACTGATTGTACTATTTTAGTCAAGATGACATAGATGTGATCAACTTTCTTCCTTGTATGCCAACACCAAGATTGTCTAGGGGTTATAAACAATACCACAGTGCAGTATCAAAGAACTGGGTGCTAGGTCAAATAGGCAGAAACCTCTCATCCCTATTAAACTGAAGAGGTAGGATCTGGGGACAGACTCAAACTTCAAAAGCCAGCTATGCCTAGATGACTTCTCTGAAAAGTAGTCATTTACTAGTAATCATGGTATCTTCTGTAAGCAATTTATAAGCATCAGTGCAGAAATAAAATTTTAAAAATAGCAAATGAGAAAACACAGAAGCTAGATGCAATCTTAAGACCAGTGCCAGGGAACACTGACATAAAAGAAAAAGAAATCAAAAGCCATCCAGCTAAATTTTCTGAAACAGCAGGAGTAACAAACCAGATGAATGAGTCTCTAGAAAATAAATCAAAAATAATTACATAGATAAACAAATGATGACCATAATGAAGCACATGGTAGTGAAACTGGAGCAGTAGAAGCTTAGGAAAGTGATAGAAACCATGATTGCCTAACATAGGAAAGAAATGGTTTCCAACATAAGAAATGGATTCCATGAAACAGATATCCAAGAGATTAAAAGATCTATTCAAAGTAGATGCAGTAGAATCAACAAATGTAAAGACAGAATATCAGATCTAGAAGATGAGTTTGCAATCAGCAATCATCAAATGAAAGACTTTTAAAAAATAGCAAAAATCATATAAAAATCAATTCAACAACTGTTAGATGATGAAAAGAATAATATTAAGATTAATCAGAATCAATAAAAAAAAATCAAGAACTAGCACAAAGGACATAAAAAAATCTGTTCACAGAAGTAAAAACAGAAACTTCCCAAACATGGAAAAAGGCTTTGATACACAAAAGTGAGGCCTCTAGAACTCCAACTAGCCATAAGTAGGAAAAAAAAATACATCAAAGCATACAATAGTCAAGATACCAGAAAGTTAACATAAGAACAGAACATTAAAAGCAGTTAGAAAAAAGAAACAAGTCACCTAAAAAGGAAAGCCCATTAGAATCATAGCAGACTTCTTAACTCAAACCATCAAGTCAAGGAGAGCTTGGATTACACTATTTTAAGCCTTCAAAGAAACCAATCTCTAATGCCCATTGATGTACCCTACAAAACGATCAGTCAAAATTGAGGAGAAATAAGATACTTCCATGACAAAGAACATCTGAAGAAATTCATGACCATCAAAACAGCAATTCAAAATGGTCTAAAGGATATTCTAGAAAAAAAAGATAACAAACACTACAATTCATGAACTCAAAAGGCAAGACAAGGGAAAAGAAAGGGAACTGACAAAAAGAAAATAACATGACCAGGATATGCTAATACATATCAGTTATAACCATTAATGTAAATGGCCTCAATTCATGAATTAAAAGAAACAATATAGAAGAGTGGATTAAAAAACAAGGCCAAACAATATGCTGCATACAAGAAACACATTTAATTAAAAAAGAAATCCATATAAAAGTCAACAGAAATAATACTTAAAAGTAATACTTTATGTCAAAGGAACAAGGATAAAAGCAGGAGTAGCTATCTTATTTGCAGACAAAATGGATCTTAAGCTAAGGCTGATCAGAAGACACAAAGGTCACTACATACTTGTTAAGGGAATAATTCAGGAGGAAGAAATAATAATCATAAATATATATGCACCAAATACCAGCACACTCAACTATATAAAACAAACATTAATGGATACGAAAAATCAGGAAAGTACTAATACAATTGTAATGGGGGCCCTCAATATTCCATTGTCACATAAAGATCAACTAGACCAAAAAAAAAAAAAATCAAACAAATATCAGAGCTGAATCAAACCTTTGAACAAAGGGACTTGATAACTAGTGTTCCACTCCACAATAAAAAAATACACATTCTTCTCAGGAGTATATGGAAATTTCTCCAAAACAGATCACATACTAGTTCACAGAATATGTATAAGTAAATGTAAAGGAACTGAAATTACCCCATGCATATTATCAAAACATATTGTAATGAAATTGAAAATCAATGGCAAATAAACCAATAGAACTTCATAAACACATGTAAATTAAATAACCTCAACAACCAAGGGGTCACAGATGAAACTAAAGAAATTAGACAATTTCTACAGTTAATGCAAAACAACATATTAGAACTTAAGTGACATGAAAGAAATACATAGTGGTGAAGTCCCACATCAGAAAGACAGAGTGAGCTCAAACAAATTATCTAGTGTTGAACCTCAAGCTTCTAAAAAAAGAGGAAGTTAAACCCAAAGTATATGTGAGGGAGGAAATTATAAAGAACAGAGCAGAAATTAATGCAACTGAGACTAAGAAAACAATACAAAGAATCAGTGAATTGAAGAGTTGATTCTGTGAAAGATTAAATAAAAGAGACAAACCATTACCCAACTTTATGATAAAAAGGAAAAGGAAGGCTCAAATTCATGGAATTAGGAATGAAAACAGCAAAGTCACAATGGATCCTGAGAAATGCAGATGATGATCAATACCTACTTCAAGAACCTGTATTCTACTAAGATGAAAAATGCAGAAGAAATGTAGATTCCTAGATATGTATGAATTACCAATCCTGAATCAAGAAGACTTAAAAAATTCTGTAACTCCGTATCAGTCCATGAAATTGAAAAAGTAATTTAAAAACTACAACAAAAAGAAGTCAAGGTTCTGATGAATTTACTGAATGCTACAAAAAATTTAGAGATCTAATACCACTCCTCTTTAAACTCTTTACTAAAAGTGAAAGGAAAGCAACTCCTAAACTCTTTCCTGGAAGCAAGCATTATCCTGACAGCAAAACCAGAAGAGGATGCAACCACAAAAGAGAACTCCAGGTCAATTTCCTTAATGAACATAGATGTAAAAATTCTCAGTAAGATACTGGCAAACAGAATGCAGCAAATTATCAGTGAAGTTATACACCATGACCAAGTAGGATTCATCTCATATATGCAGGGATGGTTCAACATACAAAAAGCAATAAATGTAATATACCACATTAACAGAAACAAATACAAAAAATCACATGATCATCTCAGTAGACAAAGCAAAAGCATCTGATATGTTCATGATAAAAACCCCTACAGAAAGTTGGGCATGGTGACACATACCTGTAATCTCAGCACTTGGGAAGTTGAGGCAGGAGGATTAAGTTTGAGACCAGTTTGGGCTACAAAGTGAGCTGAAGGCCAGCCTGAACTGTATATAGCAAGACCCTGTTTCAAAAAGACAAAAACAAAACAAAACCTACAGAAAACTAGAAGATCTTTATCTCAATCTGATAAAAGCCAACTATGACAAACCAATAGTCAACATTATACTAAATGGTCAAAAACTGAACACTTCCACTGTAAAATCAGGTTGAGACAAGGATGCCCACTATCACTACTCCTATTCATTGTATTTCTGGAAACAATGGCCAGAGCAATTAGAGAAGAAAAAGAAATAAAGGAAGAAGTTAAATTATCATCATTTGAAGATGACATAATACTCTACATAGAAGGCTCCAAAAACTCCACCAAAAGGTTCCTAAATTTAATAACCAAATTTAGTAGCATAACAGGATACAAAGTCAGCACTCAAAAATCAATAGCATTTTTGCACACAAATAACAAACTCACTGAGAGAAATATTAGGAAAACAACTTTCACAATAACATCAAGAAAAATGAAATACTTAAAAATCAATCTAACAAAGGATGTAAAAGACTTTTACATTGAAAACTATATTACTCTGAAAGGAGATTGAAGAGGTTATCAGAAAAATTTGTTTTTGAATAGGCAAAGCCAATATAGTGAAAATGGCCATACTTCCAACACCGTTATACAGATTTAATATAACCCTGATTATAAATCAATATATATGTCACAGAACTACAGAAAACAATTGTAAAATTTGCTTAGAATCAGAAAAGATCTAGAATAGCAATAGAAATTCTGAGCAACAAAGGCAAGACAGAAGACATCACAATCTACAAATTATTTATAAATATTATACTATACTATAAAGCTACTGTAATAAAAATAGCATGGTAGTGGCAAAAAAAAGACCTGAGGGGTAACAGAACACAATGGAAGATTCAGAAACAATTCCCAACAAACCTAGCTATCTTATCTTTGAAAAAGGGGCCAAACTGGAAGGAAGATAGCCTCTTGAATAAACGGTGCTGGGAAAGCTAGCTTTCCACATGCCAAAGATTAAACCTAGACCAGTGTTTCTCATCACTCACTAAACTAAAATCAAAATGGATCAAAGATCTAAATATTAAAACAAGCACTTAATCTGTTGAAAGAATAGGTAATTCTTGAAGATACAGATATAAGCAAAGACTATGAATAAAACCTTAATTGTACAGAAAATGGCACAACAACTCAAAACCTGGGATCACATATGAAAAACTTGGTTTGTTGGGTTTTTGTTTTGTTTTGTTTTTGGTCTTTTTGAGACAGTTTCACTATGCAGCAGTTCAGGTTGGCCTTATACTTACTGTGTAGCCATGTCCCATACAGAACAGCCTAAGGTGTTTCAGCTCTACTCCTTCAGGTGACATCTCCAAATTCTTCCCACAAAGCATTCCTAAAAGTTCTTGAACCACACAACCAGGTAGGTATAGTCAGAGTAATGACCCAACTTCTCTGGTACCAAAATCTATGTTGGTTACTTTTCTCTCACTGCTAAGACAAAATACCTGATGCTGAAAATCAAGGAAGGAAAGAAAGGTTTATTTAGCTCAGTTTGGAGCCATAATCAGCTGGCTCCAAGGCAGGGTGACATGGCAGAAAAGCACCAGTTCATGGCACTGGCAGATACAAAAACCAGCAAGAACAAAAGGGGAGGAATACACAAGAGAAGTTTTTTTTCTGTTCTTTACACTGTATGTAGGCCACACCCACTTTAGGGGGTGTGTAGTACTCACACCCATAATCCCAGCATTGGACCATTCACAAACTCTAGAAGCCTGCCTCCATGACTGCATGAGGCGTTGGGAGGACATCTAAACACAAACTATAACACTGACCATTTGAGAAATGTAAATTAAAACAACACTGAGATTCCATCTCATGCCAGAAAAAAATGGCTCTCATCAAGAAATCAACCAATAACAAATGCTGGCAAGGCTGTGGGGAAAAAAGAGCCTTTTTCCACTGTTGATGAGAATGTACACTGGTATAAGCAACATGGAAATCAGTATGGAGATTCCTCAAGAAACTAAAACTAGCAATTCCATTTGACTCAGCTACCTCCCTTCTAAGTATCTTTCTGAAACAGTTAAAAGCATCATACCACAGCAATATATGCACTCGTTTACTGCAGCACAATTTTGTGATAGGTAAATCATGAAACTGTACAAGTGCCCATCAATGCATAAATGCATAAAGAAAATGTGGATTTATATACAATGGAGTACTCTGCCCTAAAGAAGGATAAACTTGAGACATCTTAAACAGATGCTCCTTGAGAACATAATTTTAGTGAAATAAGTCCAACATTCCTGTTTAAATATCATTGTTTTTATGTGAGAAACTGAAAGGATAAGTAAGGACCAAAATGGATGATACATATTAGGAAGTAAGTAAATGTTCAAAGGAAGGATAACAAAGAAAGGGAGGCAGAAGGGGAAGGGGAGAGAAAGGAACAAATAGGGATTTAAAAAAAGGAAAAAACTGGAAGGAAAATAGTAGAAACTAAGTTTTGTAAAGTGGAAAAAGGATTGAAGGACAACGAAAACATTAAGATATGTACAGATACAAATTTCCAATGATGTAATTGCAATGCATGTCAGAAGTACACCAACAAAATTAATTTTTAGGAAAATCTCCAAATATCACAGTAAGGCCTGTTTTAGGCTCTTTTGTCTCCTCAGATATGCTTGTCCTACGATGAGGGAACTGGCAGTGTAGTCTGTCAGGGAAGTAGGAGTGGGATTAGAGAGCACAGACAGGCACAAAACCACAGGGGACCCTTCCCAACCCAATGCCCAATGTAGGAGTAGGGGGCATTGGGGCTGAGTGCATGCTTCTTCAGCAGTGTAGTTTCTCCTTTCCTGTCCTCTATCCATGCCCACAGGTAGTCCACTGACCGAGAGCACTCTTTTTCTCTCAAGTGCCACCATCCACCTAAGCTAAGGGAGCACTTCTTTCCAAGGACAGTGTTCCACATGGGCTTCAGTGCATGAGCTTCTAGAGCCAGCCCTGCCACCCAGATCTGCAAATCTGAAGCTGGGGCACCTCTAAATTTAGGGTAAGCATAGCTATCCTCAAATTGTAAAACATATTTGTGTGTGGCAGCTCTCTAGTTAGAATCTATACTCCCCTGCCATCTGCTAGTGCTTACAAAGTTGTAAGGGGACAAATGTGGTTACAATGATCTATAACTTCTCATTGAGCTTACAACTAACAAGCAAGGAAATAAATGAGGACCATTCAGAATGATGACATGAAAACCAAAGGGCAAACATGACAGAATGTGTGTACTTGAGGGGTATCTTCCTTAGTCTAGAAGCCTCTCTGAAAATGAGAACCAGACAAACCAACCTTGTGCAATTCTGGGGAAAGACACTGCAGACAAAGAGTGGCAAACACAAGCATCTGCAGACAGTGGAGGCCTGCACAGCCTGTTGTTCAACTCTAGCACAAGACCAAAGGGAGGCAGTGGAGAGTGAGCCAAAGTGAGGCAGGAACCCAGGGCCAAGCTGCTGCTCTTGTCATATACTGTAACACCTCAGGCGTAAGGAAGAAAATAAGCAAAGAAAGGATATGTGCTTTTTATTCGTGTGCAGTTCTCACCAATAAAATGAAAGGCTTAGCTTTTTAAACTCCAATATAAAATACAGATTACAAAAAAAAAAATACAAGTTACCATCATGCTTTTTTAACAAAAAAAAAAACTAATTATACACAAAATCTGTCACTGTGCATTTTAAGGTTTAAAAGTTAAAAGGTTAGTATGTAAGTAAGGACTACACGTAGAAACAAAACTTTTTCATAGTTCGACTTTAAATTATTCAGTAAGATGTATGTAATGCCGAACACAAAGTTGTAAATTCAGTATTTTTTTCGGCCCACTGATCCAGAAAGATCAGTCTTTGGTTAATAGAAAACGACAAATTTCAGGTGCGACCATTTCAAAATTTTCCACAAATTTAAAAGCCACATCCTGCAGTGCTCAAACCACTTCACTGAAATTCAGCTTCTAGCAAATGTTGAAAACAATTACCAACTGATCCAGACTCCAAAGGGACAGAATTAGAGTGCTGTAAAAAGTAGCAATGCAGTTTGGAGCAAGCACAGATCCCACTTTCACACAGCGCTCTTTACTGAGACATGAAAAGCCAATGGCGATAGATCTGGGCCACAGTGTTAGGGCAGAAGTACTTGGGGGCATCCAGGCTGCCTGGCCCAGTTTCTGTCCTACTTCCTCTTGAGGCTTATTGCTCAGTTTCACTTAAGCCAGATTCTAATGTCAGATTACTCAATTTTCATTTCCTCTACATTTTAGGGCCCAAAAAATACTTTTTTAATTCTTAAGTTATGTATGAAATGGAAAACTGGCATTTAGTAAACCAAAGTCTGCTTACTTGAGACCCAAGAATTGTATCTAATTTGCTCTTTTTATTAATAATGGTAACTTTACCCAAAAAAAGTCTTAATTGAAATTAAAAAGTACAAAAATTTAACATAAACATAATTTTACTTATATTTATATGAATATACAGATATCATTTTCAATTGTTTTTCCTATTTGAACATTTTTAAATACTTAGCATTACAAATGTCAGTGACCTACATCACAGTAGCATGATGAGACTGCTGAAAGTTCTAATATTTTATTATTTTTAAAGGCTTACAATGAAGTTATGCACAGTATATAAAGCTTGTTAGAATGAATTTGTATGGTCGTAGGCCATTACTATTTCATTCCAATTTGGATTTAAATATAATCATTTACAGATCTGAAATAAAAGCATTGCTTAATGGTTTCAGATGCATTTTGGTATTTAATATTTCAAGGCATCTTTACAAGTAATAAATTATTAATGTGAAGAGAACCTGTGACTAAAGCTGCTTATATGTACAACAGGAGAAATACAAGTGACCACAAACATTAAGTATTGACAATTCTATGAATTTAAAGTCATAATTACTTCTGGATTTCTTTACATCAACCAAAACTAAGCACACACACAGAGTACTTTAATAGAACCTTAATGGCCTAACAAACCTCCCAAATGGAAGGAAATACAAAATAAAATTAACATCAAATTTTAACTTATATCACAAACTTACAGGGTTATTTTGCTAACGATGCAGAACTTCCCTGTATCAAAACACAGTAGGCAAGCCTCTGCATCCTGGATACCATGTTATGAGATGGTTTTCTCGACCAGTTCCTTCCACTATGCTGTTTCTGCCTGGAGCCAACGAAACCATACAAGGACTGAGACTACTGAAAGTAATGAGATGTGCTGCACAATCTGGGTGCACCCATACACTGGCAAGCCTGTCACCTCAGGCCACATGATCCACACAGACCTGCCCTAAGGCTGAGAGGAGAGCTTCAGAGAAGAGAGTGCCTGCTGCTTCATCAGAGCCAAATACTGGGCCTTCCAATCCTGTCAATGGAAAGTACATACCTCACATGAACTGGGCAGTTTTATTTTTATAAGGAGTACACTTTGAATTTGATTAGGGATTATTAATAGGAGAAAAATTATTTTACTGCTATTCACTGAAGATATGGTTTAGCATAGCTGCATTTTATTCATGGCTTATTATCAATGGACAATAACCCACGCACTGAAATCTGTGATCCTAACACTGGAGGTTAAGATGACCATGTGTCCATTCTGTGATTAAGTGTGTGATTACTGGAGACTATTATTTGTTTGGCTTCAAAACTGTCCCATTTACCTGATAATGAGTCAACAGTATCCTTTCAAATATTCATGGGAATTTGGGACAGAACAAAGGATTATAAGAAATCTAACAATCTGCCAATAAACTCCAGTTGTTTTTGGAGTTTTGGAAAAACTGACAAGCTAGCCTGGGAGACAAGAATACAATCTGGCAGACTTCGAAAAGTTCCCATAGCACCAGCTGACACTTGAGTTTGAAGCCATGTGTAAACACAGGAAAATGAATGCAGTGACCAAGGAGATGAAACCTTACATGCTTGCATGTAGCCATATTTCATAGTACTTCTTAGCAGGATTCACAGCAACATTATGGATGGCTCATCACCAGTATGGGAGCTATAACCATGCACCACCTGTCAGTCTTTGCTACATTTGCTACTTTTGTGGAAAATGAAGCACCTTTAAAGAGGTCAAAAGGATCTTTACTTCTCAGTTAGCCACATCATTCACAGGATCATGCTTGAACTTTACTGTCAGCTTGACCTTGAATTTCTTTTATGAAAAGGTAGCTGCATGGATTACAAAAATGCAACTTTAACTTACCAACAATGAGAACAGTTTAACTTTGAATATGTTCCTATTCCACTTTGTAAAATTTTACTTGTCTTGCTTCTATGTAGCTTTCTTTGAAGTGAAAGTTGTAGGCTATCCTGGAAAATATACACATTGTTTAATGTGTGAAGAAGAATGTGATCCTGGAGGCTGTTGATCAGAACCAACAGTCCAACTGATCATCATGACTGGAAATGAAATTTTCATAAACATTAAGAAAGTCATTTATCTCTTGATTTTTAATTGGTGAAGACGTCAAAAGTCTCAGACCAATGTTCAGAAAGTATACAGTCACTGAGAACAGAATCACCACCTTGAAAGTTTTGGACAACTTGGATTCTTCTGTGAGTACTTAGAAACAGTTTGGATTTGCCACACTATTTGTGGCTCTTTTCCTTTGACTCTTTTTGCTCTCTTAAATAATAATTTGTAAAGATCCAAGTAAATGCCTGGAGACTTGCTACTCATTACAGGAGACTTGCAGTTACTAAAGCTCATTGCATAGGCATTTGGTAAGACATTCTTTTTGGAATGGTTGCCCATTGTATAACTAATGTTTTTACTATTGCATTTGTATCAGCCATCAGTCCCTGTTTATTCCTATACCTACTCAACAAATATCACAGAGCTTTTGAATGGATACATCAATGACAACTTGTTAATATTCTTGATAGTTGATTTTCCAAACCACACTACACTTTTGGATAAATAAGACTTCATCACTTGCAGGTACACAGATTATAGAAATCCTTTTGGAGATGAGAATAAATATTTATAATATGCAATTCCAGCATGTTCCTGCTCCAAAATGGGATTCATCATAATTATGGAACACATTCTGTTTATCATATTTTGGTAGGCCTGGATGATACCTGATATTCCAAAAGATGTTATAGATAGACTGGTATGAGAAAAGTTCTCACAGATCACTGTGCACCAGTAGCCACACACTTGCAAATACACAAAACTACAGCTTTGCAAACCTACAGCTTCATTCCCACCTTTCATTAGTAAAAGTTTTTGTGCTTAGGACTCAACCGAGGGCCTCTACTAGTGCTAAGTTCCCAGCCAAACCTTTCATGAATTTTTTTTTTTGGTAGCAGGGTTCAAACTCATAACCTTGCCTTTGTCAGGCAAGCGCTTATGCTACTGAGCTAAATCCCCAGCCCCACCTTTCATGATCTTAAACACTGATGTTTTCATAAGTTAGATAATCAATATCCACAAGAAATACAGCCTAACCAAACTAAGAATATTAATTCTTCCACACATGGGCTGACACAGGACACATTTTGTTTAGTAAAATGGAAAGTTATTTTTTAAAAAAAAATCTGAAGTCTTTTCGTAATGCAAGGCACCAATAAGGTGCAGACTTTCCAGCAAAGATTGATTGTCCAGAAAAATCAAAATGGAATTCATGAGTCCTTTGTTAATTAGAATATTTCCTCTTCATGTCTACGCCACATCTTCCAGATAATCCGCAATGTCACTGAGCTGGGAAACAGTGAAGTCTTGTGTGAGGTCATCAAGCTTTTTTGTTGAAAAGAAAGAAAATAATTAGTGTCAGAATGCAAGTAGAGTCTAAAGTAATTTTTTAAATTTATTGCTACTTATATATTTTATATTCCACAACTGATTTTTATTTAAAATTCATAAAATAGGTTGAAAAACTAAAGTGCTGAGATTTGCTAAAAAGCCTATGTATGGCCAAAATATCAGTGCTGCCTTCTGAGTTCAATGCCTTATACTGAATATTCTCTCGAATATTACAAGTAAAAATTGAAAATAAAGCAAACAACTCCCCATTTTGATTTAATCTAAGAAACTGAAATTTGTGGGAAACTTCATAAAAAGCTTATTTGAGCACAATTTCAATATGTGATTGTGTTCCCGGCAAGTATGTCTGTATAGATCATCAACTATCTAAAACTGTATTTACTGACATTAAATTTTATTTAAATTAATTAAAACATGCAATATTTCATTTGAAAGCTATTTCCTATATTTTATATGATGCTATAAAATATTAGATTCATAATATCAAACTGAAAACGTGGCAAGACATCCTTCCACACTGTGTCCACAAAGCTGGCATGGTCAGCCTCTTGGATGCTGATATGAAACAGATGGGCAGACAAGACAGTCCATAGAGTTGCAGACTTGGCCTTGGGCTCACCAGTGTTACAGATATGAGTGATTCTTGTACCTGTTCACACTATATGAAATTAGGAAGTTAATTTCTATTAGGCAAAATATTTCATATTTATAAGCTTCTAAAACTGATGACAGAAAAAGCAAATATAAAGATAACAGCACACACACACAAAAAAACCCCACTGCTACTAAAGTAATTGAAAATTAGGTGTCAAGACTTAGGCTTCCAAATACCAAAAATATAAAGGATGGTGACACTAATGGAGGAAGAAAAACAAAGTCCAAACTTTTTAGCCTCTCCTAGATCCATTTTTGAGTACATTGGCTACCTCATCCTGACTGGACCATCAGACACAGGCACAACCATTTGCATTACATATCACCTCTAGCCATTTCCTCAATAAAATGGCAAAGTTGAGTTTGCCACAACAAAAAAATTCAACAGCAAATAATAATAATAATAATAAAGCCTATAAAAAATGAGCAACAAACCTAAAAATCCATTTCTCAAAAGAAAACATACAAATGACCAAAAGGATATGAAAAAATGCTCATATTAATAATCATGGAAATGCAACTCAAAACCACAAGTATCACCTCATTCCAGTAACATGGGCTATTATCCAAAAGACATAAGATAACAAGTACTGGCCAACATGTTAGGGAAAGGGAGCCCCTGTACACTGCTGATGGGAATATAAATTAGTAGAGCTGTTACAGAAAGCATGACAGAGGCTCTCCCTCAAAATTACGATATGATCCAGCAATCTCCCTACTGGGTATATATCCAAAGGCAATAAAATCAGTATGTCAAAAGAGATATCTGTACTCCCACTTTTATTACAGCAATATTCACAACAGCCAAGAAACACAAACCACTGAAGCGCCCACAAGCTGATAAATGCATAAAGAAAATATGTAATATATGTAAATGCATACCATTTAGTCATTAAAAGAAAAAAGAACAAAATGCTGTCATTTGTAACAACATGGATAGAAGTTGAGATCACTACATTAAGCAAAATGAACCAGGCACAGAAAGACAAGTACCTTATGACTTCACTCCTATGTAGAAGCTAAAATAATTGATCTCACAAAAGCTGAGAGTAGAATAGTGGTTAGAGAGACTGAAAGAGCAGAGAGGAAGGGAGATTAGAAAAGAGGCTGCTAACAAGGTACTAAGTTATGGTTAGATGCCAGAAAGAAGTTCTGTTGGGCCACTACTGCACAGGATGGTAAGTACAGCAAATGGTAAGATTCTATGTATTTCAAAAGCTGCAAGAAAGGAATCTGAATGTGTCTACCATAAAGAAATGATAAATGGGGAGATAAACTTAGCTGATTTAAATATTACATGATGTCTACATGTATCAAAACATCACAGACTGAGGGTATAGCTCAGCGGTACAGTACTTGCCTAGCCTGTGCAAGGCCAGGGATTTGATCCCCAGCAACAAAGAAACATCACATGGCACCACATAATGTTTTTATGTATTTAATTTTAAAATAAATTTAAAGAAAAAAAAAGACTACAGTTAACAACCAAAAAACTTCCAGAGGAAAACAGCCAAATTTAAAATAGTTATAAAGAAAGGAAAATGCATAAACAAAGGCTAACTAAAAACAAATGGCTATTTAATAGAAAGACTTTCAGATTTCATTAATTTTAGAATTAGAACTGAAAAGTACTCATTTTAGTTCAAAACTATAAAAATACGTTTTTCATGTCACAAAATAAAAATATATAAAGACATGTTTTGAGCCCTAAAAAGGAACTAGATCTCTGTGATAGAAGCTAAACACAAATAAATAGTAAAGAAGTATCAATGCCGATGAGCTTGCTGTTCATTCACTGGAACCTGAGCACATATCCCTGCTGTGCCTCAGGACAGCAGGCCTGTTCCCTTAGCACCCATCTGTGCCTCTGGGCTTCCTCCTGACTCCTGTGCACACTCACCTCCCCAGGGCCTTTGCTCCTGGTTCATTCTGTCACATGCATTACATGCTACTCTTAATGCTTACAATAACTTACTTGCAAAAGATATGAAAAAGATTAGACCCAAAAAGTTAAATAACTTGCCCAAATTTGCAAGTCAAGTGATAGCTCCAAGACTTAAATCCAGATCTGCTGCACTTGCAAGCTTGGCTACTCCACAGTCCTATCTCCTTTCTCCAAGCCCACATTCTTAACATGCTTTCTAAACTATGCCAGTATATGCATAACAGATACTGGTTTGGAACACCTTGGCTAATGGCTCCATTATAGCAAAAAAATATATTTTGGGGGGGCCAGGGATTTAGCTCAGCAGTATAAGCACCTGAGGTGAGGTCATGAGTTTGATACCCAGTAACAAAAAAAAAAAAAATTATATCCTTCAGGTGCCCACAATTCTCTTCACAGAATCTTTTAAAAATACCATGTAATGAAGGATTACTGTCAGATGTCTACTCCATACAAAAAAGCTGCTAATAAATGGCACAATTATATGAAGTTAGGCTTATAGGTGAGAATTCCTAGGGAATATGTATGTGGCAGACCCAGTGCTTACAATCTCTTCTACCCACTCTGACTCACAAAGTATGGCTCACCAGTAACTTAATTCAACGTCCTCTACTTTGCATTGTTATCCCTATTTTGAAATATATGAGTATCAAAAAGTTGAGTTATAGGGGCCAGTGGTTTAGCTCAGGGGTATAAGCACCTGTTTGACAAACAAGAAGTTGTGAGTTCGATCCCTGGCACCAAATAAAATAAAATAAAATAAAATAAAAAGTTGAGTTATAAGCTGACCTCTACATTAACTCCATCAAGAAAATGCCTGAATACTCTATAGTTTCTTTGGTAGAATTACAAAGCAACATTTTTAGGTCTTTTATGAATGACACAGGGTAAAATGGTAAAAGATTACTTAAGTCTGTCTCAGAAAAGATATTTCACATAATACCTGGCCTTTAAAATAATATTATCAGGTAGGTATTAATACTTCCAACTTATGAATAAAGAAGCTGGGATGAAAGGTTAAAACCTGTCTAAGAAAACGTAATACTTAAAAGAATAAGAAAGTAAATCCGTATTGTGCCGATTCCAATTGTGTTGCTTCACTGTAAAATGTGATCTCTCCAAAGGTCCTCTCCCAACATGACAAGCACAGCACCTGTGTAAGCCAAACTCATTCAAGAAGGCAGCAGGAGCCTCCTACATACAAGCGCCTGACATGAAAGGCAGGCCATCCGAGCTGTGGGTAGTTGGTTATGTGGACAGAGACACGATACTGAGATGTCACAGGTCATCATCAAAGTATACTTTCTTCTCTGCAGCATGAAAAGATCAAAGCTGGACCTCCAGTATGGACTCCTGACTTTAAAACCTGACCAGCTCCCAGTGTGCCTTTGCTGCTTGCTACTGCAGCTCCTACCAGGCCCTCCCCTGCTTAAGTGTCGCAATTGGCCCTGAGGTGACCACATGTTCTATACAACTTCTGGCTACAACTTCTGGGCACACAAATTAAGATTCCAGTCCAGATTGTGGTTTTCCTACCAGGAGCAAGACCAGTGTCCCTGTAACAATATGTCGAAGCACTCAAATACAACATAAGTGACACTAAAATAATTTTACATATTCAGTAAAGACTTTCTTCACAGACTGGGATCAACCAGGTAACTCTGTAATGAATTTTCAACAGTTTTTCTACTAATCTGTATAAATTTCAAAAGCTTCACAGTAAATTAACAAACAGGCATTTTATGAGAAATGTGTAATACCATACTTTGTCACTGGTATTGATGTCATCTATTCCCACTGAAAGATCTTCTTCAATCTCTTCACCAATACTTAGCTCACTTTTTTCTGAGCGATGGGTGGCACTAATTACAAGGGGGAAAAAAAAGAAAGAAGATCTCTGAAAATAGTAACTACTGTTCTTCATATTTTCAGAACTTTTGAGTAAAATACATTAAACATTATCAATTTCACATCACCTCATTTGACCCTTAAAATAACTTAGCAAGGGCAGCAGCAAGAATCAAGTCAATCTAGCAGATCAAAAACTAAGGTTCAATGGTAACTTTGAATACAACAGCAAGGAAAAAAACCCCAAAATTTCTAAAATGTCCACTACATGTTTCTAAA
The DNA here is from genome assembly GCA_004027455.1 of Hydrochoerus hydrochaeris. Classification (NCBI taxonomy): domain Eukaryota; kingdom Metazoa; phylum Chordata; class Mammalia; order Rodentia; family Hydrochaeridae; genus Hydrochoerus; species Hydrochoerus hydrochaeris. Next base: position 229,143 of record PVLA01001488.1, read on the forward strand.
CAACTATCTATAAATCACCCTCCAAAACACTAATTTCCAATTGCAAATAAAACTCAAAATTCTCAGATACCTAACTTTCTAATCATACCCACAACAAATATTACTACCACGTTAGTAATGCAACTCACAGATTATCTTCAGGTATACAACAAAGTTATCTAACAAAAAGTATGAAGAAATATCATCTGCATCAGAAAAATAATTGCAGGGGATAATTTTTTTAATGCAGAGAATCCTATGTAAAATAAATAAATAAATAAATAAAAAGAACAATCAAGATATGCAAACAGACTTGCTCCTAAATGACCTGAGTCAACTTCTCAATATTCATACAACAGAATATGTCTATGTATGAGTGTAAAATGAAGAAGACGCTCCAAAGTACATGATTTTCTTACCTATTAAAGTCATCAGCATAGTCTTCTTCTCCAGTCCCTGGTAAGTTTAAGAAAATACATTTTACATTTACATAAAATACTTCCTTATATATCTATAATTACACATTTCCTTCCAAAACAATACACTACTGATTTACGCTGCATCATTAAAAGAGAAGTATCTGCTGGGGATTTAGCTCAGTGGCATAAGCGCCTGCCTGGCAAGCGTGAGGTCGTGAGTTCAATCCCTGGTATCAAAAAAGAGAAGTACCAAAGACCAGTAGTACTTTTACCATGATATATGAAGGTAAATGACCAAAGCTATTACAAGTGATTATATCACAACCTAAAATGTGTCTAATACCTTGTCTCTATTCCAGGTTCTCAAGAACATTTCATCATGGGGCACACTCACCATTGCTCTGCCCTTTGCCTTAATGGAATATAGTAGCAGCAATTCATTATCAACTCCTTGCTACCCTGTTCTGAGCTACTGCAACACATTTCCACACCCAGTGACTCTGGCCCTCTAACTTTCAAAAAAACATAGACAGGTTTCTGTCAACATGTGTCTTCCCTATTAAGAGTATGCACTCCCCAAGACAAGTCTAGGCTGGTTGTTGCTACTAGCACCACCTCTGCCACAATGACCCTAGACACATATAAACTGCCCATTCACCTACTGAATGAATAGCAGTAGCGAACAATAGTGCTCAGTGTAGGCTCATAGAGTCATTTTACTTAAGATTTGATCCTAAAAGATAATCACTTTAAAAACTAGAAATTTGTTTACCTAATCCAAGTGATCCAATTTTATCATTGACTAATTTCAGATCTTTCAAAACTGTGCTTCCTTTTTTACCTATAAACAGAAAGAAAATCAGCATTAAAGTCACTTTTAGAATACAACATTCTCTAAGCCACTTTATGCAGTACAGTATTATAATGACCTAAAACTAAAAAAAAAACTTGCAAACTGCCATCATATAGTGCTTAAATTATGCACTTTATCCCTTTTTAACAAACATTACTACTCCTTACTGAAACAAAGCCATCAAAATAATTTTTTGCCTAACTATAGAACCTTCCGTGAGTAGTGTCAGAAGGCATGAATTCACAGAATGTAATTACTTTTATTCTTCCTTTGAACTTCTGTACTTTGCTTCAAATCAATTACTAATTTCATTTGCCTAACTGATCTCTTCATTTGTTTTACTTCTTTAGTCCTCAGTTCTCAATGATTCTCAATAAACCATCATTCTCTAATCAGTAATGTGGCCACAATATCCTGAACTTCTACCTTGAGAGTGGCATTCACCATAGAAAGGATGTGAGCCATCTGAAGGGACACACAGCTCACCTACAAAATGTCTAAGATACTAAATGTCTAAGATGAGAACATACCATCTATTGTGTGTTCTAGAAAGTCCCACAGTTGCGCCATACAATAGAAAAATGCTAGAAAATACCACAAAATTAGATAAAACCCATATTGCAAATTCCTAGTGATGCTAATTGAGGAAACTTTTTCAAAAGAAGTATTCATCATACTCTAAACATTCTGCCAACTACATGCTGTGCTTACTATGATATGGAATATATAGTCAATTATAATGTGTTTAACTCTTGACATTGTCAACATGTGTGAGGTGAGGAACAAGAAAGCAAATGGCACAGCTGCTTGGCTACTGTGTCTTACTATCAATCTCTACTTCTGCTACATGTAAAAAGACCTATCAGATCCAAGTCCCTAAGAGTAAGTATTTAACATTCCAGTAATAACTTCCGTGATGTCACAGAACAAACTTTAAAAAAATTGAATCAAGTCATTTTAAATGTTCAACAAAAGACGACTGAAAAATTATACATGTTCCTTGACTTACAATGAGTTTCATCCACCATACTAATCATAACTTGAAAATATTGCATATCAAAAATGGATTTAATACTTCTAACCTACCAAACGTCATGGCTTAGCAATATAGCACCCTGCGGGGTCATTTGTTCCCTTTCTGACCCTAGGGCTGCATGCGAGCTGTGCTGATCTCTGCTACAGCACCACAAGGGAAGATCACACATATCACTAGCCACAGAGAAAAATCAAAGCTCAAAGCTTGGTGTCTATCAAATGTATATCAAAACGCATAAAGTTGAAAAATCATAAGCCAAGTCATCATAAGTTGGGGATCACATGTATAATATATCTAAAGATAATAAAAATCAGCTAAAAGTCAATATTCTAAAAGTATTCTGATGGCACAGGAAAAGCAAAACATAAAATGACACAGAATATAACACTGAAAAGAAATTTAAAATATAAAATATTAATAAGAAATGTCTGAACAATAAAATTTTTATTATTTTCCTAAAGAAAGAAAAACAATAATCATATACTAGAGAAAAATATCACAAATATTTAAGCCACCATCTTCAAGACACTCACTCTCAGGTTCTTTTAATGAGGGGGCTCCTGCCAGGGAGGTGAGTCCACTTCTTAAGGGGGGAGCATCCGAGACTGAGGCCAGACTTCCTGCTTGCTTCCTAGGTTCACTTCTCCTAACAGAAAGCAAGTGACAATTAAACGGTAATCTTATATCCTGCCACTAAATATTTTATTGTTTCATTAGAGCGAAAGCAATTTATATGCACACTGGCCAGAAACAAAGAATATACATTTTATAGGTTCAAAATCAGAAAGTATAACTGTAACTCAATGCAGACAATCATTACCACAAATCCAAGCAGCAAAGTCTGTCAGTAAGAAATCAGCTCACCTCTTTTTACATTATTTCATAACTTATAAGTTAAGTTGACCTTAATATACTCCTTGTCTATGATTTCTTTGAGAAGTCCGTATTCACTATCCCAAAACACAATCAAGGAACAATATGGGAGTTAACTAGCAAATAAGCACTATCTCTCAGACGTACTTATAAGTACTGTTTAGAAAGCCATAAAGCCTCTTCAAGTCATGAGAACTAGCCTCAAGGAGATATCTCGGTTATCACTGCCCTACAATCCTACACACTGTATAGTTCAGTCTCCCCTTACTTTCTTTTTTTCAGTACTAGGCATTGAGCCTGATGCTTTCTCCTTAAACTACATTCTTACCCCCCCACCCTTTTTTTGAGAGACAGTCTCACCAAGTTGCTCATCCTACTCCAGCCTGCCAGCATGCTGGGATTATAAGACTGTGCCAACTATGCCTAGTTTCTCTTTACTTCCTTTTACAATAATTTTACTTTCTCTACCTCAAATCTCCATCACAGCCCCTCCATCCTCACTCACAGGAAATTCATACAAGTGCACTGGATACAACTATCGTGCCCACTCCTTGCCTATAAAGGGTCTAGCTCTCTGTTCTTCTGGGAAAGAAAATTCTCCCGGGTAACAAATTCTACCAGTCTAGGAATTCCATCCTCTGTCCTTACATCTTTGAAACTATATCCTTCTCATCAGCAAAACATGTTATTTCTTTCACTTTCACAGGTTTCTGCATCCATAACCCATGCCTCCAACCACTACCACAATCCTCAGTCCCTCTGTAGCTTTGTAAAAATCATCAGAAAAATATTTATCATGTACAATTCTGACCTCTCACATCTTCTTTAACCCACTCTAATCCTTTAATTGCTCCCACTTCATTCCACCAAAACTATCAAAGTCATTAGAGGCCTCAATGTGGCTAAATTCAGCTGCTAACTTTCAGAAGATGTTAGAGAGGCTGCTCCTTGCTATCTTGCAAGGACATTCTATTTACTGGTTCTGACTCCTTCCTGTTCATCTTGCTCAGCTCAAGGTGCTGATAGGCCCATTTTCATGATCTCCTTGTCTCTCAGCTGTAATGTTACTGATAACTGATGATTCCTTTATTTCTCCAGCCCCGACCACTCTAATTCCCAGATCCAACAACCTAATACACATCTGTTGGAGACCACTACAAAGCGGCTCTGAGCAGGATTTAAATTTTACTAATTGCCTTTCTATGTTTATTTGTGAGTCTGTCCTAGGCCTTGGCCCCTGGCGATGGGAGCTGATTCATAGTAAGTGAACCTCTATGAATCACTGATCTTGGCTGAGGTTTGTAGTAGCCAATGAGGCCAAAGATACCTCAAAAGGCACTATAAGGCCACAGCTGAAGACACCTTGGCTCCTCCACTAATTAAGTAAATGGAGACAGCAATTAAAGGAAGTTCACTCCTATAGTCTCAACCCTACCAAGAATGTTATCTTGGAGATAAGATGGTTCTCCTAAATTGGCATAATTTACCACTTGGAGAAGTCCTTGAAGCAACTCCCAAAGGCCTGCTCATTTCCTGCACTTTTCTCACCTTTTGTCCCAGGACCTAATAAAGTGAGCTAATCCAGAGAAGACTTGGTCTTAGCCCGCAGTCACGAGCTCATTTTGATCTTCCTGGATGGAGCCCCTAAAATCACACTGGTTTGGAAGACTGGGGATCTAGGGCAGAACCTGATAACTTCATGATCTTGTCTCTCAGCTGTAATGTTACTGATGATTCCTTTATTCATTTCTCCAGCCCCAACCACTCTAACTACCAGATCCAACAACTACTACACATCCACCACCAGGTCTTCTCACACATAACATGTCACAGTTCTAGGTTTTCACACCACCCCGATCTTCCCACTCTTCATCTCAACCTTCCAGTTATTTAGACTAAGAACCAAGAGCCACCCTGCGTATTATGGTCTATGGCATTGAACAGCAAATCCTTTCTGACCTAACCTCAAGTTATTTTCAAACACCAACTATTTCTCATCAATGTCACCACTATTTCTCCCTAAGTAAGTCATAAGAGTCTCCTATCTAGAAACTCTCCATCTACCTGGTTCAGCAGCCAGAGATCCTTCTAGTTAATATGCTGGATACAGAAGACACCCAGGGCTTGCAGTTTCACTCTAGAGGAATCCTGCCATTATCTCTGGGTTCATCTCATATAAGCCTCCTCACATTTTATTGCTGTCCTCTGGCCCTTAAAATACCTTCGTATTTGTGGTCTCCTCTATGCAGAGCCCTACAAATCTAGATGCTGTTATGTCCTACTCTTGTCTCTGAGTTCTTAGCTTAGATAGCACCCTTAAAATGAAGCACCCCAAGTGAGGCTTTCCTGGACAGTCGCTGAAATATACACGCTGCCAAAAGTTCCAGCTCTGTGTCCCATTTTCCAAAACACTGTAGTGTCATTCTCATTGACTTTCTGACTTCATCCTGAGGTGAGCTTCCTGACGGTAGTTTTGCCTTTCTGCCACTATGGCATTTTGTCCCTAAATAGTCCCTGGCACATAGAAGGAATACACTATAAACTTATCTTGTGACATTAACCATACCAGGTTTATTTAGAAACCTGGAATTGTTTTACAACCTAATAGCCTTCAATGACACAAAATCAAACTTTGGATTCAATAAGACAAAACCCTTAAGTCATTACTTTTTACATAAAAAGAGACATTGTATTTTTAAAACTCTAATCTAACTGTTCAAGAACAGTTTACTCACCAACCATAGGTTTTTTCTGGTTTAGGAATGGGATCATCAAAGAAAGAATCTCCTTCCATATCATCTTCTTCTGGACAAAGGCCAGCTTTGTCTTTGACATCTAAAGACCCAATTTTTGTTTCATGGGTCAGAGAGTGCAGACTGCTTTTGCTCTTTGGCTCTGATGAGGAGATAGCTGTATCACTCTGACTGGTCTCACTGTTGGCCTTCTAGGAAAAGGGAGAGAACAATTCTTCGTGAGAAAACTTTAAGATGTTTTAAATAACACCTTGAGTAAACACAGGCAAATTTGTGTATGTGGGTGTACATCACCTTGCAACAATGTTAACTGCAGCATAACCCCATGATTTACCACTTCAATCCCCAGGCTTCCTAGCATGACTAACCTTAGAAGGGAAAATTTGTTAAAGAAATATGCTTATGCCATTTCTTTTGTCCTTAAACAGAAATATCCTTAGTATATTTAAACAACTTTCTCATTTATAAATAACTTTTCCATTTTTTTCCATACGTATGTCATTGCTTCATATAATATTTTTTTTTGTACCAGGGATCAAACTCATGACCTCGTGCTTACCAGGCAAGCACTTGAACAGCTGACTTAACTCCTAGGCCCCATACAGTATCTTAAATCAATAGATTTTAAAGATCTAAATAAAATTAAAAGAGAAAAGACAGACTAGAGAGGGTTCAAGGTGGCAGATCGATGAGCAGCAAGATACTCAGCCTCTCTGAGAGAGACAACTCATGCCACAATAGGACAACATGGAGAAGTCCGGACAGAAGGAGATGGATCCTCTTGACCCAGGAAGAAACTAAAGGCAAAAGAGCTGGTCAAAAATGCAGTCCCGGGGCTACAATTACAGAACCTGAGATGTGCAGTCAGAGCAGCCCGAACTCACGACTCACAGAGCCATGACCTGCCAAAGCTGCAACCCGCCGGAGCAGCCTGAACTCGCAACTCATGCAGCCACCACCAGCCGGAGCCACTGCCTGCCAGAGCCAAGACCCTCCCAAGGCGCTACCTGGCGGAGCAGCCTGTGCTCATGACTCACACAGCCACCACCGCAGGAGCCATGACCGCGCTAGTGCTGGGAACGCTGAAGCCACAGCCTGCTGAAGAAGGCCGGAGCAGCCCGAACTCATGACTCACACAGTCACAACCCCCTGGAGCACACAAAATCACGCCACTGTGACTGGCCAGTCATGAAGACAGAGGTAGGCGAGCCCAATGGAGAGCAGAGCCTGAGAGGGACCACACAGTGAGTACTGGGAATAAGACCCCAGCATGGGAAGAGGGCAATCAACCGGATGACATGTTGGATTCTGGCAGGGGAGCCTGGTTGCTCTCTCCCCAGAACAGATTGGTGGGATCTGCTTGGCCTAGGTCATATCCCCAGCTAAGACCCAGTAAGCCGTCCCAAACCAACTCCTGATGAATAGCACACACTAACCCAGTGAAGGCCCCTGAAGGTTGACTGCCTCATGGGGAGGGGCCAACATACGCAGCCCCTCAATTTGGCCTACCCCTCAATGGCCAAAAGCAAACAGGAGAGGGCAGAAATGTCAGCGTGCTTCAGAAGAACCATAACCAACAAGGAAAGAGGCTGGGACCTCCACTATACACCTGTATGGAAGAAACAAAAAACATGACAAGAGAAAGAAACAAAAAAAATTCCCTAGCCCAAAACCCTGAGAATATTGATCTAGGAGAGGGAAACACAAAAGAGACTGAGGGCAGCAAACATGCAACATCAGACATGGCTTCACTGGACATTAAGAGGTATCTTTGGGACCTTGTAGACGAGCTCATAACTGATACATTAAATCAGGTAAAGCAAGATATAGTAGATTAATAAAAGAAACGCTATGCACCTCTCAAGAAGACACAGACAGAAGAAGGGAGGAACACAAAAAAAGGAGAGAAACATTTGGTAAAGAATATAAAGAAAATCTAGAATGAAGCAGATCCAAAGAGATTACCAGGAAATTAAAAACTCCATTGAAAGCTGGCAAAACTCCTTAAAAGAAACTAAGGATAGACTATCAAAACTTGGAAAACAAGTTCGCAATGTGTGATCATGAAAGGAAAGATCTCTTAAAAATAACAAGGAAACAGGCAGTAACAATACAAAGGCTAGAAGATGACAAGAGAATCTATAATTTAAGAATAAGAGATGTGAGTGAAGAAGCAGGAATAAAAACAGATGAATTACAAAGGCTATTGATAGAAATAATTAAGGAAAACTTCCCAAGCATGGGAAAAGAAAATCATATTTGGATATATGAGGCATACAGAACTCCAGCCACCTACAACCAAAACAGAGGTATACCCATACATATAATAATCAAGATACCAGAAACTCAATATAAAAACAGAATATTAAAAGCCATCAGAGAAAAGAAACAGATTACCTATAAAAGAAAGCCCATCAAAATCATGGCAGACTTCTCAACACAGACTATCAGATCAAGAAGAGCTTGGAGCAAAGTATTCCCAGCCCTGAAAGAAAATAACCTCCAGCCCACATTGATGCACCCTGCAAAACTGTCACTAGAAATTAATGGAGAAACAAGATGGTTCCATGACAAAGAGGAACTGGGGGAATTTGTGACCACCAATCCAACCCTACAGAGAACACTGAAGGCCATTCTAGAAAGAGAGAGAGAAAAAAATACCAGGATCTCAGGAACAGTGGCAGAAAGGTCTCAATGAATGGGGCAGGCAATAGAATGAAGGAGAAAACTAGACAAACAAAGGCAGAAAAATAACATAGCAAAAATGAGGCAGAAAAGGTTGGCTATAATCTCTGACGTAGATGGTCTTGATACACACACACACACACACACAAAAAAAAAAACAATACAGGCAGAGTAGATCAGAAGGTAGGGTCCATTGAGACGCTCTGTATATGAAATATAATCAACCTGAGAGAGTATTTATGGACCAAAAATCAAGTATGAGAAAACAATGCTCTATGTGACACAGAGTCAGAGAGAAACAGGGGCATCTTGACCACCTCCTGTAGACAGGATGTGCAGTTGAGAACTACTCAGCTATAACAAAGGAACACCTTGAGGCTTTTGCAGGTAAGGAATACAACTTGAGATCAAGTCCAGGAGTGAGGAGGTTTGGAACCACTTAGGTAAATAGCAGGTTGCCCCCAATCTAAAAACTGAGGGAGTTGGTAGGACCCAAAATGCACAGCACCCTGTAAGAGTGAAAGGGGAGGAACAATCTAAAAAAAGAAGGTAGAGGATATTGTTAATAGTATACCAGGATTTAAAACCCACATTATTCACACCACTCTGCTTAGATGGATTATATTCTGTTCTACTTTGTCTACTTGTATTAGATTTGATGGCACAGTCAGGTATCCCAAAAATAGGAGGATATAGTATAGTAATCATCCTTAATTTCCTGTTAACTTAATCTGAAGCTCTGTATAACTTAACACTGTTTTACCATGACTGATCTTAATTGAATCTGGTTTGTTAGATTGCTGTTTTGTACTGACAGATTTTATTCAAAGCTGTTATGATTGATAGTATCTAGTCTGAGAGCATAGGCAACTACACTGTTCTACCATGACTGATCTTAACTGAATCTGGTTTGTTATACTGCTGTTCTGTATTGACAGATTTTATTCAAAGCTGTTATGATAGTATCAAGTCTGAGAGTATAGGCAATTACACTGAAGATGACAAGATTCACTAGGATACCCACTCTGGTTTGATTATTACCTGCCTTTGAAGTTTTACACTGTCTACAATGTTTTGTTTTTACTAATATTGTTATGTACTGCTATATTCAATTATACTGCTGCATCCAAATATGTCTGATGATACAGACAATTCTATTGAAGATAACAAGAGACAACACAGTAACCATTATATGACTTTTTGGTTTCATGTTCTTATAGGAATTTGTTTTGTTTCGTCTTGCTATGTTTTGTTTTTCCCTCCAATACAGAAAGGATAGAAATACATGCAAAGACTCATGCATGTATAGCTGTTTAGTCTCACTGTTTGAATGTCTGCTTTGTATGCTTTAATTTTGTAACTTGAGCAACTATTTCTAAAAGGACAATATGTAATTTATCAAGTAGTGATTTCTTACTGTTTTATCTTTTTTTAAAATTCTGTATCATTCCTACCCTTTCCTGTTTATTCTCTTTAAATAAAAAAAAAAAATTGGCTTACAAAAGAAAAGGTAGACTATGTCATGTAAGCATACCAAGCATTATTTATCAGAAAAAATAGCAGTTTTCCATCCAGTGCCAAACACAACAGCCACTGAGGGGAAATACACTGCTGTCAAATGCTAGCCTTTCTAATGTAACATCTGGTTATAATGGTCTTAATTCAGACTTCTAGAAGAACTCACCAACTTGCACCTCACAGTGTCCATACACAGGACATCTCTGCATGCCTTCAACCAAGGTAAAGCATTCCTCAAGCATTCTTACCCATGCCTTACTGAAACATGGTGAGATTTGCACAAAATAGCACACTGTATTTTTTTTTTGTTTTGTTTTCAGTTAGTCATAAACATCAGAGCCTAATTTTATTTATTTTTTGGTTAAATATGTCTTTTGCTCTTAGACATGTCTAGATCAGTAACAACAACAAAAACTGCTAAAATAATAGCAGCAGCTAATAATTATGGAGAGCATTCAAATGCTTCAATATAGGATACTCTATTTAATCTTAAAAATAAGTCTTCAGCATGGGTACTGGGTCATTTTTTCTGCGGATATGAAAAAGGAAACACAGGGATGATTTATGTCACTTGTCAAAATCCCCAGGTAGTTAAATGGTAAAGTCAACAAAAAGAGCCTCATTCCAGAGTTTAGCTCTTAATAATTATATAGTTTTACAATTAGGTTGAGTTATACAAAACAGTGTTTTATGTAGGCTAAAACTTGCAATTTCCAAAGATTCAGACTTTCATGCTAAAAAGGGTACAGTTTTGTGCAAGACCCCTGTAAACACACTAAACTGAAATAAGGAAATAGTTTGCAATTGACTATTAACTGTAAGATCTTCACAAATTTTCATAAGCATATTTCCTCAAAAATTAAAACTAGGTTAGTATTTTTAAAAACAAATTATAACTACAAATTGAGACAGAAGGGACAGCAAGGAAATAGCAAAATATAGTACTACTGAGGCAAGTTAGTATGGGTTAGATATAATGCATGAGACACTTGGGACTATTATGCTTTCCCTGTATACAGACAGCATGCACAAGGGTTTTACAAGATATGTACCTACATTTTTAAACTACTCAGAGCCCTGGACTAGGACAGAGGCAAGACCTAAGTTATACAAATTTTAGAACCTTAAATGGAACTATCTGGTCCATGTTTATTTGTTTTTTGGTATCGGGGATCAAATTCGCAACTCTGCACTTGCCAGGCAGGAGCTTATGCCACTGAGCTAAATTCCTGACCTATCCACATATTATTAATATGGATAAATTAGTGGTCATAAAGAAATGTCTTGAAAAACAGATTACCCAGTAACCCTTTTAGACCATACAAGATATTTTCAAAGAAGTAGAAAATTTTTTAAATAGCCTAGCAACTTTCTTCAAGTTTTCCTGTATTACCAAATATGGAAAAAGTATCATTAACTTATATGTTCTTAATCAGGTTTACTCCAATTATAATTTCTGAATTATATAAATATAATAATTAATTTATATTTTTGTAAGGCATCAAAGACAAATACCCTGAAGTCTTGTGGTATAATTACAGACTGAGACAGTGACTCTCTCCTTCAGAATATTCCTGAGAAAGTTCAAAATGGTAACTGACATAAAGCATCTGAATAGGAGCATAAAACAGCATCACAGTAAACACTATAAATATTCCAGTATTCAGTCTTCCCCACAATTCACACTATCAACATAACTTTAGTATACATTATGAACTACCTACAACTATTATGTACTAATTATTTTTTGACAGTATCCCTGCTAAGAGTAGAAGGACCAGTTTTGAAAGACAAATTTCATGAAGAAGGACATAATGTTACAGCAATACATATTTTTTAAAATAACATAATTATTTTGTTCAACATAGTTCTTTTATCTATGGAATAAAAATGAACCTTAAAAACAACCTGCTTTACAACTGCTTTCAAAATCAGTTTCTAAACCACTGGGACATGTACTTTATAACTATGGCTTATTCTTCACCAAAAACCTATTACTCAATTTTGTTAATAATGAACCCACTAAGCTTTAATTATAAATGACTTCCACTATTAGAATAATCCACAATAAAAGCAGAAAGATATACCATCAAAACATCCCACAAGATTAAACCAAAAGTACTATAAAATTTTTGGAGTAATTTCAATGGAGACAATCTATATACAAATATATATGCATTACAATCTGCCTGAAAACCTGTATCATGACTTAAAACAAACCTTTATTTTATATAAAACTCTGATTATTTGGGTTTCCTATCACCTAAATTTGAGTAAACTAAAGTTATGATTCAAGATGAAGTTAATGTTACACATACTGTTCAAAACCAAGAAGTACAACTTAGTACCTTAGAATTTATTCCTTGGACAACCTCAGAGGTTGCTAGGGACTAAAATTTGTCGAAAGAGAAATTCATTGAAGTCTTAACTCCTAGTATATCAAAATGTAACCACACATGGAAAAATGTCACTGCAGATGTATTAAAATGTGACCGTATTGGAGTAGGGTAGTTCCTAAACCAGGATGACCACTATTCTTAGAAGAGAAAAAAAAGATGATTAGGGTGCAGCTCATGTGTGCTTAGCATGCCCAAAGCCCTCTGCCCTCGAAAACAACAGAAGAAACAGAAACACAGAACCACCATGTGAAGATGGAGGCAGAGCCTAGAGTTATCCATCTATAGTCAGAGAACATCTATGTCTGCAGGCTGTCCCAAAAGCAAGGACATAAAGCAAGGCCTTGCTGACACTCTAATTCAAGTTCTTAGCTTCCAAACTGTGAAACAATGGATTTTCTGTTGTTTTAAGTCTCTCAATTTCTACTTTATTAAAACAGCCCTATAAAACTAATAGCTATTTCTAATAACTACTTAAGTTTTATCTTTTCATACAAGTGACAGATATACTGCCTAACACTACAATAGTCATTCAATTCCCTTGGATTGAGCTCAAGACTGGTAAGCTTTATGGTAAATCAGAGTCATGTTTTAAAAAAGTTTTACTGAAGTACTTATTTTTCCAAAAGAACATTTATAAATTAAGAATTTAATTATTTTAAATTAATTATCAGCATGAGAGAGAAGCTTTATAGTGAGAAACACTACTAATTCTGCAATATCACTAAACTGTATTGTCACTAGTGTGACTTTAAGGACCTGGATTAAAGAATTTTGGTTTTCCAAAGTAAAAGCCAACCTGCCTGTCCGTAACAGGAAAAATATCAAAGTCAAACACATTCTTCAGGTATACAACAGTATTCAAAACCTTTGTGTATTTAATTCTCTCCCCCATTCATGCCTCAGCTCCCTTACCCCACTGTCAAGATGGTTTTGATCCATGATTTATGATTGAAATATTAAAAGAAGTAACTTTCCTACAGTTGTAACAGTTACACATATTTAAAAAGTTTAATTTGTACCTGATGTGGTTGCATATCCCTATAGTCTCAGTACTCTAGGAGGCTGAGACCAGAGAATCACAAGTTCAAACCCAGCATGAGTAACTTAGCAAGCCTGTCTCAAAAAGGGTCGCAGATGCAGTTCAGTGTGAAGGGCCTAGTTTCACACCATGCACAAATCCAAATACTACAGAATTTACTACCTCAAAACATTTAAATCTTTTCAAAAGCATAATGTTTATAAACACACCCTCTCCCTACAGTCTGTAAATCTAATTCCCACAGACGTTCCAAAGCCCTGGTCTTTAGGCAACAAGCCCTGAGGAAAGCCCATCCACCCTTCTGCCTTCTTCCCTACCCATCACAGCTGAAAGGCTCAACTGACAGCAGGCTAACAGGTCCACCTACAGGCTCCTGAAGCAGGGTCTGGGTTGTGCAGGCTGATCTACCAGTTCCAGGAACGTACATCCTCCCATCAGCCCACTTATCCAGGACTGTATGGGGTAGGGGTGCAGCGCAGGGTATGTGGTGATAATGGGGGTTAATGGGGACCCTGAAGTAGGCCAAAGACACACACATACAATGGTCTGAAAGGGTATGCATGATGCAATCACCATGATTATCAGGGATCAGCAGAAAGTTGAGCTTTTTCTAGTCTTGAAAAGTACAAATAATGAATTAAGAAATGTCACATTTTTAAGAATTTAAAGCAAAAAGTACCTTAATTCGCATTCATTTTAAACACTGAAAATAAAAAGGCGCACCATGATAAAAAGCACCCGATTCTAAATATAGCAAAAATTAGTATCTTAGTTTTTCCAACTAAATGTTAGAGCCTAACATAAATCTGTTGTAACTTTTACAACAGATTTTTTTTCAGAGAACTAGGAAAATGCTTGTAAAACAAAACAAATATCACAGAAGATACAGTACTTTAAAATAAATTTTCATATGTATTTCCAAATTTGTTGTTTTTTTCGAGACAAGGTCTAGGTCTGTAGTTTATGGTGGACTTGAACTACATAGCTCCAGGGTGCTCTCAAACTTGTAGTTCCATGTTATATTTATTCTCCTTCTATTCCAAATCATCCATCTACTTTGTGTCTCTGAACAAAAAAAGCAAGACCTTTTAATTTTACCCAAGTTAAATTAGTTCAACTAATTTATATATATACTATATATATAAATTAGTTCAACTATTTATATATATATACACTCACATATCTACAAATGATTTTTTAAAGTTTATCTCTAATACAACTACAGCTTTGCTGAAACTGCCAGCAGTCTCTGAGTAAGACACTAATATTTGTTGCTTTCTATATTCAAAAGCAGGAAGACACATCCACATGCCTGACTCAGGACTTCAGAATTCCATGGTATCACATCGCTCTGGGCCATCCTGATTCCATTTAAGCCCCCACACTATACACCCTGATGCAGCATGCCAGTCTATGTGTGCAGGAGAGAAAGGCAGGGCTCCCACATCTGCACAAAAATTGTGAGTGCCACTCCTCTACCCTGTGAACACCTCCCCCTGGAGTCTTGGTAGGTACAACTTCAACTGCCACATGCAATTTGGCATCTGGATAACAATATTAAGGATGTTAAGAATGCTGGGAACCTGGAGCATGTAGAAGGCAAAGCAGAAAGGCAGAGGGATGAAGAGGTAAGGTAAGGTTGGATAGGTCATAATGGGTATAAACAGATTTCTTATATAAGCAATACAGAAATAAGATCAAGAAAGTAGAGGAAAAAAATTTTCAAAGTGACTGAGGAAGCATCCTGGACTTAGGAACACAACAGTGAAACACAAGGGGCTCTTAACTTATAGACTAATCTCTGGGACATGGACCCCTCCAGATTCTTCCACCATCCCATCCCCCCAAGCTAGAGAGACAGCAGAGGTGCTGAAGTGAAAACTTGGACCCACCAAACCACATTACACAACATGTGATTTTGTTTAGCATGTTTTAGTTGTGCATATAACTTTATTCCATTTTTAAAAGTTACAATGCCAACGTTACAAAAACTTCATAATATGAAATACACTATTAACTCTCTAAAAACTCCAAAAAAATTTTGATTAAAAGAATCTAGAAGTTTTAGATTCTTATTTACTGTTCTTAATGCTGTCTCAACCTCTTCAGTCAGAATGTGAACTGCTTAATCAGGACTGTGTTAAATATGCCTTGCCCACAGTATTAACACAATGACTTTCACTATGAAAATGTTCCAAAAATATTTATCACATGATATAACTTCTTGTCTAATAATGTGTAAAGAACAGTGTGAACAAAGAGAACACAGTAATAGAATCTACCTTTGAAACCATGGGAATTAAAGTCAGTTAATGCAACAAAGATAAAGATTTTTTAAAACCTTTTAATTTTGGAAGTATTTGACTTGGTGGAAAATATATAAATCAAGATTCAACACAGAACTAATGAATCTCAAGAGAACTGAAAATTTCATAATTTTGTTATTCTAAATAGATATAAAAACTGTATTGATAATATTTCTAAGACCTCTAATAGTTAAGTTTCATAAAGAGCTAATCTATTGGCTTAGTTTGTTTTTGTGATCTTTAGGGGAGGAAGAAAAAGCAGCCACAGCCCTGACCACTGTGCAGGACTGGTCCTTTTCAGTCTGCTGTGAGGAGGGGCCTGAGCAAGAGTCAGCAGAGATGCAATGGTCTCGAGAGTGGCAGAACACAAATAACGTCTTCAGGGAAAATAAGTGTAACCTTTGATTTTTTTTGGTACCAGGGATTGAACTCACGACCTTGCGCTTGCCAAGCAGGTGTTTATGCCAGTAAGTGTAGTCTTTTATCAATTGAAACTTGTACAAAAAAGTAATTCGAGGTTTAGTTTTCTTCAGATAAAAACAATAATGTGGACAACATGTACATGATTATCCATTCAAAAGGAAAACATATTTTCAAGTCTTTTTTATTGCCAATAAAACAGGAATTCTCAAAGTCCAACTAAAATCATAATTTTAGAATATAACATGGTTTTCACCTGGATAAAGCTGAAAAATTACTTTTCATTTTATGCCAGCATGGCTTTCTCATGTCTTACTTATATAGATGACAGGGACATTTCTAAAGAAAACCTAAAACCCACGCCAGCAGGAGGCCCATAAATCATGGGGTCTGTTTTGGCACAGGCTGCTTTTCTCCTTTGCACTCATGCATGTTACCTTGTCACCAGACTTCTGCCCGCTTGTCTTCTTCTTACCTTGTCCTTTATACCTTGGTATCTGAGCATGAGAATAAAATGACATTTTACTACCACATATAAATCCTTAAAAGTAAACTAACTCATTACCAAAGTAATACAAATTTCCCATTAGAAAACGTTATTACAAATGGAAAATCTAATCTGTGTGTTCCCCTGAAGCCTACTTTTCTTGTCCTTTCTTGACTCTGTTTCTAAAATGTCTGAGCTCACGTAAAGTCCTGTTTCCAACAGGTACTGGGGTCAAGTGCAGACGCCTACCCACCACCTGCTTAGGCTGTAGTGTATGGAAAAAGGCTTCCTTCACATTGTTTGGCAGAGATCTATAAAGGCCTTGATGGAGTATCTGAGGAGCTTTGTTGAAGACTTGTTCCAACCTTACCTGACCAACCTCAGGAGCATATGAAGCTGGTTCCTAAAGACTGGCCTGGACTCTCCCCTTGGTCACAACTTTTCAGAGTCATTCACAACTCTCCATGGGCTCTCAAGTTGAGGAACCACAAAGAGGGTAGAGAAAGTACTGGAATCACAAATTCAAATCCTTAAAGACTACATGAGAATTGCATTTTAAATACCAAAACAAGAATTTATATTAAAATAGATACTACTCCAGCCTAGCCACCAAGTTATCTAGGGTATTTCCAAAGGGGCCACTGCAATTCTAGTTTATGGTGCTTAATAAGAACCAGACTACAATGAAATAACCAAAAGGTACAGAAGTACAGTGCCCCCTGGGGGACAAATACTGTCCTTTAAAACAGCCTTAAAGATTCTTCTAGGAATTTAGAGCAGCATTTTCTAACTGACTCATTCTTATTATAACTCTTAGATCTTAAAAAAAGAAATTACTTATGTAGAAAGACCAAAGATATGTAAAACAGACTTTAATCCTTTTCTTGAAGATAATACCTTACACAGAAAGTTAAGTGTTGCTAATTTGCTTTTAAAAAAAAAAAAAATTGCTAAGAAGAAAACTTCCAAATAGCACAATGTCACAAGTACTAGTCATTTTAATGACTAAAATTAAAATAGTCATTAATTTTAATGTCTAATGTCAGATATTTTCATGGAAAAATCCTTCTTTTCTTCCTTCCATAGGCTTTTATCAGCAATTAAAGAAATTTTAAAATTTACTCTCACCTGCTCTGTCATTAGGAATACAATCTCCCACAGCACCAAGGAAAAAGTTATTTTCAAAAAGACCTTCCCTATTAGAATAGGCTAAATAGAAATCTCAGAAGGAAGTAACACACTGAGAACTATAATAATCTTTCTCTTTGGCTAGAAAAGTGTAACTTTATTTGGAACTCTAAACTTAAAAAGGAATATCATCACAGAACAAACAAAAAATAAAATAAATAACAAAAGCAATCATTCAGCAGTGTTCTGTGCTCAGACATCTAAAGAAAGCTATGTGGCAGTATAATTACTAACCTCCAGAAGTTCCCTGTTAAAAAGATATATATTGTAGGCCCACACAAAGACTAATCTCTGGAATGTACTCTATGGGATTCCTCTATTCCTACAGAGAAGAAATCAAAGGAAAAGTTACAGTACACAAATCTGACCCATGAAAGACTATGTTTGTGGTCCCCTGAAATTCATGTAGAAATCCTAGTCCCTAAAGTAATGGTATTAGGAAGTATCACCTTCAGGAAGTGATTAGGTCCAGAAAGTAGAATTCTGGTGAATAGAATTAAGGCCCTTAATAAGAGAGACTCCAAACCTAGCATAGTGGCACTCTAGGAGGCTCAAGTAGATAGACCACAAATTTGAACCCAGTCAGAGTAATTAATGTATCCAATGAGCAAGACCCTATCTCAAAACATAAAAGGGCTGGGATGTAGCTTAGTGCAAAAATTCTGGGTTTAATCTCCACTTTGGAGTACTCCAATACTGCACAGAAAATATTTTAAAAGGCTCTCCAGAGAGGTCCCTTGCCCCTTTCTACCATATGAAGACATATGGAAGACACCATCTATGAACCAAACATCAGGCCCTGATCAGGCCCCAAATCTGCTAGTGCAGTATCACTAGCAGATTTTGGACTTCAGTCTCCAGAACTGAGAAATAAATCTATTGTTTATTAGCTACCCAGTCTGTGGTATTTTATCATATCAGCCTGAAAGGAGTAAGACACGACCTAGATCCATCCTTTCACAAGAGCTGGTATGACCAATTCATGCTGTACTCTATAACCAGTCACCAGAGACAATTTTCCTAATAATCACCACTCCATTCTTTCCTCTATTATGCATGTATCTTTGATCTTTAATTCAAGTGTTTAATTCGACATTTTTGTTCTTTGTGCTTGTAGACTTGAAATCAGGTTTTACCTTTAGAAACTCATACATACATGCACACACATTCACAAATGTTACCATAGTACATTTTCCTATAAATCCTATTAAAATGGCTATTACTATAAGAAAAAAACAAAACAAAAAAACATAGCTTACAATCCCAAACCTGTTCTCTAAACACTTAACAGTATTCAAAACAATTTTTTTAACTTGGAACCTACAATTCTTAAAGTAGGACTTTACAAATGAAAAGTGAACCTTCTAGTTAGTAGTACTAAGACAAAAATGTTCAAAGTACCAAGTGAATCCAAATATTTGTAAATACCAGTATTTAAGGGCATTTTTTTCTGCCATACAAAATTCAAAACACTACCAATAAAAGAACTTTTAAAAATATGTATTTAGAGAAAAAAAAAGTCCCTTTAAGAAACTAAACAACACTTGTTACAAAATGACAAAAGATTAACAAATAAGAGTAGAGGGAAGTAAAGCCCTAAAATATCTCTGTCCACATGTCACTTTTACCCCAGCTGACTCACCTTACTAGGGGTTGTGTGTGTATTTGTTTTTCCTTCCGGTGACTTTGGTGGAGAATGTATATCAGATAGATTCAGAGCACCCTAAAATCACAGTTGAAATAAAAACACATTTAAAAATGAAACACAAATGTAACAATTATCTTTCTAAGGTATTTTAGCATTCTCCCTTCATGAAAATATCCTTAATCATCTTCTAATTTTACCAAACAAAATACATCATTCTCAGATTGAGAAACTCAAAATATAAAGAGCAAAGTAAAAAAGACAGTTAATAGGAAATAATGAGACCAATCTCTTGCCTAAGGGCAGAGACAAAAGATGGAAAGAGAGGGGATAAGGGAGATTAAAAAAGAAAACAAGATGTGTTTATACATGTATCAACTCCCCACAAGAAATGTGAAAATTGTGTACTACAAACATGTACTAAGAAAAACAAGAAAGCAAATAAATGATTCTGCAACAGTGAAGAGACTGAAAGATGAGAATTCCTAAGAAGAAATGATGCTGCTCAACAGAGATGAAAATGTGGATCATCAGGATGCTAGAAGAGATGACAATACTCACTGAAGGAGCTCGGCAAACGAGAATGTTTTTTATGACCTATATAGCCGGAAGCAATGGCAATTTTATTAAATATAATAAAATCAATCCAAAGCCCCATTAAAGCATGTGGGACCCAGCAACCTGATGCTTATGGTAGTTTCAAAGTGTCATTTTCATAAAAAATTCTAGTAACTGAATTAAGCAGTTTAATCCACAACTAGTTTTATTTTCTACACTCAAAATTCAAAGGCAATTAAAATTTATGTTTTATTTCTTTACAATGGCAGGATTCCTCTCAAAGTAACAGAATTCTAGTAAATGATAGAAAAGCTAATTTTTAATGAATCTAACAGAAAACATACTCTTGAGTTCTTCCAAATAGAATAAATAGGTAGCCCTAACCCTCCAGACTCTCAGATATACGCTTCTATGACTTAAAAGTGTACACTTAACTAGACACCCGGGAACATTCACAGATGTGTCCACACTTATTCAACAGAATATCTTCATGTAAAGTTGATGTGTATACACATATATTAGTTAACCACATGAGCAGGATTTCTAAAAAGAAAGGTTACAAGTAATCAAGGAGGTGGAGGTTTGAAAATGTCTAGAAACTAAACAAAATCAAAAGCTGTTTTTAGTTTTAAAAAGCTTTAAGTTCAAAAAACTGTTAACTAGTCCTATCATTAACCCTTTTGTATTTAATAATAAAAGCAGCTAATAATGTTTTATAGATCAAGAAGAATGGTTACACAAATAAACTCATGCATATAAACACCTGTATGAGGTGGGGCCTATTACCCTCATTTTACAATGCTAAGTAATATATCCAAGGCAACAGTGATGGTCTCCTGAACTCAACACTTGAAGTCAATAAGCAAAATAAGTACACACTAGTATCAGAATCTGTACTTTTCCATATTTGTTAAACGATCAATTTATACAATCTCAATAAATTTTATCTCATCTTAAAAGAATACCTTCTTTTCATGTAGACTGTGATGGTTATGTAGTCACCTGCAAAGTTTAATTAAGTAGGCAATAAGAAATAGAAAAAGGTAACCAAAGATTATACTTACTTCCACAGTGGCAGGCCCTCTCTCTTTCTGTTGACAGCGTCTTATCACTTCTAATAGTAAAGGTCCACCCACAGTGCCTTCTGCTTCAATGATACCTAAATCTCGAGCTAGATTCTCTCGCCCTTCAAGACCTTGAAACTAGAAAATGATACAGGTGCATAAAAGAATGTTCAAAGATTAAAGAAAATATTTTAGAAACCTAATCTCTAAACTCAATGAGGATTTCTATCAATGTTCATTTTTAAACTAATTTTTATAGCATAATGCTGTAACATAGTATTTCTACAATAACACTACTCCATTAGCAAGATTCAAGTTACATGAAGTACCAATACTGGTGCCTATCCTGACAGCTCAGATGGCTTTTAAGAAAAACAGGTAACTATAAATAATAACCAGTATGCAAGCAACTCTGTGTAATCAAATTTCATTAGTTTTCAACTTAACATGTAGCAAGGGTTTCACAGAATAGATTAAAAAATCATTACTCTTACTGTGCTGGTTTCAGGTTGAAAAACAGCCAAAGTAAAGTCAAGGTTGAAAAACTGAAGAAATTCTGCAACAAGACTTGCCACTAAACGACCTGTGAAGATAAAAAAAAGATATATATGCAAATCTTTAAGAATGCTGAATTTTTTTAAATTAGCACTGTGAAGACATAAATTAATGAGGTAAAATAAGTTTCTAAAGCTTTTAAATGACAAATTTGTTCTCTTTGAGTAGTATAATTTAAGTCATGAAAATCTCAATTGCCCCATTTTCCCTGTCAGAAACTGTCTGGAAAACAATTTAATACTTCATAGATTTCAGTGTTTCATTATTTATACTAAAAATACTATGCTACTATAATATTACTGTATTCTATAATACTTCCCACTCTACAGTGAAACATTATTTTATATAATCTGTAAGAAGCACTACTTTTAAAAATTCCCGATTTCTCCTAATTGGTGACCAGATTTAAAAATTCGGTCACATAAAAAAAAGAGAACAAATGGAACATCTTACCATCCTTTGTAGTTAAAAATTTTTTTAGGCTCTCATTGACTAAAGGAGTTTTGTTCTGTAAAAAAAATGAAACATTTGTCAGATGACTTTCCTGTACATTATAGTTCAACTTTTTGGCACAAATATGTTTTATATTGTCATTCATAAAAATTATGATTTTACAAAACCTCTCAAAACTGCTGATTACTACAGGACTTACTATATGCTATTTAATAACTTCTCAAAGTTAATAAAATAAAACGCTATATATGAACTTTTATTTTTAATTTTAAATGTTTTATTAAATTGCTTTTAAAGTTTTATTAAATTGCCTTTAAATATTCATGTCATGCAATTAAATTTTATATAAGCATCTATTTCAAATAAATTAAGTTTGATAGTTTATCTTAAGTTTCTACAGTTTATAGCATATACACTTGCAATTCCCAGTTCATGAATAGTATGTAAGATGATTTTATGTGGTTATAGGCCAATTTATCTTTGTAATTACAGATTAAAAATATGGGGGAAAAATTCTTCCACATCAAACCTATGACTGTGGCTGAGAATGAGCCTAATATCAATAGCACAAGATGGATATCCTAAAGTTGACCACACTAATTGCTAGTGTAAGGACAGTGTCATATGCTGCTGAAGAGAACGCAAAATGGCACAGTCACTTTGGAAGGCAGATTGGTGGTACTTTTTTAAAAGTTCAAAGTATCTCTAGCATGTGACCCAGCAGTTCTACCTATTGGTATTTTCTCAAGAGGAATCACAGAATCAAGCAAAGACTTATACATGAAATGTTCACAGCAGCCTTACTTACAATAATCAAAAACTAGAAACCACCCAGATATGTGCATCAATAGGGAAAAGCTACACAAAGTGTCATATATGCATCATTGATAGATTAACAGAATGATCTATTAATCCTAAACTAGGGATTAACTGGAATAACAATATGTACTACATTACGAATTTCAAATATATTAATGCTGAATAAAGGAAACCAGATCAAAAAGTACATACTATATGATCCTCTATATTTGGTTCTTAGAAATGCTCAGGATGCTAGGAGGTGGAGAAATATTTACAGACAAGAAATTTTTAGGAGTTATAGTTACGTTAACTACCTTGATTATAGTGATCATTTCAGTTGCATACATGTTCAAGTTTAGCAAACTGCATATTTTAAATATGTTGAGTTTATCAAATTGTTACAATAAAAGACAAGGGACAGAAGAGAACAGAAAGATCCCTGATATGGTAGTTTAGGGAATTTTAAAATCTGAGAAACTGAAATATTCAAAGAAAAGGAAAGGTCACAGTCAGATAGATAAATAGCCAAACCAGGAGTAATGTAGAGAAAGGACTTGAGGCAGATAGCGAAGACACCAGCAAAGAAAAGACCAGGGAGTGGGAAGGCAATACAGTACTCTGGAAAAATGCAGTCAAATGGGCAGCAAAACATCCTTGTGAAGTTCAGGAGAAATAAGGCTGAAGTTCCTGGTGGTGTTAAGGTCACCAAGGGAAGAATACAAAATAGGCACCAAGAGTTTAGGTACAAATATGGGAAAAATATGGTTAAAGAAACCAAGGAGTATTGGTAAAAGGAAAAAAGAAGATAAACAATAATCTCAAAAAATCAAGGGAGGCCAGGGATATAGCTCAGAGGCACAGCACCTGTCTGCCAAGTGCAAAGTCCTGAATTTGATTCCTAGTACCAAAAAAAAAAAAAAAAAAAAAAGGTCAAGGGAGATTTTCAAAAAGGAAGGAGGAATTAATGGCAAATGCACAGTGATCAACCAAAACAGGTAAGAACTAAAGGATACTGAGGAGATTCCTGACTGTAGCAAGACAAATTCCTTAGGTGTCATTTAAAATTTTAGTGGATTAAGGGATGCTTGGCACGTAAGAAATGGTATAAAACACATCTACAAATGTGTAGACATACACAATCTTGGTAAGAGATTTAGCTTAGCAGCATAAGCATTTGGTTGGCAAGTGCAATTCATGAGTTCAATCCCTAGTACCAAAAAAAACACAAAACAAAAAACACAACAGCAAAAAAAATACATGCTCTTTCAAAACTTGGCTGTGGGGGGGGGTGGAGAATAGAAAACAAAGGCAGGACACAAGGAGAAGTAAAACAATTTTCACCTTAAGAGGAATTTACAAGCATTTTCATGCCCAACAGAAGAACCAATGGAAAGGTCAAAGACACAGCAACTACAAAGATGAGAGTGTATGGAAAGCAAAACCCAGACAAAATAAGGTAACCAGAGAAAGAAGGCAGAATAGGGCACCAAGAATACAGGTATAAATACAGAAAAAAGACTGTGCTAAATAAATCAAGAAATATAGGCAAAAAGAAAAAAAGACAAGAGCTTAGACAAGCTTATGTTCAGACAAGATGGAACCTCTTCTAACAAAACAGGAAGGAAAAGCACAAAGGTAAGCTTTTCCTGAGGTAAATAAGACTTAGGAGAAAGAGGACCAAAAGCTAGGACCTAGTTAAAATTAGGTCCAAAGTGAAGGAGACAAATGAGGGAGAAGACCAAGGGGAAGCAGAAGACAGGTCCACCAAGTTGTAACAGCACCAATTCACATGGTTACCTGACCTTCTTGACCAGTTCCTATGCAGCAACAAGGAAAGGAGCCGGATGGATGAAATGAGCATTGAAATTTCTTCCAAACCAAGAATGACTGTAAAGAAAAATAGCCAAGGTTTCTGAGGTATGAACTCAGAGGTATGGAGTCTAGTCTAGCAAGAACAAAAAGAAGCCTGATGTGTAGACAAACAAGGAAAGGGCAAAAAGTTGAAGGGTTTTATGAAAGTAAAGAGCAGGTAGAGCCAGGCATGGTGGCACATACTTATAATCTCTGCACTCTGGAGGCTGAGGCAGGAAGATCGTTCTGAGTTCAAGACCAGCCTGGACTACAAAGTGAGCTCAAGGCCAGCCTGAACTGCATGGGGAGACCCTATCTCAAAAAAGATTAAAAAAATGAAAAACGAAAAAAAAAAAAGAGCAGATACCTAGGTCAAAAAAAGTAGAAAGACAAGAAACTGATCTATACTCACTGAGAAAGAGTTTAGAAATTGATGAAGTGATTCTTGTTGACAAGTTACAGGACATTCAAGATGTTTGGTAGAACTTGGGGTAGAGAGAAAAAGATAAATTAGCAATTTAAGTTCAAAGGTGTAGCTGGTCATTTTCACAAGAAAGTGGTATTTTAAAAATACTTTAGTAGTCATATAATTTTAGAAAAAAGTCAGACTGAATAGCCCCTTCCTGGGAGGGATTCACGATGCACATTGGCTCATTAAAGTTTAAAATTAATTCATTGGCAATGAAACCATTTAGTTACTGTAATATTTTAAGGTTACTCCAAAATTTTAAAAGACACACGAAAAGACTAATTTTGGCTTTCTTCCAACAGTAAAGCAGTATAACGCTAACCAGTTCAAATTATTCCCAGCTATACAATACTATAAATTGTACTTTGAAGTGTTTTTGAACTAATTAGGAAGCACTAATGAACACGGTCATAATAAAATTTTTCATACCTCCACTTTTTCTTGCTCCTCTAGTGCTAAAAACACAGCTGCTCGGAGTTCAGCCTTTAAAAAATAAAAATTTTAAAAACCGGTAAGAATTCAAGAATTCTTCCAAAGCAACCCCAACCCAGAAGCGCACAGGACCCAGCCCCCCGCCCCTCACCGGCCAGCTAGGTCGCGCGGGACCGCGGTGGACACAGGAGGCCTCGCCGCGCCCCCTGCTCCGCACCGCCTCGTGGTCCTCGCCGCCCCAAACCCCGCCGCACGCCGCACCTTGATGCGGTTCAGGGCGCCGCTGTTCTCCAGTGTCTGCACCAGAAGATCTCGGAGCTCCGTGTCCTCCTCGGCCGCCACTGCGGCCGCTGTCGCAGCCATTTTGATTCTCCAAGACAACCGCCCAAGCCTCGTTAACAGCCAACGGCCGCGGCAGCACTCGCGCCGCGTCGGGGGAGGGGAACGTACGTCGGGGGCGGGGCCTCGAGAGCCCGGGGCACCGCAGGGAGGGGGCCAGGTCGCGGCGGGCGGGGCGTGCGGGCTTGGAGGCGGCCGGTGGGCGGGGCTTCGGGCGCTGTGCAGTTCCTGCAACACGGGGGCCGTTGTAGTATCGGAGTTGTTAGAAACATTGCTAAATCGTAGCGCTGCAGGCTCTGGCCTGCGTAGGGGGCTACTGCGAGCGGCGGACGGGAGTCTCTCTAGGTGCCTTCGACGGACAGAGGCTGGCACCTGCTACGTGCTGACCGGCTCGGAGCGGGAGAGAGGGAGGGATGTCTGCTTCTGTGTGTCTGGTGTGTGTCTGGCTGTATGTCTGTGTGTCGACTCTGCGTTTCAATGCGTGTGTGTGTGTGTGTGTCTAAGTATCTGGGATATGTCTGAGTGCCCCCACGTATGTGTCTGTTTATATGTGTGTGTCTGGGTCTGTGAATGTATCTGTGTATGTTTTTGAGTGTGTGCCTCAGTTTGTGTGTATGCACACTCAGAGAAAGCAGGGCTGTACTATATAGAGGCCGGGGAAGGGAGGTGCTGTGCGCTGTCACAGAGGTTGCCATACTGTTTACTCTCGAGATTGAGTCCTTTTGCTGGAACAGCTGGGAGAGGGAATCCCAGACTCCAGCATGTGTGACAAGCACTAGGGCTCTTCATCCCTGGAGATTCTCATATTCAGTATCTGACTAGGCTTAGAAATCCTCGTTTTCTAATACAAGAGATCTGCAAATTATAACTTGAGACACAGTTATGAGGTAAAGACATCTTCTGTGTTGATTATTGTCAAGTGGGAGAGTGGGAGAAAATGAGGTTGAGTCTGGTATCTATCTTCAGAGGAAAGATTAAGAGATTAGTTTTTGAGGTGGCCATAAGGATAAGTTAAATTAGATTGATATGAGAGAACAAAGGGCACTTTCAAACATAAAATGTGACATAAGTTAAAGGGACTGGAAAGCACTGCCCATATTAGCAACTATAGAATCTAATCTGATTGGAATCAACAGATATGAGAAATCTGGGAGACCCGTGGAACACATGAACCTTAAACAAAAAGGAAAAGACTAAAGGGGATAAAGTAGACCCTAAAACTGGAAAACTTGACCTGTTGGCAAATAAGACCAAGATTAGTGTCAGTAGTAGAAGCAGAATTCATGAGCTGGGTGGAGACAGCTATTAATGATGCACTAATTTAAAAAATGAAGGATTTAAAGCATCTGCAGAATATTTAGATTTGGGTGTCCAAAAGACAACTTGAAACCTACTTAATCACCACTTTATATTGAATACCTACTGTATTTAGGCCCAAAATTAGTTGAAGAGACAGAAATATGATCTGTCAGCTGACAATCAAGGGCTTCAGACAGGTTAAACTTCAACTTACTGTAAAACATAGAATGAGTTTCTGGGGAGGTGAAGGACAGGAAGAGTCAGACAGCCAAGGAGGGGCTGGGGCTGGCATTATGACTCGAATGTTTGCCCACCCAAAATCTGTGTGTTGATGCCATAGCCTCCAGAGTGACTATTTGAAGATAGGGCCCACACAGGGATCATAAAGGTTAATTGAAGTCATAATCCAATGGTGCTTACAAGAAGAGGAAGAAAAATCAGAATTCACTCTTCCTGTACCACGTGAGGACACAGGGAGAGGCTGCTATCTGTAAGTCAAGAAAAGAGCCCTCACCACAATTCAAAAATGCAACACATAATCAAGATGTTTCTATCAGCAGAATTGTGAGATACTAAGCTTCTTCCTTTTAAGCCATCTACTCTGTGGTATTGTGTTATAGCAGCCTGAGCAGGCTAAACCAGATAGCTTCTTAAAGAAAGTAGCATTAAATCCTGTTGTCACAGGTGTTTTCCTGGTGAAAGAGGAAGAATGGAGCATTAGGAGTGCAATGACACAGGGCAGTTTGGTCAGTTCAGGGAACGGCAGAAGAAATGAGCTGAAATAAACAGAGTTTGAAGGACATCCACCAAAATAATGGATTGAATTTCATTCTGAGATGCGAAATGGTATGTTAAACATAATTGTAAGCCAGTGTGGCAGGAATGCATTTGGGTTTAGTAAAAGCTTGCCAGAGCAAGTGGCACATGGGCAAATTGTATACAATGAATTGAAGCAAAGAATTGTTCCACCAATCCAAGAAGGACTAAGAATGGCCTCAAATAAGTTACAGAAGTGACCATGGAAAGAAGAGGGTGTAGTTGAGAAATGGAAGTAATGCAATAATGAAGCCCTCCAAAGGAAATATATACATACAAACACATGGATATCCATTCACACATGAGAGGGGGATGCAGTGGGAGAGAGAGAGAAACATTAATTATAAAGAAATGGCTCATGAGACCATCGAGGCTGATAACCCAAGATGAGCAGGGTCAGCTGGCAAGCTGGAGACCAAGACAGCCAACGTAATGGTTCTTATAAAAAGGCCAGGGTGAGTCGGTATTTCTTATAAAAAGGTCAGGGTGAGTTTGAAGGCAGATAGAAAGCCAATGTCTTCTAAAGGCCAGAAGTAGGAAGGTTTCTTGCTGTGAAAAGGCTTTTATTTCATTAAGACCTTTCACTGATTGGATGAGGTCTACTCACATGAAGGCAAACTGCTTTAGTAAAGTCTGCCAATTCTAACACCCTTATACATAGCTAAAATAATGTTTCACTAAATATCTGAAACCTAGTGGCCCTGTCAAGTTGATATATAAAACGCCATCATGAATATGTTCCAGTAACTTACAGGCTTTAAACAACTAGATTCTGTCTAATAAGAATTAACTGAGAAGGATAGAACAGGGAAAGTGCCTTCTGACTGTCCACTTGAATTTTCTTGGAGGAGGAGATTTTTGTTTCTCTAATTGTAAAAGTTAAAAATATCTCAACTCATGAGGATGGTACTTTGGTCCATGTTCAATAACATTGTCTCACTTTAGGTCAGCCATCCTAGTCTTGAAGTTTTGGGCTAATAGAGAGTAAGATTCTCCATAGCTTATGAGTTTCCTTAAATGTTTATAGATTATACAAAAGACATAGCATATGGAGGAAAGAAATGAACTCCACCTTTCCTCTGTTATTGCTTTGCTCATTATCTTGGCAAAGATTGATGCTAGTTTGTATGTAGTGGTTAAAACCATAGTCTTTCAAGCCACAATGCATGGATTTGAATTTACTTGCTTGGTTATGTTGACTATAGCAAGTCACTTGACCTATCTGTATCTTAATTTCCCATCTGTAAATGAGGATAAAAATTATTTGGTGTGTGTGTGTCTGTATGTCTGTGTGTCTATAGTCTGTGTGTGTGTATGAATGTGTAGATTGGGAGATAGTATTTAATGTCTGGATCAGAGAAAACACAATAAAAATATTAACTGCTATTAGTTATTTTGAATTTACACCCTAATTTCATTTTCCCCATGATGGTCTGAGCAAACTGATTTTATTTTTTGGACATGTTACATATGAGACCTAAAGCTCAGGAAAGGTAGTATGCCCATAGTCACATAGCTGAGATTAACCCCAGGTTTATTTGGTTCCCAACTCATACTCTTTTTTATATTTATTCCAGTGTTTATGAAATGTAAATGATGTAGTTCATTCTCTGCTGCTATAACTGAATTCTATAGATGGGGTAATTTTTAAAGAATAAAGTTGTTCAGCTCCTGGTCCTGGAGCCTAGGGAGACTAGTGTCGAGTTGCTAGCCTCTGGTGAGGGCCTTCTTGCTGCAGCACAACATGGCAGAGAACATCACATGGTGAGACAAAGCAAGCATGCTTGTTCAGGGATGGTTCTTATAAAGCACTAATGTCACTATGGGGCACCATCCTTACAACTTCATCTAGTCCCACTGACCACCTAAAGGCCCCAACTCTAAATACTGTTAACATATGAAATTGAAATTCTTTTTAACACGTGGTCTTTTAAGGGACAAGTTGGCATACCAATCATTTACTTAAACAGAATTAAGTAAAATAACAAAATGGTTGAATAAAGGAAATGTGGAATGCAAGAGACAATAAAGATCGCTTAATCTTCCCAAAACATGTTCAAAGTCAGCCCCACCAGGGGGCAGTGTTCAACAAGCAGAGAGGGCTACCTCCTCACTGCTTTTCATTGGCTGCTAAGGAGCCACCTTCCCGCGACCTATTTGCCTAAAAGCAAGAAACAAATTCAAGGGTGTCTACTTCCTCACCATGTTCAATCACTGGAGCGAACACTCGCACCTCCTTAGCCTGGGATGTACTAGCCAGCTCACACTGGGTGTTCCCCTGGCCTTGCTCCATGCTCTTGGTAATGAATATGTTTGCCTTTCTCTTCTTTGCCTGTCTCTTGCCAAGCACCGTGATCAGAAAGAATCTAACATGGGAAGAAGGAAACATTTTGTCTCCCTCCTACCTTGGAATTGGATAAATAATATTATCAGTTAATTAACTGTCCGTTGAATTCATGTCTTCAAGTTAGGTGGGTTTTTGGTTATTTTGTAGTTTTGGTTGTTTTGTTTTCTTCATTAATGTTTTGTTTTTTGCAGTGCTGAGGCTTTCACCCAGGGCCTCCCACATATTAGGCAAGTAAACCGGTGCTGAGCTACTCCTGAAACCCCTGCATGTTCTTAAAGACTAAATTAAACTCTAGAAGTTAGATTTTGCTTAAGTGATAAGGGACTTCTCTAAACTTCCTCCTTCTGACCAAATAACCTCTCCTCAGCCCACATGACGTGAGGGAATATGCAGATTCTAACCCCAGAAGGTCAGGACCCCATTTCCTTTGCACAGGAAAGGGAGAGATGAGCTAAGAATGGCTAGGAGCAAAGCAAGCCTGGAGATGCACATTGTCTCATAATATTCCCCCTTCCCTTTTATCCTTGCTATTAAAATTATTACACACCACTACACAGAAAAATGAGGCCCCCTTGGAGCTACCTTTATATGAAGCTTTTTCCTTCTCACTAAAATAAATGGGCTCCTTTGATGTGGTGAGCAGTGAGCAAATGGACCTGAGAGTGTGGACCTAAGTGGCTCATAATACTAACAATATGAAAGTGGGTTTCTTCTGCTCCACTGTTTCTCTGAGAAACTTATTATTTATTTCACACCGCTTAGCCCTCTTTATGAATTTAATTGTCCTGTTGCTAAGTGTGTGTCTATGCAAAACTGATTGGTCCAAAAACCATAACCATGGTAACAAAGCAGTATCTAATATATTCAAGCCTCAGAAACATACATTCTCAGTGTTCCCATAGCTATGTACTGCTCTATGACTTAAAGAGCTATAATTTTTAAAATTACTTTGAATTACTGTTAACCCACCATTTTAACCCATTACTAAAGTATTTTTCACATTTAGGCAGAATCTGACCAAATCTATCCTCATTGAGTTGGATTAACTGAAAGAATTAGATGTCAGTACTATTTAATTTACTACTTAAATGCTTTTGGTGCTGGGGGTTGAAGTCAGAGTCACATAAGCACACACTTCAACAATGAGCTATTCCCCCAACCCCTGTCTGTCAGGAGTACTTTAATTTCCAAATACTGTGAATTTATCCTTTAGAATGTGTGTGAAATAAAATATTGGACTAGTTTACTGTTAAATCTCAAAAATACAAAAGAAGGTTAAAATGTACAAATTTAGGGTATGCCCATTAAAAATCACTCTCTTGAAATTTCTTTCCCATATGTATAAATGAATATATTCCAGACTCTCTTATTTGGTTTTTGACTTTCCTACCACTGACTCATTCCCAGGGGAAAGATAGGTACAAAAGAGGCAAGGAAAATTAGAATTTTAAAATTGTACATACTTAAAAACTGCAGCTTCAGGACACAAAAATTACTCAAAATCTTTTTCCCTTCCAGGAAGCTCACTCAAAAAAATTCCCAAGCATCTGAAAGACATAATAAGCCTATAAATTAAGTTCTGGGCCTACGCTTTTCATCTGTAAATTATAGATCTCAGTACCCAAAGAGACAGCATATCTCAACTCTAAACACATGTAAATGGCTTGCATTCCATCATAGTCTGCCAGTTGGGTAACATGATAGACAGTGAAAAATATATATCCTAGGTTACCAATCTTGGAGATACTCCCGAGCCCCATAAATATACCCAGTCTTGAATCATAATGCATCTCTATTTCTCTGAGTGCACATTTTTAAAATTTCTGTCCAATAAATTTTTTTCTGCCTCTTACTGACATATCCTGAAAATTCTTTTTCTGCGATGGGAATCAGTGAACTTTTAACTTAATTCAAACTGGTAAGTTAGGTTTAGGGATCTCCAAAGAGTATAGGACCTTCAGATTTCATAGGAAAAATAAATGTACCTCCCAACCTCCATTTAAGTTGCATACACTGAGTTCATACTCCCCAAAATTAAGAAATAAATTCTAAGGAACAACAGAGGTTCAGAATATTAAATTTTGAGAGAAAAACAGCTCCTGAGAGAAACAGGAGAGGAACTGAAGGTGTTGCTGCAGAATCCACTTTCTGGAGGGAGTTTTATAGAGTAAAATCACAAGGTAAGTACAACATGAGGCAAAGCTGTGATCAACTAGTAAGGTTACAAGTATAGCTGCTTAGGTAATGTTGCTCCAGTAGGGAAGCAAGTCATTTACCAAGTGTACATGGAAAGACAAAAGAACTTTTCAGGAAGGGATGGGTCCAGGAGTCTTGGTCATCCACTGAAGTGAGATCTATCTAGACTTTATTGGACCAGGTGTTACCACTTATACCTTGGGTAGGTATGTAGGCCTAGTCATTCTGTTTTTATCTTGAGACCTAGCCTCCAAAAAGATGCACCTCCAGCCAAAATTATAATGTATTTTCATCCTTTGTATTGACTCTCTAGAGAGGCCACCCCTAGATAGCTAACTCAGCTGTCTAGAATATTCCTCCCTCTGAAGAGGTACCCCTAACTGCCTTGAGAGGGAAAGGTATGATGACCATTTTGGCTATTTCAGGCTGAAAGGGATCATAATTGTGATTGGAAGGTAGAGATACTCTCCAGAGGGTATATCTAAAGAACCTCAATAGATGTAGGTGTTTTTGTCTGGGTAGGTGTATATAGCTTTATGTCTAGAGGAGATAAAGCCAAAGAAACAGTTAAGTATGCATGAGCCAAATATCAAGAAGATTATTATGAATATAACCAACAAATGTTTCTACCAGGAAGAGCCAGTAATAGCTTCCCACAAAGAGGAAAGGAGAAGATCCAGAAAATTTCAGAATTTGACATGATATTAACCTGCAATTTAGTATCTTGAAAAGCCTTCAAGATATTAATAGAAGGATTAGGAATGCATACACAACATTCAGTTTTTACAATTGCAAAAGCACCTTCCTGTGCTGCTGTTAGAATGTGTAGTGCCATCCGATTTTGGAGAACAGTTGCCTCCTTAATTTTATTTCTTCATTCGGAAAAAAGAGACCAGTTGAGGTGCCATTTAAGTTGCATTGAGTGTAGTTAGTCAAGATCTTGATATGTTATGTGACATCTTCTAATCCTAGGGAAGAGCCAAAGAGAGAAGCCAAATATTCATACCAGAGAAATACACTTCCTGTATTGCTGATGTTGTAGGTGGGGTAAGTTTGCAGGTTTGTCAATATTTTTGACACTCTTGCCTTATAACCACACAAATCCCAGGGTGTAGCTCCCTGTCATCCAGAGCCACAAATTGCTTCCACACAACCAATGAGTGCCACTAGGGACTTACTGAATTTCAGGCAATTAAGCCAACTTGTTGCAAACTATTCTTTGATCTGTAAAATTATGGTTTATATACACCACTCTGGGGGTATCCATCCAAAATATTTAGTATAGTTAAGCTGGTGAAAGTAAGAATGATTTCTTCATTTCAATCATAAGGGGGCCTTTCTACTAACTTGCCCTATAGAGTCATATTGTTTCCCCATATCTGAAAATAGCCACTTTTATATCTATGATTGTTGACTGTCATGATATGGGCCATTACTATTACTCAGTAGGCATTTTACTAGTGCCTGTAGAGAGGCATCAGTGGCATTTTTAGAAAAAATTAATCAAGGATCACAAAAGGTAGAGTTTATAGGCCACTCAGTGACTTTGTAATGGTGGAATAAACCATGAACCACTGAACTTTTCCATGTCTCATCAATGTAATCTTTTAACTTACTCCAACCATCTCCTTGAAGTGGGGATACCTGCAAAGGAAGCTCTGATGTACTTGACAGGGCAGCAGGCCATATATCCAGCTAGATGTTTGTTGTAACTACTCTACATAATCTTGTGCCCACATTAGAAAGGTTTGCCGTCTCCTTTAAGTGGTAAAGCAATTACTGAAAGAGCTATGAGTAACATTTTAGATTACCTTTCTGAAGACTTTGTTTTATTTTTGAACAAGAAGTTAAAGTCCCCTATGTGTTCCCAGAAGTATTCAGATTGTTGTTCATACTCAGCAACTGGTCCCCAGGGATTGAGTAGGGTGTGGTGTATCCAGGAGTCCAAGCCTGCTACTTTACAAGCTGATAGAGCTGACAAGATCACAGTGTATGGTCCTTTCCAAGTTGGTCCAAGGGAAGGGGATGATGAGAGAAGAGACTTTACCAGTACTAAATCTCCAGGTTGGCATATGGGATTGGCCTTCTCTTTAGGCTGACCTTCCATTAGCTATTGAGGAGTCTGTTGAAATTTAGCCACTGAGGTGACATCCATCAGTAAGGCATCTGTTTCTCTCTTAAAGAAAAACCATTAATGAGAAAAGGTTATCTGTAAGATATTTCAAATGGGCAGAGGCTTAGAATTTGAAGTGTATTTCTTACCTTGAGAAGGCAGTAAGTGAGGTCATGGTAGGTGAGTTTCCTGACCCATTTTATGAATATGCTTCTTTAGAGTCTTATTCATTTCTTTCCTACCTTTCTCAATGATTGTGGCCTCCATGCAAGATGAAGGTGATAGAGAATCCCCAGTGCCTGAGAGGCACCTTGTGTGACTTATGGTTGCTTTAAAAGAAGGCCTACTATCACTTTGTAGGTTCTTAGGAAGTGCAAATCTGGAAATGATTTCTGAGACCAAAACCTTTATTACCTCTTATGATTTTTCTGTTCCACAATTAAAAGACATCAATCCAGTTTGTGAAAGTATCTATACAGACCAGTAGGTATTGAAACCCCTTATTCGTTGGCATATGGGTAAAATGAGCTGCCAATCTTCTCCAGGATATTTACCATCTCTCTGTATACCTGGAGGGACCATGGTATAGTCAAGAGTATTGTTTCTTTGCAGAGCTTACATGTCTTAACTGTCTGTTGTGCTGTCTGAGAGAGTCCCTTTCCTATGAATAACCTCTGAGGCAATCTGGTGGGTCTTGTCTCTCCCCAGGTGAAAGGTTTGAAATAAAGACTTAGTTTTCCATTGACTAGCACCAGGAAGGAACAATTTACCATCATCTGACTGTAATGATTCTGATGGAAAGAACCAATACCAATATCTCCAATGGCAGAGAGCACACTGAATACCTGCCTGAGAATATTTGGGTCAAGTACAATCAAGGAGCCCTTCACAGATCAGGGGGTCTGAACATGGGGCACCTCATGCAACTTCTTTTGCAGTTGCATCAGCCAGTTTATTACCTTGAGATACTTCAACGCCTTTTTAATGTCTTGTATAGTGAGGAGCCACCACTTTAGAAGGCATGTAGGCAGATGATAAAGAATTATCTACCACCTTATCATACTTTATGGGAGAGCCATTGGCTGTCAGATAATTTCTGTCTTTCCATATGGCTGTGGGGGCATGCAATACTAGGAAAGCATACTTTGAATTGATGCAGATTTTGACTTTTATCTTTCACTAAGTTGTAAAGCCCTTGTCAGAGCTATGATTTCTGCTAGTTGGTTCTACTCCAAGGGGAAGTAAGGGCGTTTCAAGTATCTGATGTAAAATCAGTACTGCATACCCTGCCTTTCTTGTCCTGCTTTCCATGAAGGAACTGCCAGTACAGAAGAGGGTCAATTCAGGGTCAGTAAGGAGTGTGTCTACCTAGTCTTCTCTGGCTATGTATAAGTGGAGAATCACCTGCTCACAGTCATGTCTTTTAATCTTAATTGCATCTTTTTTTGATAGAAAGGTGGCAGGGTTTAAGGAGGAAGACATCTTTATTTGAATGGCTGGTCCTTCTCAAATTAGAATCTTGTATTTAAGAAGTCAGTTGTCTGATAATCATAGGCTCCCTTTGGAAGAAAAAAGTCCTGCCCCATTGTGAGGTACACATATAATGAGATGTTTGCCTAAAGTCAGCTTGGTGCTCTGATGATATCACTGATAGGAAGTGCCATCAGAAGCAATAACTGACAATAACTACTCTTGGCTGATTGCAGTCAACAAGTCTATTGCTGTTGCTGCCCAGGATTAAATTGATCTGAACTGTGACAATATTTCTATATTCACGCAAGTTGTAAATTGGCACGAGATACTAGCAGCTTAGTATTGCAGCCTGGAGTATTGGCCTTGGGTCAAGTTTTGAGAACAGTGTTGGAGTACACTTTTAAAACTGGCAGCAGGAGGCTACAGACCCAATGCTGCCATTGATTTGGCTTGGAAATCTCAATGACTTGAACATTTGGTACAGAAGAAACAAACTTATCTCCTATGGCAGAGGGCTTTCTTCTCAACAGAATTGATGTGCCTGGCAATTTTTTATAGGACAGTCACATTTAAAGTCTTTCATTAGCCTCCTTAACAAAGAGGAGCTTCTATGTCTTCATATAAATTCATGCTTACAGATGTCACTATTAAATACTATTATAGTAAAAATAAAGTCAGATTGGAATCCTTTGGTACTAGGAGAGCTACAGCAAACACAGCTCCACAGCACTGATATCTAGTTGGATTTTATTGGATCAGGTGTTACCACTCATACCTTGGGTAGATACATAGGCCTAGTCATTCTGTCTTTATCTTGAGGCCTGGCCTCTAAAAGACACGCCTCTAGCTACATTTGTAATGTGTTTTCTTCTTTTGTATTGACTGTCTCAAGGTCTCAGCCCTATCTGACTGCCTATAATATTTCTACCTAACTTAGTAATACTAGGATCCTGTCTGGTAGTAAAGTGACCACTGTCTCATATTAGGAGCTCTAAATTTTGCATCCAGTGAAACTTTACATCTCTGACATCAAAAAGAAACAAAGTAGCAATTTAGATTTTAATGTAAAAATTGATAGATAGCATTAGTTTTAAAACATAAAAAAATTAACATATTAATTTTATAACAAGGTCTTGTGAGTACTTTGGACCAAAGATCTATGTTCTGTGTGACTTTGGGATATCAGTTAATGTTTCTTGGGCTTTACTAATATAGGGAATATTCATGGTGGATATCTTTAGCTTTTAATTTTGGCAAAAGTTTCAAGCACAGAAAAGAGGCAATAACACTACAAAGAAATGTTTACTGAGATTTGCCAATTATGACAATTTTGCTGTATTAGCTTTATCAGTTGATCTCTCTACGGACCTGTTGTTTTATGTATCTGGAACCATTTGAAAATAAGCTATAGACATAAAGTCTCTTTACCTCTGAAATACTTCACTGTATAGTGCCAAATAATTAGACCACTTAAGGACATACTACAATGGTCAAAATAAGAAAACTGAACATTATTGCAATACTGCAACCAAAGGGCAAGCTAGTATACTGGCTGGGACAGAAGGGAAAGGGGCCTGATTTAATTTTGGTCAGCATTATGTGACTAATTTTGAGTCAGTCCTCAAGTCTTATCTCTTCACTGTATCATGCATCCTTAGGGAAGCTAAAAGGTATGGATTTAATTGAACTGACATGGAGAAAACAGGACAGTTTTGCCTGTTTATATTCTAATTTCTTAAGTGACATTTCAGTCATAACAATTAATGTCACTTGTCAACTTTATTGGCTATGGGATAGGTAAAGGACACTTCTGGTTGTCTGGGTGGGTAATGGAGACATGGCTTTGGGGACTTCCTCTATGGTGAAGTTCCCCCATTTTGCTTCTCAGCAAACAAAATAAGTAACTCTGCTCTACCAGAACCTTGCACTATTATACCCCTGCCTTGTAGCCAGCTTACCATGGACTAAACCATCTGACACTGTGATCCAAAAATCTAAACCTCTCTTCCTTTCAGTTGTGGGTTTCATGTATTTTGTCCAGCAATGGGAAAGCTGACCAATATAGAAAAACTAATGAATAACAGCTTGAAAAAGTAGCATGTGTTGGATCAGGGATGTAGGTCAGTAACACAGTGCCTGCCTGGCAAGTGCGAGGCCCTGAGTTTGATTCCCAGTACAAAAATAAACCAAACAAACAAACAAACATATGTTTATTAAAGAACATTTGAAAATCAGTAGAAGAAGAAATTATTCTGGATATTTCTCTAGCCTTTTTCTTTACACATATACTTTGTGCATACTCTTATATATTTACATCAGTTGACACAGTAGAAGCATTCTTAGAGTACTCTAGCATACCACTGACTCAGGGAGAGTAGCTAATATATCACTGGCTCAACCAGAGTACCTACTGTACTATTGGCTAAGTGAGAGTACCTAACATATCCTGACTCCTTGAGAGTAACATACCATTGGCTCAGACTCCACTCTCATTTTCCAGGGAAAATCTAGTTAAAAGAGGATGTCACATAAAATCTATTTGCAAACTCCCTTGGCTTTTTATTGACTTTATAGTTATTTTTCTTCTCCTGTGTCTGCAGAATGTCTGCCATTTTTGCCACTTGAAATGCACCAGTAAAATATATTTGGAATGAGATACTTCACTCTCTCACCCTGTAAACCAGAAAGCAGGTCCTCTGGAGCACTGCTTCCCCAGCAACTTTGAACACCTCCTAATGGGGGTTCTCTAAAAACACTTAGGATTCTTAAGTATTTCTTTCTTTCTCTCTTTTTTTTTTTTTTAGTAGTCACAGTTCAGGATTTATTTGATGTTACAGTTGGTATGATACTTGGTTGCATTGGTCACCTGTAGATCTTTCCTTTTCACATTATGTGGCAATGTACCCTATTGATACATAATAAACAAAATAAGATCTTTAAAAGAGTTATGTACAAGACATACAATATTGGATTTATACACTTTATCCCAGGCTGTGACCAACTGGGAAAAAAGTCAGACCAGATTTTGTTGGTGAAATTATATAACAGAGTAACATGTATCTGGTTTGAAGGGCAACTGGCTCTTGTGTGACCTTGACCATGTGTCTCAGAGATGGTGCTGCTTTAAACTAACCAGTATAGGACTACACAAGTGAAGTAGCATCTGAATTAGGATAGAAATGTGAAGTTTTTTAAGACCTATGTTTCCCAGACTTTAGGGGAAGACGGAATCTTCATTCTGGTAATGGCCAGCCAACAAACGTAGCTGGCCTGGTATTACTTACTTTAACCAACCCTTTGTAGTTTTTTACTTCTCTGAGTTTTTGGAGTAATTCCCTCACTCCTGTTTCCTTAAAAAGTGCCAAATCAAAGGTAGGTGGGTATCTCAGTGGTATAGTGCTTGCCTGGCATGTGTGAGGCCCTGGGTTCCATCCCCAGAACTGAAAAAAAAAATTCTCATGAGAATAGAACTCAGCTGTTTTTCATATGGCCAAGTTTTTCAAAAATAACTTCCCCATTTTTTCATATTTTTCCCAGTGTTGGGACCTGAACCAGAACCTTACAGTGCCAGGTCAGTGCTCTCCCAGTGGTTTACACCCTACTCCCTAAATCCCACTTTTCTAACTGTTGGGCAAAATGTTTTACAGGATATGCTATCCTCTTCAGAGGATCCTTAAAGTTTCACCTATGGATGACACTGAGCTAGAAAAATCTCAAGCCAACAGAAGCTTAGATTCAGGTATGAGAGGCACAAAGATCAAAATCAAGATCAAGAGATGCTGACCATGAAATGACAGCACAGGATGAAAAGAGTAAAACTATATGCAATAAGACCCATCAAAACATCTGGTAATCTGAGGAACTCTTTTGAACATAACTTTGCAAAATAACAACCTTAATTAAGTTCTTACCATCTCGTTTTGAAACCCTATATTGTTATTATTTTCGATTTTTTTTGTTATCATTGTTCATTTGTCTCTCTTGTTTCTTGTCTTTCTTGAATTTTTGTTTTGTTTTTCCCTCTTTAAAATAAAAATACAATAAAATCCCCAAAGCATTATAGGATTTCATTTTATTTTTAAGTCCTGTAATGCTTTTATTTTTTTGTTTCGATTGGTTTTTTTTCTGTTTTGTTTTGTCTGATTTTATTGTGTGTGACAGTATGGACAGCTATTTTGAAGAAAATAAGAGACATTATGGTAGCCATTGTTGATTTTATATTATCTTGTTTTGAAGTCCTGTGTTACTTGTATTGTTCTGTTCTGATTTGCTTTATTCTGTTTTGTTTTATTATCTTTAAAATAATAAAAAAAATCCATTAAGACCCCAAAAGACCTCAAAAATCTTTCTCAATGGCCAGCTGGAGACATACATGAGCAAGCCTCCTGTTTCCCTGTCAGTCAACCTACAACAATGCTCATTCATTCTGCAAAAACAAGTGCAATAGCATTAGTTTCTCTGATATGAGGCAGCACACCCTTGCCTGGTGACACTTTGACTTTAGACTTTCCAACCTGCAGAATTTTTTGAGAAAAAATTTCTATTCACAAGCCATCAGTTTTCTGTTACAGCAGTCAGAATGGACTAAGACACACATCTGAAATATAGAATACACAAGAAAATATGCTCTTAATTACTAATTGAACTTATGATTAAAATGTTCAGATGTTAATTTACAAACATGTACATAGGCTTTCAATATTATTTTAGAAGTTTAAGGGTACTGCTCTTTTAAATGCACTTCCTGCATCACATCCAGTGCCAGAAAGTATTAGGTTGGCTTCTCTGAATCGTTAAGTGGCAAGTATCAGGGATACTTGAAGCCAAGTGTCTTACTTACTTTTCTCTGCTTGCCAAGACAAAATGTCTAGACACTCAAAGAGAAAAAGGCTTATTTAGCTCACAGTTTGTAGAGGTTTCAGTCCACAGTTGACTGAGTCTAAGGTGGAGTGGTATGTGGCAGAGGGTGGTCAAAGAAGAGAACAGTTCATGGTGCTCACAAGGTAGCAAAACAACAAGAGACCTTAACAGCATCTTTCTGCCCTATTATACTCTGTCTAGGCTACTGAGATTAGGATGGAGCCAAACCTAACAATGGACCAGTTTTAGAAATACACATCCTTAATCCCAGCATTGCACCATGAATCAATCACACACACACTAGATCCAGCCACCTCTTTGAAAGTTCTACCTATGACTACATGAGGCCTTGAGGGGAACGGTTAAACACAAGTTATAGCCACAAGGCTCTAGCACAGAGAATTTTCCTCACATTGCTTTCTTTGGGCCAACCCAAAGAATAGGTTGATATGTGACTTTTATCTGATGCGCCTACCTTGTGACCTTTTCCACTTGGCCTGGGCTTCCATCTGTCACAATCAGGATACCTTCCAAAGGCTCCATGGCTATGTATTTTTGCTCAGAGTTCCAGAAGGTCACTTCTGACAAGATGTATGACTCAAAAACAGTCTCAGCCCAACCATTTGCATGAGCATAGGATATAATGAGGATGGGTTATAATGAGGATATACCTCGTTTCTTCCTGGAGTGAGGTAAAATAATCTGTGATTTTATTTCAAAACTTCTACAGGGACAGCCCTTCATGTCCACTACCCAGTTCAGTTATTGTGTGGCCCACTTTTGGTCTCAGCTTGTCCTGGCGTACCTTCCCTCTACGCCATCCATATTGTGAGTGGAAATGCTCCTAACATTTTTCTCACTGAAAGTCTCAAGATTCACATGTTATTTTAAAACTTTCCAACAAGCAGCACCTCCTTCCTTGGGTAATGGACTATTACCCTACTTTAAATAAGGTCTCTTAAAGGTGATTTATCTTTCTAAGAGAAGGCTTTTCCTTACCCCTCCATCTAGCATCAGTTTACTGCCCTGACCCCAACAAGTGACTTTAACATCTCTTGGAAATTGAAAAGATGCACACAAAATAATCACCATCAATGATTCCCAGGGGACTTCATGGCAACTTTTATCAAATTATAATTTTCAAGAAATTTAAAATATCATTTAGGTACAAACACAAAGTAAATACAGTTCAAATACTTGATCATTAATGTGGAAAATACCAAGATGTTAAATTAAGTTCAGAGATATCTTAAGAAACTATTTTATGAAGAAAGAAGAGGAATGAGATTGATAATTGTGAAACTGGTTAATATCCCAACAGAGAAATAAAAAGAGTTATATTTTCTGTAGGATATAAATAATTTGCAAACAATTTTTTCCTACCATGACAAAACTCTTAAGTTAATATGTAAATTCATGGAGTCTGAGCCATAATCAAGAATATATATTAAACCAAACAAAAGACACATTCCCCTAAGGTAGCAGTTTCTGTGAAGGTGACCTATAGACCACTGAAGGTGAGTGCC
Source organism: Hydrochoerus hydrochaeris (assembly GCA_004027455.1). Classification (NCBI taxonomy): domain Eukaryota; kingdom Metazoa; phylum Chordata; class Mammalia; order Rodentia; family Hydrochaeridae; genus Hydrochoerus; species Hydrochoerus hydrochaeris. The sequence goes on from PVLA01001488.1 coordinate 271,895, forward strand.
AGTCAGAAAAAGTCACAGATATTTTGGTAATAATTTGAACATGTTTTTTGTCCTTTTGTAGAGCTGACATTTAGATTAATGGTGGGTACAACAGGGGAACTGGGGCACTAAGGTAGTGGCAGCAGGCATTGCCCGCTTCATTACTCATTAATGGGAAGATAAGTCAACTGTGCATACCAGGGTCCTCTATGGGGATGTAAAAATTAACTTTATAAATCTTGACCTTCGTGTACACATTTTCAATATTCTGTGAAATTTAAAAAAAAGCACCAAGAACTTCACTGCACACTAGAATGCCATTTTATCTCCCCTGGAAGGACTCAGGTGGCTGAGCTACAAGCTGGGTGCCATCTTTATTTGGAAAAGCAACTGATGGATAAGCTGATTATTCAGGCTTATGGATTTAGAAGACTTTTTAAAATAAAAGCAGTTAGTCTGCCATTTCAATGAAAACAAGTGACAATAATTGCAGGTGATAAAATTGGAATTTTCAAGAGAAAATTAGAATTTTGGAAAGTTTGTATCTGCTACTGTGAGCTCAAAAGCTTTCCCATACTAATGGATTTTCTGAATTGCTCAATGGTGGTGTTAGTGAAGATGGTTTCCTGGTAAGTTTACAATGATACTACTATATGGGGAAGCCACAGTATCTGTGTTGCCATATAGCTGATGTTTGATTGCATAAAATCATATATGGTGTAATAGTTTTATATGCTGTGACACATTACCAAAAACCCAGTGGCTTACAATAGCATGACTCTGCTGTCATACAGTTCTAAATTTCAAAGGCTGACACAGTCTAGTAACTAAAATTGAAGTATTAAGCTCCTTTCTGAAGGCTTCCTGGGAGAGAGTTTTTCAGCTCCCAGAGACCAGCTGCCTTCTCAAGTTCATAGACCTTTTCTTCCATCTGCAAAGCCAAAACTGATGGGTTGGATCCCTCCAGATGGTATCTCTGATTATCTTACAGTCACATTTGGTGAGGTCTTTTTTGCCATGTAAAGAACATATTCATAGATTCTGGGGAATAGGATGCAGGTGTCTTTGGAGCTCTTATTCTGAATAACCCACATCAGTAAAAGATTCATTCAAAATTCAAGATCAAGTAATGAATTCTAAAGTAAGAGAGTAATATTTTCACACTTCACATTGCAGCTAAAATTTTACAGTTATTTTCTAGTATCTGAAGGTCCTTTAAAATACTCTTCCCCTTTCAATTACATATCTGTGTAGTGTTGAATTTTCCATATAATCTTTAACCAAATGACACATTACACTGATGGAATGCAAGAGAAAATATAAGAATCCAACTTTCATCTACCAAAACAGACACTACAGAGAATTGCAAAATTGCAAAACATTGCTTCACTTTGCATTGTTTTGCTTTGGAAAATGCTTTTAAAATATCTATTTCGGTATAAATTCAATGTTTTTAAAGTTCTCAGTTTTAATTTATAATAAGATATCATTCAATAAATAGAATTCTATGGAGTCCTCAATAATTTTTAAGAGTATAAGGGATCCTAAAATCAAAAAGTTTTAGAATTTCTGTTGCCAAGAATAAACTAATCCTTAGTAGATGATGTTCTAGAATGACAGTGGTAAGATATTTTGTCACCAAGAAGCCAGGTGCTAACACTACAAACAGCTGGTGACACACCTCCATTCTTGGTGTCTTTGATGAAAGAATTCAAACAAGACATGTAGACAGTCCTAAAGAGTACAGGCAGCATTTAATCAGAGTAATAGGTGTGTAGAGTGACAGAATTCACTTTCAAGGTAGTTGCACAGAATTAAGGCTTAGGCAACATTTAAGGGGTTTAATGTATTAAATGTGTTTAATGGATTTAATTAAATGGGTTTAATGAATTAAATGGGTTTTCAAGGAATAACATTTTCTTCCTCCAAGGTCATTGTTCTTTTGCCAAGAAAATGTGGGTGTTTTGACCAATGTCAGAGAAAAGAAGCTCCCTGTTTACTCCCTAGGTTTAATGTGTTTATTTTGAGATTTTCCCTTAGCCTTTCAGCATGGTCTGCATTTTTGTGCAGATCCTAAAATTTATCAGCATGGTAAGAGGAGGTTATATACTTTTGGGCTTTGGATTGAGAGAGTAAGTTTAACACAGAGTAGCATTGCATGCTTGTAATCCCAGTACCCTGACAGGCTGAGGCAGAAGGATCACCTTTCTTAATGAGGTTGTTATTGATGTGTGGGAACACTTATCAATTTTTGTATGTTAACTTTGTATTCTGTTACACTGCTGAATTTGTTTATTAATTCTAGGAGTTTCTTGGTAGATATTTTTTGTATTGTCTATGTAGAGGATCATGTCACCTGTAAATAATGATAATTTGGTTTCTGAATTTACTGTACACATGCCTGTTGGAAATAATCCCCTAGACTCAAATTGTAGGTGCAGGAAGAAATGCACTGAGACACAGGGCAAGAAGTCTTGACAAGGCAAAATTTTTACTCCTGCAGGAGGATGCAAGCATGAAGGTATCTCTTTTATCCCTAATGCAGGAAAAGCAACTGACCTTTTTCTCATTGGTTAGGTTGAAGATTCATGGTTTATCCCAGTTGGCTAGTTTAAATGACACAAGGGGAGGATTTGAGGAGTTGCTGAAGGGGGAGGGAAGAATAGGAGCCAAGAGGGTGTGGAAAAAAGAGTCTTAGGGTATGTATAAGCTATTTTTCGTCTGCAGCTATGTTTTCAGAATTTAAAGTGAAATTCTAGTGTAAGAGATTGGGGAGGGCAGCCTAGGGTGGACTAGAGTCTAGGATGAAGGCCTTCTGTTTATATCCTTTGCTAGAAAAGACAAGGTTACAGTTTATCACATGCCTTTTTGTTGTTTTTGCTAGTGTTTTGAGTACTATGGTGAACAGAAGTGATGATAGTAGATATCCTTGTTTTGTTCCTGATTTTAGTGGGAAAACTTTCAATAACTTTGTCAAATGGCTTTTATGAGACTGAGTTAAGGTCCTTCTATACCTATCCTTCTTCAATGTTTAATTGTGGGTGGATGTTGAATTTTATCAAAGGCTTTTACTGAATCTATTGAGATGATTGTAGGATTTTTGTCCTTGTTTTTGTTTATGTGATGTATTACATTTCTTTATTTGCATATGTTGAACCATCCTTGCATTCCTGGGATGTATCCTGCTTGGTTTTGATGTCTGATCTTTTTGGTGATTAGTTGCATTCTGTTTGTGAGTATCTTGTTGAGGATTCTTGTATATATATTCACTGAAGGAAATGGACTATAGTGCTCTTTCTTGCTTGGATCACTCTCTGGTTTTGGAAAAGGGTAACATAATACTAGCTTCCAGGAACAACTTCAGGAATAGTATCAATTTCACTGATTTTTCCTCTGATCTCTATAGTTTCCTTCCCTGTACTAGCTTTGAGTTTAGGCTGTTCTTCATTTTCTATGAACTTGAAGTGAATCCTTAAGTGAACTTGGCCTCACTCTGGTTTTGTGATGTAGGCCATTCAGTTACAAATTTTCCTCTCAGGATTGGCTTCATTGTTTTCCATAGGCTTTGGTATCTTGTACTGGCATTATTATTTAATTCTTATAGCTGTCTTGTTTCTTTCTTGATTTCTTCTGTAACCAACTGATTATTCAAGAGTATATTTTTAAATTTCCATGTGTTTGCATAATTTCTGTGGTTTCTCTTCTCATTCATTTTTAGTTTCACTACTGTATGAACAGATAATATGCATTTGATAATTTCTAATTTTTTTGCAATTACTTAACATGGCTTAATGGTTAATGTCATGTCTGGTGAGAATAGATCTCATCTACTTGAGGTTCATAAACTTTATACCAATAAAAAATTAGAGACATTTATCTATTTATTGGGGTTTTTTTGAGATAGGGGCTCATTATATAGTCTGGGCTGTCCTTGAACTCACTATGTAGCTCAGGCTAACCTTGAAACTGTGTCAATTCTCCTGCCTCAGCTTCCCAAATCCTGGGATTATAGGCACCTGCCACTACATCCAGCTGAGATACAAGTTTAGTTGGAGAAACAAAATCAATGTATTGGAAAGAGGAGAGAAATGAGGAGCTAGACAACTACTTTGTTGGAGTAAGTTAGGGAGCCTGAAACTGGAGCTTGAATGTCTTTGTTTTTATATGGCAAGAAAGAGCACTCTCCTCTTTGAGAGTTATTGCAACTGGATTGGCTATTTTAGGCTCTGAGACCCCTGATTTAGTCACTGTCTCTTTTCATTGTCCACCTGCCAATTCTTGTGTAAGCTCCTTTTGGTCTTCTTTGTTTTGTCAAGGTGATATCTCTCAGATGTATAACAAAGCCAGGTTAGCAATAGTAAGGAGAAAATAAATAAATAAGCAAGCAGTTAGAAAAATATACATGTACATTTTAGTCCATTAACATGGAGAAAGGCTAATAAAAATGTATATTTATATATAGGTGAGTATTCTGGTGTGAGTATATATCTTATATACAGAGTTTTCTATATATAGTCCCTTTCCCACTTTGTCTCTTTTGTACTTAAATGCAGATGGCAAGGCAAACTGGGGCCCTGGTTCTGAAGTAAGCCTGGCTGCTAGTCAATTCTCCCTGCTTCTCTTAATTGCTCTCTCTAGCAGGAGTTTAACTCCTGCTATTTGCCAGAAACATCCCTAACACCTTTACTTTTCCCTGCCTGTCCCAAACTTTCCCTACAGCTAGTATATGAATATTTTGTAAAAAGGTCCATGTGTAGCTGAAATGAATAAATATTCTGTGGTTGTTTGGTGGAACACTTTATAGATATCTATCAAGTCCTTTTGTTCAAAGGCTTTGTTCAAATCTAATATCTTTTTTTTTTTTTTTTGTCTAGTTGATCCATTTACGACAGTGGGGTATTGAAGTTTCCTAGTATGATTGTGTTTATGTTTATCTGATCTTTTATAAAGTCCAGTAGTACTTCTTTAATGAGATTGGGTGTACTATTGTGTGTATATATGTTAATAATTGTTATCATTTTTCCTTAATCAATAGGTAGTAACTTTTGTCTCTTCTGATCAGTTTTGATTTAAAGTCCAATTTGTCTGAATATACAAAAGCTACACCTGTTTTTTTGGATGGAGGAGTCCTATTATATCAAATATTGTTGCCTATCCTGGACTAAAATTTCTTTTTGTATTAAATGTCTTTCTTGTATATAGCATACAATTGGACTTTGTTTCTTGATACATTCTCCCAATCTGTGTCTTTTGATTAGGAATTGAGACCATTCATGCTGACAGTTATCACTGAGAGGTATTAATTTATTCTTATCATCACATTATTTTTGTGTAGCTTGTTCATCTTTCCCTTCTACTTAACTACTCCCTCTACCTGATGTATTTATTCCAGTACACCTTTTGTCATTTTTTGCTTCATTTTCTCTTTCTGGGATGTCCTTGACAATTTTTTGTGGTGCTTGTTTTGTGGTCATGAACATTTTTATCATAAAAATAGGTCATATCTCTATCAATTTTGAATGATAGTTTTGGAGGCCATATGAGCCTGGCTTGGAAATTGTTTTCTTGTAGAGCTTGTCACACATCACCCCAAACTGTCCTATCTTTTAAGGTTTGTGTTGAGAAGTCTGCTGTAATTCTAATGGGTTTATCTTTATAAGTAATTTATTGCTTTTCTCTAATGACTTCGAAGATTCTGTTTTTCTGTTGGACCTCTGGGATTTTTACTATGATGTGTTTTGAAGAAGTTCTTTTCTGATCATGGCTATATGCTTATCTGTATGTTAAATTCTTTTCCCATGTTTGGAAAGTTTTTTGCTATTATTTCAGTGAACAGGTTTTTATGACTTTTGTGCTATGTTCTGATTTTTCAATTCCAATTAATCTTAAATTAGTCTTTCAGTTATCCAGCAGCTGTTGGATTATTCTTCAAATTCTCTTGTTTTTAGTGTCTCTCAATAATCAATTATTGACAATATCTGGGTATGCTTCTGACACTTTGTTCTCATATTGGTCCCTACTTTCAATAGAATATTTAATCTCCTGAACATCTAATCTCCCAAATTTCTTTTTGGAGCCTTTCTATGGACTCTAATCTTTTCTGTGTTTGTCATTCGTGTTTTGCATTATTTTTAGCAAAACTACCTTTTATCTCTCCTATCTTTTCATTAATGTCTTCTGTAGACATGTTGATCTTTGTCTTTATTAGGTCCATTATCTGCTTATATTTTATATTCTTTGAGCTTGCCTACTGCTTTATTTTATTTTATTTTTTTTTTTTTGAGACAGTCTCAATATGTAATCCAGGCTGGTCTTGAGCTCCCTGTATTGTCTGGGCTAGCCTCAAACTTGTGGCAATCCTTTTGCTTCAGTCTCCTAAATGCTGAGATTACAAGCATGTGCTACCTTAACTGGCCCAAGCACATTACTAATCTGTTTTATCTCACCTGTTTTCTTTCAAATAATTCAACTGTGTGACTTCTGAGTTTCTCCCTTTCAGTGCCCAATGGATCTACTTTGGAGGAATTGGTAGTTTTTGAGGCATTTTATGTTTTTATACATTTTTTTGTTTTTGTTTGTTTGTTTTGTGTGCTTGCAATTGGATTATAGTGGACAGCTTTGTTACTAGTATGGAGACCTCTTTAGTTAATGTCTGTTTTTCAGCAATACCCTTTTGGCATGGCTAACTACTGGCCTTTGTCCCTGTCCCAGTATCAAGCCCCATCCATTTATTTGGGAGGGAGGCCTCAGCATATTTGTCCCAGTGCCCAGTTCTGTGGTAATGGACTACAGAATTGTTTCTGACAGAAAGGCAATCCAGATATGGGCATCCAAGAAAACCAATAGCAATAACTATGTTACCTTGGCTGTAGTAATAAAATCAGCAACAAACAGACTCAAAGAGAAAGTAAGTATTGATATATCCTATAAACCAATAAAGTAATACTCTTAACTCTTAACCTTAGCCTTAAAAGAGATCTATAATTATAGCATGAACACTAAAATAAAACCAAATATTGACCTATAGTAAATATCTACAAAATGGAAAAGATTTGCTGCATTAGTAGATAGAAGAATATTCAACAGTAATAGTACAGAATTAACTAGATATCTAAAGATTCATGAAACTTAATAGTTATACTAGTAGCTGGGCATAATGGTACACACTCATAATCCCAGCATTTGGGAAGGCTGAGGCAGGAGGATCACCATGAGTTTTAGGCCAGCCTGGGCTACATAGTGAGTTCAAGGCTGGCCTAAACTGCATAGCAGGATCCTGTCCAAAAAAAAAAAAAAAAAGCTGTACTATGAAAGGTAGAAGAATGAGGAACTGGAGAATGAAAAAGCACAATTTGAAAAAATTTAAAATTAAAAAAAAAGAGAAGAAAAATGAGATAGAGATCCTACTGAGGAGTAAAATGAAGTTCTAGTGTTAAAAAATAGTCCCATTTTAAAAAATTAAGAAAAAAATAGCAAAACATAAGAAATAAAGACAGAAACAAGAAAAAAAGTTAAAAGAGAAAAAGAAAAATGAGAGAAAAGGGAGAAAAAAGTCCCCCCAAATGAAGGAAATTAATATTAAAATTTTTCTTAAAAGACTAAGTACAAAAAAATTTCTTCTGTGTTTTTGGCTGAGTGGTTTCTTTCCAGCATCTGCAATCTTGGAATCCAGTAGTTTTCTCCATCTATCTGTGGGATCTGGGGTTTGTGAGGTGCTCTCCCTTCTCCAAGGGCCCCTCTGTGTGTCACCCCTGGTTGTGATATTCATTTAAGCCAAGGCATGTCTTTGCTCATGTTGGTCAGTGGGAAAAGCAATCAGACTCTGGTCTCTGCTGGATGTAGGCTGTATAATAGGAGTTCAAACAGACTGTTGGATTTAATGTGAACACTAGCCAGGCCTCATTTTCCACTATGGAGAGTGAGCCTGTGTTCTTTCTGGGTTGAACTTAACCTTCTCAGAGGGTCTATATCTAATCTTTGCACCCTCAACACCATCTTCCATAGTTATCTCTCAGTCATACTGGTAACAGTTGAATCCCTGAAGCTGCTACCATACTTTCCCTCTGGGTCTGCTGCCCCTCTGGGTTTACCTTCTCTCCCAGAGTGTTGGTCTCATCCAAGATCAGCCTGGTTGGTTAGCCCATGCCTCTCCTTCCCTAGCAAGGGGAAACAAAACACACAGCTGGCTTGGAGTTAACAGGTGGCCACAGCCAGGTTGTGGAATCCATAGGCACAGAGTTGGTCAAGGGCCAACAGCATGGCTCCATCTTGTCTATGATGAATAGGAGCTTAGGTATCATTTCTTAATGTTTTCTAGAACTACTGTGTCATGGAAGAAGAACCATTGTTAAGGAATTATGGCCATGGGCTATGTTCTTGGCTCACTGTCTTAGTTTCTCACTGCTGGAACAAAATATCCAATATATACACATTAAATGAGGAGAGGTATATTTTGGCTGACAGTCTGTAGAGGTTTCAGTCCATAGTCAGCTGGTTCCATAGCAGGGCAGCATGACAGAGAGCTTTGGTAGGGAAGAAACTGTTCATGCCTGGCAGGCAGGAAGTAGAGAATGATCAAGGAAGGAGAAGGATTTGTACCCATCCGGCCACACCCACAGTGACCTATTGCTTCACACTCACTATAAACCCATCAGTGGAGTACACACCTATGATCCAGTCACCTCCCAAAAGCCCCACCTCCCAAAAGCCCCACCTATGAGCACATGATGCTTTAAACATAAACCATAGCCCTCACTTTCAGCTGGATCTCCTTCACTACACACTGGAGCTTCTGAAGGCTTCATTTTCCTGTCCTGGGGAATAGGCATAAATACCTGTTTTGTGAAGATGCAAGATTGTCAGAAAACTAAGAAAAACAGTGAAAATAAAATGTGTTCTCACCGAGAAATTACTATATAAATTGATTTTAAAAAGCTGACTGAGGAAGGCATATGTAGAAACTGCTTTTGCCTGAGTGGATAAAGGAAGTCTAAAGCAATAAGTTGTCAAGTAACACTGTCTCTGCCAGTCACAGCATAATAGTGGTATGGGAGGATGATGCCACCGTTCTATCCTGGAGAATTTATATTTTGTTGGAAAGTGTGCTAAATCAATATATGAAAGTACAATTTCAATGGTTTTAGGCTTCCAGAGAAATTCAGATTGTGGCTGAGGAGGAGGCCAGGGGTAGCTGTAGGGTTGGGTTTCAAGAAGAGGAAAGGTGAGTTGTATCTTGTAAACAGAAAGGATAAAGACCAGCAGGAGGGCAACATCCTCTGCAGACACCTAAGTGAGATTAGTGCTGCAGAAGAGACAGTTAGAGGTTGACAGGAGGCAGGATTTTTGTGCTCCTAGCCCAGTCTGTGCTGACCACACCTTGGTGTATGTCCAGATAGCAGTCTTGCACTTGCCCAGTGTGAACAGCCTCATTCTCCTCCCCAGCACCCACTTTTACACCCTTTTCCATCCTCCTTCTGTTTGAAAGAGACCTATACCAAGGTTATTGTTAATGATGTACCAAGAGACTCCCCCCACGCACACTTCTTGAAACATTAATGAAAGCAAATTATGATGGGTCTTGTTTCACTTTAAACTAGTAAAGACAAGTTATGAGCTGTCACCTCAACTGGTCTAGGTAGACTATTTTGTAGTTTAACCTGCTTCCCAAAACAGAGTCTGCCCCAAATAAAAGAGAAAATTACTTTTAACCACTAGCTGTATTTTGAAGGAGAGAGGTAGCATTTAGGTAAAATAGAATCTCCATTTCATCTGTAGTCAAATGCTTGCAAAAGATGGAACAGAAGTGGAAAGATATGAAAAAATCTGGAAAAAAGCTTTTCATCTATATTTGATTTATACATGTCACTCTGATCTCATGATACATTTTCTTTAAAACAAACAAAACCAACCAAATGAGCAAAACTTATTTCCTAGTTCTACTGAACAAGGTTGGAAATAATCACCAGTGTAATCAATAAGCACCCTGCAGACCTGAGGATGGTTTCTAGATACAAAATTATACCAGAAAGAATTAGAGTCTCTGCTCACAAAATAAGGCAGCAGTAGCAATATGTATACTTAGTGATATGGACATGGAGGCTAAAATTACTATGGTACAAAAAGGCATATTTTCAAACAATAAAAGATAAAAGCTAAAAAGAAAACCTGAAGCTATAACTTCAAACAACTCAAAATCAAAATGCACAGAAATGCAAGACCAGCAAAGATTCTTTGCCATAGTGCTGTGTATTTCCTCTGTATTAGGCTAGGGTGAGGTCAGGGATATAGCTCAGTGGCATGGCGCCAGCCTGGCAAGCATAAGGTTATAAGTTCAATTCCCAGTGCCAAAAAAATACTTTATCACTAGGCTAGGGTGTAACATTGGTCAATGGCTCGTGAGTAACCAGAGGTGTAGTTAACATAGAACAGGAAAAATAATTGAAGGATTCTTATTGTTTTCTAGTGCTCAGAATACTGAGTTAGTTTCTATATGTTCTCTAAAAATGGCCAGTGAGGATTTTATTTTTTGAATTATTATGTACTCATATATTTTAGCATATTTGTTATATTTCAAACCCGTTGTAGTTATTATTATTTTTGATGCTCAAAAATCATTCCATTCTTGGCTAGGAGGAATGGTGCATGCCTGTAATCCCAGCAAGACGGAGAGCTCATAAAGGAGGATTGAATATTTTTGCCTGGTTTGGACAATTTAGTGGCTGAGACCTTCTCTGAAAAAACAAACAAACAAACAAACAAACAAACAAACAATGTCAGGGGTGTAGCTCAGTGCAAAGGTCCTGAGTTCAATCTCCAGTGCTTGAAAAAAATTCCATTTGCCATTAGGAGCACTTTCAAGTAAGCTCCCAGTCTGTTCCATGATATCCTAGCAATGTTTGGGAGCTCCCAACTCTCTTCTATGACCCTGTAACACACATATGTGTTGTCTGTTTCCTCTTCCACACTTTTGGCCCTGCTTCCTGTTAATGAGTATGAATGTTTAGAGACCATATTCCTTGTCCTAAGGACATGGCGGTACAGGGTGTCGCATGCCCCTATTGTTTCTCTCTCTCTCTCTCTCTCTCTCTCTCTCTCTCTCTCTCTCTCTCTCTCTCTCTCTCTCTCTCTCTCTCTCTCCCTCTTCTTTCTAAAGGCACTGTATTCAGTAACAAGGGCACCACTGATGACTATGTTATCCCAATTGTCTCCAAAGGCCTAACCACTATACTTCATTGCCCAAATCAATTCTCATGTCCTTGGTACCTTGTAATGGGGATTAGACTTTGACTTGAGTTTCAGAGGGGATAAACCATATCGAAAGCATCAAAGGTTAGCTGTTAGAATTACTTTTAAACAGCTTGTGATGGCTCAGTTCCTCACTAGTAGCTTTGTCCCATGGCCCCTTGTACACATCCACTTGCTTCTGTTTGTGTTGGTTTTCTTCGTGTGAGCACCCTAACATGGAATCCCATTAAGGTATATGATCCCTTCCTTGCAAACGACACAGCATCCCTGTGCTGTGATCTCAATTCAGACAGCCAAAAACCTTGTCCCAGTTCATAACAGGATGAGGAAGAGCCTGTTGTCTTGATATAGCAGTGGCAAAGTTCTAGAAAAACATATAGGGCTGTAAAAGAATGATGTGGCATGCTTGGAAAATACAAAATGCCAGGACATTTTAATTAGGTTTTGGTATATCCTTCCTGAAATGTTTCAAGGAGAAGAAGGAAGTAGCTTACAGAAGCATTCCATTGTGCAATCATCTGGGAAGAGAAACCCTGGAAAGCTGGTGAGTTGTGAGACGAGAGCCAGGCTCTGAGAAAAAGAGGATGGGATGTAAGAGTGAGCAGAGACTGGTACACCGCCAGCAGGAGGTCCTACATTTCTCCATCATGGAGGAAGAAAGGAAGAAGTTTATTCTTATTTTAAATTTCTTTCTCTCTTTCTTTCTCTCTTTCTTTCTTTCTTTCTTTCTTTCTTTCTTTCTTTCTTTCTTTCTTTCTTTCACTTAAGTTGACTTACAGAAAAAGTAGTTACAGTTGTAGATTTGTACTTAAAGTGAACAAATCTTTCCTTTGCAATGCAGCCTCCTGTGACATGTGTGGCCCGCGTGCTGTCACACTCAGAAGAATCATCATAAGGTGCGTGTGGGGTGCAGTGTGCCAGGGTCTCTCCTCATACTCTCAAGCACGTCCTGAAACTTCCTGTTTCCTGATGAAGAGACAAAAGCCCAGAGGGGAATAATATAAGAATGTGCATGTCAGCTAATAACAGCTTCAGGATCATTTGATGGCTGACTTCAAATCAAGTATTGTTCTTTTTTTTTTTTTTTGACAATGAGGTAGCTACTTTTATTTCCTTATATGAAATGACAAGTTCTCAAAGCTTTACTGTATATAGATTCAAATCTGTTAGTAGCTGTGCTTGAAAACATGGGCTTGTGTCCAAAGCTGTGGGTGTCAAGAGTCACCCTGCACATCAGCGCCATGCTCACTGCCTCACTGTAGGCAACCTGGGGGGAAATATGTATCTAGACTGCTGGGATCTTCTTCTCCAGGCAGATAATACAGTTTTACAAGCTTATCTGTGTCATAGGTTCCAAAATCCTCCAAATATTGACCCTGAATGTCGTCAGACTGAGTGTCGAATGAAGAACAAAACACAGACTCTCCATCTCTTCTGGTGATCTCACTCTTGAAGGGCTCCAGTGGGCCATGGATATGGTCATATGAAGTCACAGAAATTAGGGAAGTACTTGTAACAGGACTTTGTTGGGCCTCCTCCTCGTTTTCCAAAGAGGGCAGTGTAGATGTTCCCGGTGATGAAACTAGCTTCACTTTTAGCTCATTTTTCTTCCATTTCATACTCTGGTTCTTAAACCAGTTCTTTATCACTGATTCATTGAAATTTAGTTTTGCAGCTAATTCGTTTATAACATCCAATCCTGGAAGACTGTTCTTCTCAAAGGCACCCAGCAGTACTGCGTGTTGGGATGGGGTAAATTCGGTTTGCAGTTTGCAAGAGTATTTGAGCTTTTCTGGCTTCCCTGACATGGTAGCTGCAGGACAAAGCAAGGATGCAACCCACTGCACCAGCTATGGCTCCTCAGTTTACCTCAAAGCAAGTATTCTTCCAAGTATGTTTGGGGATTAGTTATTTAAATACTTAAAACTATTAGCCCAGAAACATTTATAGACCACACATTATATTAATAGTTAATATAATAGTAAACTATTATTTGTAATGCAGGAATGCATATTTAAAGGAAAACAGCTCAGTTATATGACAGACTCTTAGGAGTCTATAGTAGATTGTTCATTTTTCTTAAGATAGATACATTAAAAAAACAGAGTAAATAAACAACCTTTCCCAATGCCTGTTGTGTAGGAGTGCAGAGGAGTGTGGAGGGTGTCTGCACATGTGCACATGTATGAGTAAGCTTATGGTTTTTTTCTTTTCCTTTTTCAGAGTAAATATCCTTCTACAGCAAGAGTCAGAAATCTTACAGAGTATATGTTTTTAGGGTAAAACTTTGGTGATGGCTTCTTGGCCCTAAGTCACAAAACTTGACAACAAACAATGATAATGTATTATTTTATTTTATCTTTCAGAATATTATGCTCTTTGATTTACTTTATCCTTGTTTGTTCCAAAAAGTTTCTTCCTTATGATTCCAGTTATTTGACAACCTCAAGAAGATAATTACACTGTGAGAAACCCTTGACTGGTCTTTTCCATTTCTTTTCTATTTTTTTTTTTCATATTGTCATAGCCATAGTTCAGAATGAAACAATTCCGTCAAATATGTACTATGATGCCAGCCTAACACGGCAAAGACAGAAATACTGATATGAGAAGAGGAGAAAATATCTAAATAATTTTGTCTACAAAGGCATTTTTATGGTGAAATCACCTAAAAATTGGACAAAGCTATTAAAAATGTGAGAATCCTAAATGGATGTAATAAAGAGGGGACCACGTGTCTCTTCCTATGCCCTCTGACATTCAAACCTAAAATCAAATCCAAGGCAGAGCCCTCCAGGAAGTCCTGCTTTCCCTCCCTCCTTGTGAAGGTCCCCAGGCTCTATCGTAATAGATGAAAGCCACGTGGCTGGCTCCCCGAAACCATTGTCACATTCTTTTAATCACCATGCATAGGAAGTGTATTGGTTGCCTGTTCGACAAATAAGGAAACCAAGCTTTAACTTGGTGCAAGGTTAACTTGCACAGGCTATGCAGCTTGTCAGTGGAAGAATGTGAGCAAAAGCCAGACCTGCTCTTTAGTGGAGTGGTCCAGGCTTCTGAAGCGCTGAACTTTATGGAAAGCCTATGTTCTATACTAGATCTCCGTGCTTGGTCCTCAGACAAGGAACACTGTGTGCTTATCCTTTGTCTTGCTCCCCTTGAGCCTATGCCTTGCCCAGGGCAAGCGTTCTAGCTGTACCCCTCAACATATCCTTTGAATCCAGTTGGCAAACTCCCCATGGCTTGGCCAGCCACTATTCCTCCAACTGCTGGGGGTGCAGATACCAAGGACTGAGGGTGTAAAATTTTGCACTCCAAGGTTTGATGCATTCATTGTTCTGCAATGGAGTGTAACTATTTCTTAGCTATCATCTGACAGACTCCAACCAACAGAGAGTGCTCTCACACACAACACTCTTGTCAGATTTGTGCCCCACCTGTGTTTCTGGTCACTCTAATCAGCTTCACTGTCCTCAGGAAAGCACAGGGCTGCTTGGACTGAAGCACCACAGTAATCTATGTCTACTTCCTAGTCTTCTTTTTTTTCACCGATTTCTTAAAACTTCCTCTTTCTACCTCCTCAGATGTAGTAAACTTTGTATCTGTTGCTGCTAATCCCTACATAGCTGCACCAAAGGCATATTTCCTATTCCTCTGATATGATGTTACCTTTTCTGTTTTGGCCAAAAGGATCTCACTGAAAGACCAAACATCAGAACTGATCTGTTTAGAGCCACAATGTGGTCCTTCTATTGCTCCACCACTGGCATGAACTATTTTTCAGCCTGTGTTCATGGAGCAGAAGACCAAGGCCACAGCAGCACTGAGCTATGGGCAGCAAGAAATATGAACACAGTATGAGCTTCTATGCTACAGTTAGCCACTGAGATTCAGAGTTGTTGGCTACTGCAGCATTGTCTGGCAAACACTGATAAGGGAACAAGAATCCAGGAGTTAGAAACGAGAGGAGATGGTGTCATGAAAGCATTTCCGTCTCTGGGGTCCACACATTGGTTGAAAGACATCTGTTCATCAAAATGGCTGTGGAAGCTTGTTCCCTGCTCCACTCCAAAGACATGCTTCAATACTTGCTAACTCAATCTCTTAAGCCTCATAATTAGTACCTCTTACAATGTTTTGTGGGGGCCAATAAAATCATCACTCAGTTCCTGCCCACTTCCCTGATGCCTTTGTTCCTAGGAAAGCTGGCCAGCCTCCAGGACCTTTTTCCAGCCTCTTCCTCAGCTGCCTCTTTCCCTTCCTCTCTTTCTTCTTTGTTACAAAAACATTTATAAAATGTGCACTCAACACAGGACCCTGTTTAGGATCTTGTGTGGATAGTATGGATGGACATTCATGGTTCACATGCAGGTTTTGCAGGTAGAAGTCTTGTACATTCAAAGACTCCTTTTTAAAAACAGAAATTGAAAATTATGAATACAAGATGAGGTACAAGGGCCCTTGTGAGAGAATTTGTAAAGAATTTGCTTCACAGTCAATGCACTTCCTGGAGGGGAGGAGCAGTACATGAAAAGATGGTAGGAAACTCTCAGATGATGGTGTATTAGTCACTTTCCCCCTGCTGGGGCAAACTATTCAACATGAGAAGCTTAAAGGGGAAGTTTATTTTGGTTCATGGTTTCAGAGTATTCAGTCCATGGTTGGCTCCAAGGCCAGGTAGAAGGGTCTAGTGGAGGAAAGCCTAGTGGAAGAGCCAGGGAGAGAGACATACCCTTCAAAGTCTCACCTCTTAGTAACACACCTCTTACTAACAGGTCCTACCTCCTCACAGTAGCTATGAAGGCACTGATGAATATAGTATTCTCATGATCCGATCATGTCTGAACACATGAGATTTTGGGGGTACATTTTAAATCTAAACTCTAACAGATAAAGAGAGCTATAATGCCACTAAGCGATGCCTTTGAACAAGAAGTAACTTGGTGGCTCCTTCAGAATGGGGGTGACAACAGTGAATTTTATTTAAGCCTTGTGTCAATTTGGCATTGCTGTTACTAAATACTTGACATAAACAGCTTAAAGGAGGGGAGATTTATTTGGTATCATAATTTCAAAGGTTTAAATCCATGGTCATCTGCCTCAAGGCAGAAATATCACGGCAAAACTGCATGGCAGAGCACTTGCTCAACTCATGGCATCTGAGAAACAGAAGAGTGCCAGAGAGAAAGGGGCCAGCTGGGACTAGATACAGTCTGCAGTCATGCCTCAGAACTTAGCTAGATACACCTGGAATGTGCTTTACTAATCTTCCAGACATTTATCAAGACAATAAAGTTGACAATCAAGATTAACCATCAGGTCCGTGATCCTCCAGGCCTGGAAGCATGACTTACTGGTGGAGCGCTTGTCCAGCATTCACAAGTCCCTGGGGCCCATGCCCAGCACTGCAAAAACAAAGCAAACAAACAACAAAAAAAAAACAGAGTACTGTTTGCAAAGTAATTAAGCAAACAAAAGACAACTTTAAAAAAATTCCTTCACTTTGGGTTCTGGAAAATGACTTGGTTTGAGGAATGCTCTTTCCCTACACTATCAAGCTGCACATCAAGGAGGCCTTTATCTTTGTAGGACAAGCTGGACACTGACTCTCCATTCTTTGTCTCTTCAGGACAGGATGAACTCATGGTTTTCAGGGATGTGTTCATGGTGCCCAGTGAAGGATAGCTTGTGACCCAAACCTGGCCTTAGGTCAAGCTTCCCTGACTTGCTGTCTGATAAATCCACTCCTCAATCCAGCTGTTTCCTGTTTCTTCTCCTCCCTATTTAGAAATCCCTTTATGCTAAACCCTTGAGACTTCCAGGCTTTGTCACAGTTCCCTCTCACTATTGCAGTAGTGTCCTTGTTATTAGAGAAAGGAGTTAAAGGAGCCAGAGGAAATAGGAGTGGGGTCAGAGTGGAGCAGAAGAGGATAGGTCAGCACATACCATGTGCACTGCACAGATGACATTTATTTAGCATCTATACTAGATGCTATCCACAGTGTTTAGGTCAAGCCTCAGCAGTGTGCAAAACTGACATGGGCCTCACTGTGCAGTCTGCAGGGAAAGACATAATCATATTACCATTTTGAGCAGTGGTATGTGTTATCTAGGCAACGCTCAGGCCTCTACCAGAGCATGTTAAGAGCCCACCTTATTTATACAGGAGACCCCAAGGAAATCAGTTTTACTAACAAACACACCTGTGACTGTTCAGCAACCTGGTGGGGGTGAGTCAAGAGTCCAGGTTTGAGCCCAGTGCTTCAGCAGAGAGATGGAAGGGCACAGGAGGAAGGGCTGCGGAGGAAGCCAGGGCCCCTGTGGGCCCAGCTGCACAGTGCACCCCCCGGGGTGAGCATATTTTTCACGGCAGGCCGGCTCACACCCCAGTCTTTGCTGGGCCCCAGGGACTCTGCTGATAGTACAGTGTTGCCCTTGGGACAAGTGGACTAGGTGCAGAGCTGTGGGTGCGGTTCCAGGGGATAAGTTTTTGGGGTTTAACCCAACCAGGTACTCGCACAGTCTCTGGCCACAAGCAGAGGGCTGCGGTGGTCAGGCTGCGGGTATACTGGGCTCTGTTTTGTGAGGCGCTGGTCTGTACTGTCCCTGGGTGAGGCCTGAGGACAGTCTGAGCAGTAAGCACGAAGGGTTGCTGTGGCGGGTCCGCCAGGGGCCGCAGGTTTACTGAAGAGGGTGGTGCCCCTGATGGCCTCGAGCCTCACGCCTGGCTCTCTCAGGGTGGAGGCGACCCACTTTCGGACGCTATTTAGGCCTCAGCCTAGTTTCTCCGAGGTGCGCCGAGGGGCAGGTCTGCTGGGAAGGCGGCGGGGTTGGGGAAGACGTTCACGGGAGAAGGGACTTGTAGTCCTGCACGCCGGGGGCGTGGCGCCGGGGCCCGGCGCCCGGGCCCAGTCTACCCAGAGGCTGGGGGCGTGACAGAACCCTCTTTGTCGGGCCAGGATTGGCCAGGAGTTTGTATGGGGGCGTGTCCTTTAGGCCAACCAGGCGTGGCATCCCGGGTCGGGGGCGTGTCTGTCGGCCGGGGACCGGAAGCCGAGTGCCTCCGACTTTGGTGAAGCGCCCCGGTCCCGGCGCCACAGGGTAGCGGGCTTCCGGCGGCTCCGGGCTCCGGGCAGTGGGTCGGGACGCGGTGTGAGAGGCTCATGGCGTCTCGGGCCGTGCGTGGAGCTCTCCTGGTCTGGGCCCTGGCGCTGTGCTGCCTGAGCGGCGCGGGCCGGCCGTGGAGGTGAGCGAGCGGGGAGGAAGGCAGCCCGGTGCGTGCGGGACTTGGGAATGGCCCGCGGGGACGACGGCTTCCTCTTTTCCCCGCGCTCCGGAGGCCCCCAGCTCAGGGCCACCAGTAGAAGAGGGCACGCGGAGTGTCGTGGGTAATTGCGATGTTAACTGCGGGGGAGAACCACATTCCAACTCTGTTTTAAACTTTTTTCTTTTCTGTTTGTGTAATAATCCGGTTAATAGACGCGTTACATACTTGCACAGTAGGTGTGGAAAAAGTAGGTTTTACTTTTAACTAAGCACTATTGCTGTTTTACTGTGTACTTTTAAGAGATAACATGGTTTTTCAGTTGTTTCCAGAAAGCATGCTTTCTGAACAACAGCTACATTCGCCAAAAAGCAGAGCCTGGGAGGCAGTGTGGGGTGCTGGATGAGTGTGGGCCCTAATTTCTCTCTTGGTGTGCAGCCCTGGGACTCCTACAGAGTTGGTCTGAGAAGACAGCCCAGAGTATTTGAAACAGCCTGGCAGAGTGATAATAAACTGTTAGCTGAAGGCTTTCCGCTGTAGGGCTGTAGTGTGTTCATTCCCATCCATTTTTGTTAGTATGATAAAATACCTGAGGCAGAGAGTACTTAGGAAGACAAGTGGTTTATCTCTCAATCCTGGAGCTTCAAGGGCATGGCCTTGATGTTGGCTGAAGACCTCCTAGGGAGCACTTGCAGGAGACGGAGGTCAAGATCACATCATCAGAAGAAGGAAACCAAAAAGATGTGTTTGGGACCAGCTCAGGCTTTTATAACAATTCTTTTCAGGAGAACTAACCAACTCCCAAGGGGAAATACCTTAATCTTTCCAAGGGCAGTCCTCAGTTGACCTGGGGTCCTCCCACTAGGACCCCCTTCTTAAAGATTGCAGTACTGCCACCCTGGGGATGATGCAGTCTTGGGTCTGAGGGTCCCAAGACTTTAATAAGGAACTTAACACACCCTTTTAAAATAAGTTTGTAGTTTTTCTAACTCCTGTGTTGGAAGAAGAATTTTCAGGTCAGTAAAAGAAGCATGAGAAGATTTATTAGAGATAGATAGATACAGGATGCATGGAAGAATAGCCTGGATGCTCTGAGAAGGCACAGTACACGTGGGAACTGGGGATCTTTTCTGTGTTTTGGATGGTGGGAGTCTGGAATTCTATAAAATAATCCATGTGGCCCTTTCATATGGGAATTTCTGAAAAGGTGGTCTATTTAGGGAAAAGAGGACAGTTTGAAGATAAAAGGAGAAAGGACAAATTATTTGTAGGTAAAAAGTTGTCACACACAGCCCCCCACTATATTTTGGGAGAAGAGAAGGAAAAAGTAAATTAGGCTTGTGTTCTGAAGGTACAATTTTTTCTTTAAAGTACTGTTCACTTTTTAAAATCTGGTTTTCTTGTCTCTTTTCCTCCTCATTTTTATTTCTTCTGCCTCAAAGCCTCCCACATGTGAACCTTTAAGGAACAAACAACTTCTGAACCCTATCAGGCCTCCTACTAGCAATTTTGATTGTGGATAAACTACAGCTCCACAGTTCGTTTGATACTGGAGAAATGTAACTCTCAACCTACTAGATGTCAGATGTGCTGAGTTGGTGTTCCTGAAATTAAAGAATGAATTCCAAAGGACAATGGAGTTTAAGAGTAGGAAAGGTTTATTGAGAGATGATAGCCTCTGAGGGACAGGAGGGGTGTGGAATGGGTTGCTACCAAGACCCTTTATCAGGGGTAATTTATGCAGCGTAGTCACAATGTGGGTACAACATGGGTCAAACTGTAATCAACCTATAGGATTACAAGTATAGCTCATTAGCTAATACTGATCCAATAGGGAAGCGGGTACGGGAAAGAACAAAAGCATTTTGGGAATGGATGGGTCTGGATGCTCTGGTCACCTATGTGGCCTATTGATACCTGTTGGGACTTCCTGGACTTGGTGATGCTAATTAGAATATAATTCCAAGTTACTGCTTATTCCTTAGGGAATCAAGTAGGCTTGGTATCTTTATGCTGGTCTTCAGATGCACCTCCAGCCACAATTCTGATGTCTTCACTTTTCATTGACATCCTTGAGAGACCCAACCCTGTCTGTATATTAATTTCTATCCAACTTAACCACCTATGATACCTTTGTCAATGGACAGGGTCTGAGGAAGTCCCTGAAGCAAAGATGGGGACCCACAACTCACACCCCCCTCCATGGGGCAGACTTCTCATTCTCTGACTTCCATCACAGAAAAATAATTTTCTGGACACATCAACAAGAGGATGAAGAGATTTATTAGGCAGACTTTTTAAAGTTTACATTCAAAGAAATAGAATGTGGACCCTTAAGAAGAAGACAGAGGCAACTGTAGTCTAGAGCTGAGGATATTTGTATTTTGGGTGGTGGAAATCTGTGGAATTTGTGAATCTATAGAAAGTTTTGGCTTAGTTTACAGGAAAAAGCAATGGTTCACACAGCCAGAAAGATACTGTTACAGATCAAAGGATGACCCATTTTACAGGGGAAAGGCAGGGCCCAGTTTATTTCTCTTCTGTGTGAATTTCTGAGGTAGGATCTTGCTATGCAGTTCAGATTTGCCTTGACCTTATTATGTAGCCCAAACTGGCCTTGAATTCATGTTGAAACTTCTACCTCAGCTTCGTGAATGCTGGGATTACAGGTGTGTGTGTTTTGTTTTTGTGTGTAGTTGATCTAAGTTGTTTTGCCTAAAAACATTCTTTGAAATTGCTGAATCTGTATCTCAAGGCCAGTTTCCTGCCTTTTAGCCTATCAATTAAAATAATTTATGTATTTAAAGTATCTTTAAGGGTTTTTGGGTGTGATAGTCCAGAAAACCTGAGTACAGATATGGATAATTTTGGGTAATTTTTTCCTGAAGATGTTGTCTTCTCTTTTTTTTGCTGGTACCTCGGATTGAACTCATGACCTCGTGCTTACCGGGCTGGCTCTTGTGCCGCTGAGCTAAATCCCCAGCCCCCAGTTGCAGTCTTCTTAAAAGAACAATTTTAAAACTGACTTTCCTTGTCTCCACACCTAGTTCTATTTCTTCTGTCCTATCTGGCATTCTACAAAATCTTAAAGTCAAGTGAGTTTTACAGTTTTCAGACTTGTGATATAGGCAGTTGGGTGTGCATCTTGTGATTACAAATGCAGTATGACATAGTACATGTACCATGTTCCAGGAAGCACATGTGACATTGTGCCGTGCATGGGTCTAGCTCTAGCTAACAGCCCTACTCAGCCTTTGTAAGTAATACCCTATGAGCGAACCTAAGTGCTAAGTAAGGTTGTGACAATGAATAGTTTTATGTTAACTCAGGTCATGTTTGGTTGCCACTTGAAATATAAAAATATCCACTTTTCAGGATCTTATGGGTTCACAAATACAGCTAAAGGATTATGCATCTGTATTTCTAAACTGCTTAAACATCCTTAGAAAGACTCCTACTGAGCTATATCTCCAGTCCTTTGAATCTTATTTTTCATTTTGAGATAGAGTATCACTAAATTTCTAAATTGTCCAGACATGTAATCCTGCTGCCTCAGCCTCCCAGAGTGCTCAGATTATAAGCGTGCACTGCTGTATCTAGCTAAGAAAGGCATTTTATGGCTCATTTGCTTCCCTTGAGTGGAGCCCTTTCTGACTGCACTCTGATCTGCCTGCCATCTTAGACTCATAAGTTCTGTGCCACTAAGGTCATCACCAATGTTTTCTTATGGTGTTTATTGACTTTGTAATGTGCATTGGAAGTGGGGACTCTGTTTCCAGCAGCATCCCTAGTCTCACAGATACTTAATGTTGAATGGATGGGTGTGTGTGTGTGTGTGTGTGTGTGTGTGTGTGTATGTATGAAGCTTTAAAGAAGTTATTGAAAAATAAGCTTCTTGTCTTTTACCAGTGGCAGCCACGAGTGGAAAAAACTAATTTTGACCCAACTCTGGCCTCCAGCAGTGTGCAAGGTGAGTCTTTTTCTCCCTCAACTGGCCCATTTGATATGGAATTGCTGTAAAAAGTTGTTTACTGGCACATGTGCCTGCATGGTTGCTGCTGGCTGACTGAGCCTCTAACCTCCTTGCCCTGTCCTGTGATTGAGGCTGGAGTTATTCCAGGCATGCTGCGTCTGCAAACAGGACACTTGCTGGAGGAGGGCCATGTTTCAGTTCCCTGTGATAGTGGTAACAAAAGTCACAAACGCAGTGGCTTAGAACATCAGCTCTCTCACAGCTCTGGAGGGTGGCTGTCTGAAATTAAGACATTAGTAGGGTTGGCTCCTTCTGTTGGCTACTGAAGGAATTTGTTTCGGACTTCTAGAACTTTATCTGAACTTATTTGTGACTGTGTCTCCATTATCACCTTAGCCTGCTGTGCTTTCAGTTTTCTAGCTGTGTCCTAGGCTTATAGATGCATCACCTTCCGTGTTTCTGTCTGCCTTGTATCTGTTTCTTGTGACACCAGTGATTAAATTTAGGGTGCCCCCAATCAGGTATGATATCGTCCTATCTTGATTACATCTGCAAAGATCCTGTTTGCAAATTAACAGATAACAAAAGTTGAGATGAGGGGCTCGGGATTTAGCTCAGCGGCATAAGCGCCTGCCTTGCAAGCACGTGGTTGCAAGTTCGATCCCTGGTACCAATAAAAAAAAAAAAAAGTTGAGACAGGATAGATCATGTGGGCGTGAAAATTCAACTCACAATGAGGCTGGATCTGCTTCCTCCCTTCATATTATATTGGAAGTTTCATTAAACACCTGTCTCTCATGGAAGGAATCTGAAAAACAATGCCTGCCTCATCTTTTTCTATTTGGCAGCAACATCAGCTTTCTCCTTCTGTAGCTGGTTCTGACTTGCTTTGTGTCTTTTGTCTTTTTAGGACAATAATGCTGAGTCTCTTCCCATTGGAATCCTGCCTTGCTCCCACTGCTGGAGCTGGACCTTCTTATAGGCAGTTACAAAACTGATCCTGGTTTCCTTTGCAAAGTTATCTACATAGTGTTTTATCATATTGCTGAACTAGCACTAATTTTACCCACAGTGTTTATGAAATTTTGCTTGAGAGTTTTAAATTTTGAGACCTCTAATATATGCAAGATAAATGTAGCCAAGAGGTGCCATATAATTGGATCACTTCCTGCCAGGTTAGGAGCACTCACTCTGGCTTTTTGTTTCACCTTCAGCATTTAGTAGTGAGGACATTCTGACTTCCTCACTGGTTTACTTTTCTGTTGACAGATAAAAGTGAAACTGCACTCTTTATCTTCACCAAATTACATTTTTGGTCTGGAATCTCATTTGTAAATGTGTCCATTACTATATTAGACTGCTGTGGGTTCAGTTTTCTAAACTTCATAACATGTATGTTTTTCTCTCCTGGTGCTGTTTCTTTTTCTTTGGTGCAGGACTGAGTGGGATGGGAATGGAATAAAGGTCAAGGAAGTCCAGGTATTGCTGACCCCTGAAGGCTCCCTGTGTACAGGAAGCGCTCAAGCTCAGCTCAAAAGAGTTGCCCTCTGTTGTGGCCTTTCTGAGATGTGGTTGTGTCCTTTGACTGCATATGAAGTATAGGGAAGTGCCTTCCTGCCTTGAGGTTTTAAAAACAAGATTTTTTAAAACGATTAGCAAAATGTCACTGTTAGGCAGTTTATTTCAAACAAGATGGCTGTGATAAGAAACTGCTGGCATTCCAGGCCAGGTGTACTCCTGGCTGCAGGGGCTGTCTCTGGATGTCTGTCTCAGAGATGTTGACAGACAGTACAGTATCTGAATAGTCTGTTATGGTCTTCATTGTGTCCTTACCCCCAAGCACTGTAGGAACTGATTAGTGCTTGCTGGGGAATGGAAGAAACCAGCCCCTTATTGGAATTACCTCCTTATAACCCATGTTTGGTGCTGACTTTCCTCTTCATGAGCTGTGGACCGCACAAAGTAAGGTTTCCTTAAGGAAGGAATTAGAACCTCGGCAGAGGTTGAAGTGTATGGATTCTGCAGGCTGTTGCCCAGCTGTTCTGTCACAGCACCTGCCACAGGGTGCTTCAGTCACTCAAGTCAAGGCACTTCCTCATCTCTGAATCAGCCTGAAAAGAAGCTACCTTCACACAAAAGATGACATACAGAGGAAAGGATTGGACAAGATGGAGCTTGACTCATCTTCCCTCAGGCTCCAACTTCTGTTCTTTGTTTAGTTACTGTGAGGAACTGGACTTGAGATCTGTTTCACTTGGGTTGATGGCTCAAAATATATATATATAATTTTTTAAAATTTAAGTTTATTGGTACAGTTTGGGTATACATAATGACTATATGCATTATAGGGAATTTGTATCTGTACATAATATATCTTGAGCCTTCTTTTTTTTTTTTCTCATTCCCATCCCCTCTTTTCAAACTCCCTTCCCCTCCCCATTCACAAAGCTTAGGTTCATTTTATCCTCCTTTTCTCATTTTCCCCTTCCTTTTTCCTCCTTCCCTCTCCCTGTTTCCCTTTTCCTTTTGAACAGTTTCTATTTCACAATATCTATTGTACGTTTATATTCTTACTTATATTTTCAGTTTCTCACACCAGAAAATGCGATATTTACATGTGTGTTCAATTTACTTCACTTATAGTTGTGGTCTCAAAGTCCATCCATTTAGCCCTAAATATCTCAGTTTTTTCTTTTTTATATAAAATGGTCTAATACTCCATTTTATATATAAAAAATATCTTTTTTATCCCTTCATTGGTTGATGGGTATTTGGTTGTTTCCAAGATTTAGCCATTACAAACTGTGCCACTCTAAACATTGACGTGCGTATGTCACTGTGACACGATGCTTTTAATTTTTCTGGGAAGATATCCAGAAGGGATATAGCTGGGTCACATAGGACCTCTAATCCTAGTTTTTAAGGAATCTCCACGTGAGTTCCACAGTGGTTACATTGGCCTACACTTCCACCAACAGTAGAGAAGGATTCCTTTTTCCCCCACAACCCCACTGGCATTTGTTATTGATTGTTATTGATTGTTTTCTTGACAATAGCCATTCTTTCTAACCAAAGCCAGCTTTGGTTTAATTTGCATTTCTCAAATGACCAATGATGTTGAACATTTTTTCATGTATTTGCCATTTATATATATTATTTGACATTCTGAGAAATGTCCATCTCAGATGCCCATTTTTGGATTGGCCCTTTGAATTGGGGGGGGGTCTGATTTTTTTTTTTTCAGTTCCTTATATGTTCTACATATTAGTCCTTTGTCTGAAGAACAGGTGGCATAAATTTTTTCCTATATGTGGGTTGTCTCTTCACGCTGTTTTTTTTTTTTTTTTTGCAGTGCAAAAAGCTTTTTAATGAAATGAGAGCTCAGTAGCTGATTTGTGTGTGTGTGTATATGTGTGTGTGATAGTTCCTGTGCAATCACGGCTTTGTTTATAGAGTCTGCCTACACCTGTGTCTTCAAGTGTTCTCCATATTCTCTCTTCCAGCAGATTTAGTGTTTCTGTTTTACTATTTAGATCTTTGATTCATTTTGATTTTAGTTTAGTACATGATGATAGATGTGGGTCTAGTTTTAGTCTTTGGCATGTAGAAAGCAAGTTTTTCCAGCACCATTTATTGAAGAAGCTATCTTTCCTCCAGTGAACTTGTTTGGCCCCTTTGTCAAAGATAAGTTGGATAAGTGCATTTATTTTATTTTATTTATTTACTTGTTTGTTTATTTGTTTTTTGAGACAGGGTCTCATGTAGTTTAGGTTGGCCTTGAACTCACTATGTAGCCCAGTCGGTCCTCAAACTCCAAGTGATCCTCCTTCCTCAGCTTCTCAAGTGCTGGCTACCACCTCTAGCTCAAATATATTTTTTGATTATGTATTGCAGAAAAATCCCATCTTAGGTAAACCATTGATAGACCCCTAAAAACATTTTTCATTGTACTGAGATTTTTATCTTCAGTTTTATCTTTATTATTGAGGCCAAGAGTGTACTCCTAGTTTCACCTCATTGTATTTTTTGCTTTCCAAGTTTTTGATACTCATTACTTCACTAATATACTTGAACCTGGTACCTGGACCCACTTGAGTATAACAAGGTATTATCAGCTTTTGTTCAGAACATTCTTTTCTGATTATATGGTGGGCAGATTATTCAGGGGCAAATGTATTTCCATTAGGTTGTCTTAATTTGTGAGTGCGTTTAAAGAGCAAAAACAGGTGTTTAGCTGTCATCTAAATTATGCGAGGTCTGACCTAGCATGTGGAGCCCCAGTGCCTTTTTTTCTTGAGCCTGTTACTAGCATTTAAATATTGCATTATAGTAAGGTTGGGCTTACCTTGGCTCCTTGATGTATGTGGAAAGGAAATAGGGTTGCTGAATGTTCTTAAACAATGAACCAATTATCTTCCTTGTGTCGTTTGTCCCCAGGAAGTTAATGACTGTGAAAAGTCCCCAGATTACTGGACAATACATGGACTATGGCAAGTATCTAATATAATAAAGTCTAATGAAATGAGAGAAGCTAGCTAACTTGAAATTCTAACTTGAATCTAGACTTATTAATTATACTTGTTATTTTTGGAGTTTATACAGTAGATCAGATTCTTATTTTAAAATAGTTTCCTGACACACCTCTAATTCTGCTGTTTACTTCCTTTTTTTGGTAGACTGGTAACAATCCAGTTTACATATAGTTTTAGGGATTCTGGCAACATTTTAAGATCCTTAAATTTTAATTTTTTTATTTTTCTCTTTTGAATCCGTTATATAAATAAACATGTGATGTATATGTATGTATATAAGAGAGGCAGGAAAAATGAGAACAAATCTATATTATACACTTTACAAATACTTTATTTTTCTGATTTTGTCTATATTATGTTTAGTTTATTTACTCATAATTTAACATACGATGTTAAATTATGCACATTAGTTTCCTAGAATAGATCTATTTTATTCTGGTTTTTATTGGTACCTGCATGTCCCTTAAGAATGGGGTAAGGGATTAAGAAATAGTTTAAATGGGACCTGGCTTATAGTTCTACTTTCTGGGACTTTGGATTTTGTGTGATTTTTCTGCTGTCGTCAGATGCCCTGACTACATCTCTGCTCATGATGGCTGCTTCGTTTGCAAGGCTGGAGTGACAGTCTGCAGGGATTCTGTCCTCCTTGGGGGAGAAGTTGTGCTGTTTTCAGCTGCTGGACAGCCTCATGTTTGCAAAGTCACAGCATCCTGGCCTTCATAGGGCTCGGAAGGATCTTGAAGTCACTGTAGAGACCTCATGAGCTAAGTAAGCAGCATCTAGAGAATGAGAGTTGATGTGTCCAGAATCAAACATATGAGGACAGAAAATTCAAAACCAGGGAATGCAAGTTTGGTACTGAAAAATAAAAAACAAAAGTTATACTAACTGATATTTTCATGGGCCAGGCATTTCTGAACATGTTAGTTGTATATTATCTAATTGACTGTATCACATTTTAAAGAGGTACAAGCTCTTTTCTTTTCATGCTGCATTTTAAAATGGCTATGGCCTAAGATAGCTTAACTGTTGGATGAAGGAGCCATAATCTGTATGTCTTGCTGCTGGGTGGCTTGTACCACTAGTGGTACATGCATGCCTGTACCATGCATGACTGTACTACTACTACTGCCAGTGACACAAATGGCCCAATTGGACAGTCATGCTCGTACCACTGGTGGTCTAAGCCAACAGGAACATGTTAAACAACATCTTTCCTCTTCCAGAGAAACTAAAGACATGACTACTTGTTTCTAAGCATTCTTTGTTAAAAGGCTTACAGGAGATATTCTTAAGTAGAAATTTTCTTTCGGACTTTAATTAAAGTATAACCTAATGTCATATAGAAGCTACCCTAACCAAGACTAATATTTCTCTCTCTCTCTCTTTTTAATTTGGATTTCAAGGCCTGACAAAGTGGAAGATTGTAATTCATCATGGCACTTTCATTTAGATGAAATTAAGGTATTGACTGTCTTTCTACTGTAGTAGAACATTGAACCTACATTAATTCTCTTTAAAAGTATACCTTCAAAGTCAAGTTAGGATTGAGTCCTAGGCAATGCTTTAGTAATTATTAATATCTAAAACAGTCTCATGAATTAAATAAAAACTGACCTTTCTCTCTTGGACCCAATCCACAGCATAGGTGAGCTGTAGGCAGAGAGCATAGAGAGGAACAAAGACCTTGATATATGCCTGCCAGCTCCAATTAGTCTCCAGTGCCCAGGAGTCCTGGGTCAGTGACAGGTAGGTATCTAGAGAGGCATCTCTGGGCAGCTGTGCTGGAGAATGGGCACACAGTATTGAGGGCTGACTTTGCCAGCCATAGGTGGGGTAAGTGCTCCATAGGGACTCTGAGCTGGGAGAAAATGATGGTCCTTTCCAATACAAAAGCTCCTTTTAAAGAATGAGCCATACGAATGCAGTCAGAATACTCTTTTGATATACTTCTAAATCATGTGGAATATAGCACTCCACCATGCTCATTATTCCTTAGAGGGTATGATAGTCTCTGTGTATTCAGTCATTTGTCAAAGTGGGGCAGGACCATGTAGATACAGAGGAACAGAGAGAGCCTGGTTGAACCCCAGCATTTAAAAACAGGATAGAAAAGGGGCCTGTGAAAATGGAATCAGGAGAAGGGGAGCCTGGGGAGAAGGGGGTGTGGTTGATGAAGAAGTGTCAATAAAAGGAGGATCCATAAAGGAGGTCAGAATAACTTGGATCAAGGGTACTTCCAGGTCTTTGGTAGTTATGCTATTGCTCCTTCAGAACAGTCCTGGTTTACCTGTGTAGCATGAAGTTTAACTTATGATTTGTCCCAAATAAAATAGCCTCATTTGGAAAATAAATTGCATCATTATCACATTGTCATCTGCAAAGGGCTGATGGGCCCCAGATTGAGGGGTAGCAGTAAGGCAGATAGAGAAAGTGAGACTTGGAGAGCTTCTGAGGGAATGAGGAGGGAAGGAAGGTGGATACGAGAGGGTTATGAGGAAGGTCATCTTAATGGGAATGATGGAAGGCATGGGAAAGTGAAACTATCCTAAGTTTGTGTATGTTTCTATGGAAATTTTTTTTTGGTTTTGGTCTAATACCAGTAGGTATATAGAAAAATGAACTCAAGTTGGGTTTAAGGCAATTGTCTGTATAGTACAGGAAGGTTCAGCTCAGACAAGCTCCTCTCCGAAAGAGCTCCTATTGTTTTGACAGACATTTTTAGAGCAGTTTTAGGTTTACAGAAAAATTGGATGGAAAACACACATTGCAGTGTCCTCTATTAACATCCTCCAATATTAGAATCATTTCTACATAAAAGACCATGCACACTTACCAGCCTCAGAAGATAAGACTGTACTGTCTGTTTCCTATATTAACAATTACTGCAGTTTCCCCTAGTAACATCTTCTACCACCAGTGATATGTTAGTCACAACTGAAGAACCAGTACTGATCCCTCTTCCTTTTTTCTTCCTATTTTTCTTACTTACTTTTTTCTTATGGCTGAGACAAAATACCTGAATCCCAAAGTTAAAGGGGCAAAGATTTATTTGGCTCACAGTTTGTAGAGGTTTCAGTCCATATCAGCTAGCTCCAAGGCAGGGTGGCATGGCACAGGAGCAACAGTTTGTAGTGATGGAAGACAGCAAAAGCAACTAGAGCAAAAGAGAGGAAACAAGCCTCTTCCTCTTTTATCTTACCTAGGCTGCTAGGATTACAACAGTGCTGATCCAATCACTGTATTGATCCAACAGTCACTGCAGCCTTAATCCCAGCATTACACTGATTCATTTGCACACTAGATTCAGCTGCCTCTGAAAAGCCTGCCCCTTGACTAAATGAGGCTTTGGGGGGAGGCATCCAGATACAAACCTAACACCTTTATTGTTACTTTGAGATAGGGTCTCATTATGTAATTTAGGCTGGTCTTGAAGTCATTGTATAACCCAGGCTGGCCTTGAGCTCATGGTGATCCTCCTGACTCAACCTCCTGAATGTTGCCTGACATCTGATACCTTAGTAACTACATTTCATAGTTTGCATTAGGGTTTGCTGTTTGTGTTGTATGGTTTTACAAGTTTTGGTAAAACCAGAAGACAAGATTCCCCCATGGCAGTGTGTTATGGAACAGTCTTGCCTGCCCCAACCTCCTTTTTTAGAAAATCTGAACCCCTAGCAACTGCTGATTGCATTTTGTCTCTTAAGATTTTACCTTTTCTGGAATGTCATGTAGTTGGAACAATACACTATATAGCCTTTTCAGGTATCTTCTTTCACTTACCAGTATGTTTTAAGTTTTCTTCATGGCTCTCCTGGCTTTCATAGCTCACTTCTTTAGTGCTGAATAACATTCCATTGTATGTGCCATAGCTGCTCACCTATGAGAGCTTGTGTTTTCCACATACTGGTGTGGTTACTCAAATTTCACTTTTACATATGTCTTAAGATAAGCTTTATGCAACATATAGAGTCATTTCATTCACTTAAATGTTATTATAAGCAGGGCTCTAATTTTAAACATTATCAGATTTACTCCTAAGTTCTGAGTTTGTTAGGTCTTACATAGATTTTTTTTTTTTCTTAAATTGTGCATAGGATCTTTTCCACGACATGAATCTGTACTGGCCTGATATAAAGCACCCATTGAATGGCAGCAGGTTCTGGTAAGTTCAGGTTTCTCACAGTCATCATACTCTTTGAAACATAAGTGTGGGAGCAGCATAAATGCATTCAAAATGCTAATTTGTAAGAGGCATGGAAAACTGACAGTGGGGTCTATCTTCTGAGGCTTAAGTGTACATGGTCTTTTATGTAGAAATGATTCCATTATACCATTTTTAGAGCCTTTCTCCAATGGGTAAAATGACAGCAAGTCAAGTTTACCTCATAAACTTGTTTTCTAGACTATGTGTTATTATTATGGTTTATATGTAGAGGTCTCCTCAAAGCCTCATATGCTCAAAGATAGGGGTTTTGGAAGGTGATTGGATTATGGAGGTTTGTAGCTGGCTTGCTCTTTGGAGGTAGGGTCTGGTCAGAAGAGGCAAGCCTGTAGGGGTGTGGCCCAGAAGAGGTGGTCGCTAGGGGGCGTGTCCCAGAAAGGTTTACTTTCCCTCCAAGGCTCCTCCTTGGAGGAGCTTCTTGTGTGCCATTCCATGAGCAGCTATTTCTACACTGTCTCTGTGCCATGCTCTCCTGCCTAGAGCCACCAACTATGGGCTGAAACATGAGGCAAAATAAATCTTTCTCATTTAAAATTTGCAGGAGTCAGATATTGTGTGTCAGTGACAAGGAAATAGTTTCTTTATCTTAGTTACACTCATTACTTCATTATTTAAAATTTCTCTATTGAAATTTAACTAGACCAAATATTCCTATATCTAGAAATTAGTAAAAATCATATAGAAAAGATATAAAAGAAATTGTGCTGCTGCCTTGAAATATGTTAAAAAGAAGAACCTGGGCATGGTGGCATGATTCTGTAATCCCCAGCACTCTAGGAGGCTGAGGCAGGATTGCAGGTTTCAGCCTAGCCTTGTCAACTTAGCAACTTTGTGAGACCAACTCTGTCTCATAAATGAAAAAAAAAGAAAACGGCTTGGGATATAGCTCGGTGTAAAGGCTCTGGTTTTAATCTTCAGTATCACCAGAGAGGCGGGGGGAGAGGGAAGAGGGAAAAAGAAAAGGAAAGACAACTTACCTCCTGACTAGGGAGGAAAGAAGATAAAACTCGAGGCAGAGTCCTCACTCCAATAAAGCAGAACACAAGAGGTTTGCAGGCTCTGGGCCTAGGGCATAAAGGCTATGTGGCTAATTCAGGATAGTTTGTAAAACTATTGCTTTTTAAGCAGATAAAATTGACGTTAACATTTTATCAACTGAAGGTTATTCTGTTTTTAATGTCTTCCTCTAGTGTGACAGTTTAAGTTTCAGATCATAACACGTTTTTCCAGAAACATTAATGTAGACATTTTTGTGTATAGAGTTTTTAGTTAAAAAAGAAAGCTTGAGTTTAGTGAGAGCCTTTAAAAAAGCCTGGTTCATCAGGACTCAGTTTGACATTTCGCCCAAAGGGTTTGGTTTCAGAATTCACTGACTGAAATCTGTAGGTTGAAATCACTGTTCAAAAAAGAGAACCACTCAGTGAAAAATTTTGATTGTGAACAGCTCAGGTCTCCCACTTGTTCTGCACATTTTATGTTCTGGGAAATGACTTCAAAGTAGAGATGGCCATAATGAGTTGAAATGGAAGGAAACAGAAAAGCGCTTATCTGTAACTTCGCAGTGTACTTCAGATGATGAATCTCTGATATCTGTGTCAGCTTTAACAAATATCTGAGGAAAGAGTTTATTTTGGCTCACAGTTTCAGAGGTTGAGCCCCTTGCTTTGGGTCTTTGGGCGGCTTTGTATGTTGTGGTGGGAACATGTGACAGGAAGATGTTCACCTCTGGGAAGCAAAATAGGAAGGAGGCAGGATTTCATCCCCTTCAAGTGTGCAAACTGGGTGTGGTGGCCAATGCTTGTAATCGCAGCACTTGGGAGTCTGAGGCAGGATGATTGCTTCAACTTTGAGGCCAATCTGGGCTACATAATTCAGGGCCGGCCTGAATTACAGGTGGAAACCCTGTCTGAAGGAGGGGAAATTAAAAAAAAAAAAACCCTATATCTATGTATCTATCATCCATCTGCCTGTCTGTCTGTCTGTCTTAGTAGAGGCTCCTCTGTGGAACAGGCCAGTGCCTTTCTGGGTGGCTAGCCATCTTGCCTCATAGAGAAGTGACGTTTGTACTGCTCTCTGAAATCTCTTGCTGTCGAGCACCAGCTCTGCAGGAAATTCATATTATTGTATGGCTTGGTGGGTGTCTGAACAATGGCTTTTTTTCTTAGCTTTGGTTTGCTGATAATTGAACAAACTGTGATTGCAGAGATGAACTGGAGCTAACGAATGGTGGAAAACAAGAGAAGGTGGGAGTGGTCTTTTGGGACAGTCATGTGGTACTGGGTATTGCTCTGAGTTCAGAACACTGTGTTGCCTACATTGCAAATGAGGGGTTGTGTCCATCCTGTTTGGTAATGCAGTGGTGTGCTCACTGTGTGACTGCTGTGTGTGAGGAAAACACATCTGAATATTGTCACTGTGAACCTGCAGGAGGCATGAGTGGGAAAAGCACGGCACCTGTGCTGCCCAGGTCGCTGCCCTTGACTCCGAGAAGAAGTACTTTGGGAAGAGCCTGGGGCTATACAAGCAACTGGACCTCACCAGGTGAGTGCTTTCAACCTGGAGACTCTCAGGCCTGGGGCTCCAGTGGCCAAGCATGAGCAGAGATTGCTGATCGTTGGCAGCCCTGCCATACATGTGCCGGCACCTTAAAAGGGGGTAAGGGTTCGTGCCTCAGAAATGCTTCAGCCTCTCAGAAAGCTGGCTCTGTGAAGAATGAGGACCAACAGGGCAGCCATGTCAGTCATTGTTCCTGACAGGCACTGTGCCAACATGATAGTCTCCCAGGGATCTCTGCCCCCTGCTGTGGTTGTGGTGCCCTGGGACAGGCAGAAAATGGTACCCAAGGGTCCTTTCAGCCCTAGAGATGATCCTATGTTTGTGCACTTGTCACTGCCTTCACTAACCTCAGCTCCAGAGATGGGAGTGTGTTGTCACCATACAAGAAGAGCCAATGGATTTGTAAGGACAACAAACCCCACAAGGGCCATTGCCTGTCACCCTCCTCACCCAAGTCTGGTTTCGAGGGAGTTTAGGGCTATCATTTCCCTTCCCATCTGGACACTTGTTATGTCAAGTGTGTTAATTCTTCTTATGGGCCTTCATAGTAAGTGACCATAATAAGCCAGTAAGCTAGTTTTAAAAATGTTACCAAACAGAGTGAGGAGAATTTCAGCATGGGAAGCTGGCTGTATTGGGCTGAATGAATGTGTGCGTCCTCCTAGAGTTCGGTGTTGGATCTTCACCCACCAAGGGATGAGTGTGAGTCCCCTTTTTAAAACCCTGAAAGCTATCTATCCTCTTCTCTGGGGGACACAGAGAGACACTTGCTGTCTGAGAAATGAGCTGTCACCAGATGCCAGATCTGCCAGTGTTGATCTTACTCTTTGTGAAAAATAAATGTCCTTTGATTATTTTAAAAAGAAAAATTGACCAATTATACAGTGTCTGCAGTGCTGGCTGTAATC
Source organism: Hydrochoerus hydrochaeris (assembly GCA_004027455.1). Taxonomy (NCBI): domain Eukaryota; kingdom Metazoa; phylum Chordata; class Mammalia; order Rodentia; family Hydrochaeridae; genus Hydrochoerus; species Hydrochoerus hydrochaeris. Next base: position 306,576 of record PVLA01001488.1, read on the forward strand.
TATGCAGTTTCTTTAGTCAGAATGGTTTTGTTTCAGATGAGAGTCATCCCAGGAGCCTTTGCGCATCAGCCGTATTTAAGATGTATGAATCAAATCAAGATGAATAGACCTTTATGGTCCTCTAGACACGTGTTCTACCTCCTCACACACAAAGTCATCCACAAGTGATGTGTCACCATCTCACAAAGATGATTTCCTGTCTCATTTTGATCAAACAGCTGGGATTTGAATTGACAGATCAGGCATTGAAACAGGAAAGGCCGAGTGCCTTTGGGGAAATAGAGCTACATCAAAGAATATCCAGCCAACGAGTTTAAGAGTAAAGCTCCCAACTTCCTGACCATAGTGTATTTTTGCTTTTTTTTTTTTTAAACATTACTGGAGGTTGAAACCAGGAGCTCTCATCATTGAGCTATATCCCCAGCTCTTTTATTTTTGAGACAGGGTCTTACTAATTTGTCCAGTCTGGCCTGGAAATTCTAGCCTTCCTCCCTGAGTAATTGGGATTACAGGGATGTAACTGTGTCAGGAGCACAGAAAGGGGCTAATGTGTCCTTTGACTCTGTGGCTGACACTAACTAGTTGCTCATTTTACTTTCATAATCTCTTTAGATCTTTTTTCATGATGTAAAAAGAATAAATGGGTCACACTCATTCTTAAAAGTCTTTTTAGCTCTTAAACTTAAAACCTACATTATTAAGTATATGTACTAGGAATTTTTGCACCAGTAATGTGTGGCAGGCAGCTCCTGTGTGTGTGTAGGTATTGTATGTGTTCTTTCATTTGTAGGTTTTTCTACAAGAGGAAGTAGTGTTCTCTTGGCAGTAAGAACAAGACCTTTCACTTCCTCACCCACAAAATGTCAGTAATGAGCACTCCAGCAACCACTGTGAAAATTAACTTAGAGCATGCTTCTGGAATGCAGGAACATTGCATAACCTGAAGGAAGCTAATTTCTGAAACATTGACAGAGTAAGACCCACTTAGCCCTCCAAAGCCAGAGCATTGCCTCTGTTTCTGTTTCATGCATCCTGTTTCTGTCTGCCATGTCCTGCTGTGATATGCAAGTTGAGGTTAACTGTGCAACAAGTCTTACTTAACAGGTAGGAAAAGGAGATTAAATAGACCTGGCTAAGAAAAATTTTTTAAATGATAGAAAGGTTATGTTTATTAATGATAGGAAAAGAAAAAGGCTCTGCAAAGCAAATTTGGGCCAAGTGGAAGTAGGAAAGAAGTGTACCCTATAGTGTGAGGGTAGACCACCATCTAAGCCAACACAGCGGTGCTATCTAAAAGCTTTTATGTAAGCTGTCTAAGTAATTAAGTGCAGTAGGCCCTGTTTGCAAAATGTGAAACTCACCACTTTTTGCATAGTCCTGGCAACTCAGGCGAACAGTAAGCCCAGCCCCTCAGGCCCCATTCAAGTGTTGCTGAGGCCCACTAAACAAACAGCAGAGCTGGGAGTGCAGTACCTGCTAGTATCACATGGAATACAGTAGTTGTAGAAAAATTATGCTTCACCACTTTCTCCAAGGAAAATCTGAAATTCTTAGCACACATAAAGTTAAAATTAAGGAGTCAAAACGTAAGATAAATTTTTCTTTATAAACCATTATAACAAATTATCTTTTTGTCATATGAAAGAAGCAATCCTGAGAAACTACCTGCAGAGCACCTTGTAGGGAAGTTCTCCAAGTACCCTCAGATGAAGACCTCAATTAAGCCAAACTGATTGTAACTAAGAAGACATAATAAGCTATGTTCTAGGCTAGTTGTGAGGTTTCTCTGTATCTTTCCGTCTTTGCCACCTGCATCAGGAGGGTACTACCCAGTAGAAATAGAATGTGAGCCACAGATGTCTGGGCTCAGTAACATCTTAAAAATAGAGAAACAGGTAAAATTAACTTTAATAATGTATCTAACCCAGTTTAACTAAGATATTACAATTTTTAATAAATTTTTTTAGTTTTATTTATTTACTTTTTTTTTTTTTTTTGTATTGGGCATTGAACTCAAAGACTTTGCACTTGTCAGGCAAGCACTTGTGCCACTGACCTAAATCCCCAGCCCTAATTAATTTTTTAAAGATTGAAATGTTTTACCCTCCTTGGCACAGAGCTTTTGGAGTTTAATGTTGTGGCATGGACAGCCCAAGCGTGGGCAGCGTAGTCACATGGGTGTGGGGCACTTCTAGAGGTGCAAGGAGCCTTGCCAACCACTGCTTTTCTGTTTGTCCCAGGAGCTGCAATGCTAATGACAACTGAGGACCCAGAGAGGCAGCTATGTCTTTCATCTACTCTGTGGTCATAATCCAGAATGATCAGAAAGTGGTGATGGGAACCACAGAGAATTCTTGAATGCTCTCTAAGAATTTTTACATCATACACCATAATTTAATGTTTTTTGTTGGTAGAATTCTCTATAGAAACACTTTAGAACATTTTTCAAGGTTATCAACATTTAACATATTAATTGGATGCAATTTCCTAGGATAAGCTGAGAGGCCAAACTGCTGTCATTTAAAACAGATGTTACCAGTAGGTGGTGATGTGTGTGCCCACCATGATGAGGTGATGTCTGGAGTGCCCTTGGGGGTTCAGACTGAAAGGGATCTACCTGGATAGCATGTGTGTGAGGTGGGAAAGTTGGAGTAAGAGCTACTTGTCTGCTTATCTGGTTAATAGATTGGTTAGTCACAGAGAAAAAGCACTCTAAAGGGGAGTCTTAAGAATGTCTTAGGCCATTTGTGGACTGAGGGAAGAGAGAACAGTGGCCGCACCAGCAAGCAAGCCCAGTCTGGGAACCTGTGCCATGCATGGGCCACTGCCAGACTGGAAACGGCCAGATCTCAACCCCTTCCAGCGCATAGGCTCACAAACAAAAAGTACCAACCCTTCCCCCATAAGTGACCAGCTTATCTAGAGAAACACAGTCTGTGATGATAGCTATTGAGGTGAAGTACAATTGGATGCGGGTAGTGTTTGGTGTTTCACTAATATTGCAGGTATAGGGCCAGCAGTCTAGTCATAGGTTCAGAGGATAGTGGCATCTTGGGGGAATCTCTTTCTGAGCCTTACAGCCATTGTTGGTTCCCTATGGTCTTGTTTTGAGGTCCTGTGTAGTTTCCATTGTTTTGTTGGGTTGGATTTTATTCTCTTTTGTTTTGTTTGATTCTTTAAATCCAATGGTAGGAGAAGCTATTTCAAGGATAGCAAAATATATTATGGTAGTAATTTTGGATTTACTATTGGCTTGTTTGAAATCCTCTATTACATTCATTGTTTTGTTTTTATTGTTTCTATTCTATTCTGTTCTGTTTGATTTTTACTATGTCTGAAGTTATCTGCAGCTATTTTGAAGACATCAAAAGGCATGATGGTAACTTGTTGATTTCATAATGTTTTGAAGTTCTGTATCTCTTACACTGGCTTGTTTTGATTGGCTTTATTCTGTTTTATCCTCTATTAAAAAAAAAGAAAAGAAAATATACTATCAAGAAAGTTTTTAAAAAGTCTCAATTTTCACTATGAAATAGGATGTTTCAGAAGAATAAGAAAGGAAAATGGATCTTTATGCAACTAATTTTTTTTTAAATTTCAGAGTGCTCCAAAAATTTAAAATTGAACCATCCATCAATTACTATAATGTAAGTTTTGCTTTTGTTTTCTATCTAATGTGCTCCACTAAGGACACCTAGTATATAATTGCATCCTGTGTGCCACTGTCAAGTTTTATTGTGACCCAATGTCTTGGTTACTTTCTTTTTGCTGGGACAACTTACCTGAAACCCACAAGTTAAAGGAAAAAGATTTATTTTGGCTCAAAGTTTGTAAAGGTTTTAGTTTATAGTGCTGGCTCCATAACAGGGTAGAGTGGCGAAGGGGCGTGGAAGAAGAGAAAGAGTTTATCATTTGTATACTAATTGTGAATTGAAGGCTACTTGGACTAGTGATTTGAAAGCATAGACCTGCGGCCCTTGCTGGGTAATATGTGTGCTGTAGGTTCTGAGGGGTGGGTGGAATATGAGTTCAAAAACTACTTTCAGCTTAATAATATGTTATATTAGAGGAAAGTCATTTAGGATTTTTTTTTCTATGATAAACTAGATGATACAGATATTTAAGCGTGAGCAGATTTTATTGTCTGGGAAGGATATAGAAAACAGTTTTCACTTCTGGATGTCTTGATTTGCTAACAAAATTCTCTTGGATCTCACTGTAGCCATGCTCGCCGTACATGTTTCTCTGGTTGCTACTACATATCCATGGCAGATCAGTGTGGCTCCAGATCTGTCTCAGACCAAAGATAGACATGTCACCTGCAAAGCCCAAGATGCCATCCGTGCCTTTATGGAAAAGGTGCAGATTCTAGCCTTAGAGAAATAGATCAGATTCCTTGAGGCAGTTTTTGTATATCATATAGTAAGGATTTAAAGAGAGATTGAAAGTAACCGATTTTAGCAGTTCTGAATGTTGAAGAGTTATTGTGGCCTTGGCAGTTTGTGCAGTAAATGAAGGACCTTTGTCTTGCCTTAAGTAGTGTCTGTTAAACTGTAGTTACTTTCCCAGTCACTGTTTTTCTCTCCATGGAGAGTAGATTATAAGGGACCAGTGACTTGAAGACCCTTCTATGCAGGGTGGGATGAAAATTTGCAAGGAGTGTGGTCCTAGCCTGAACTGTGAAATGGGAATGAGGGAAATGGGCCTTATGTTTTTGCCCAGAACTTGATATTCAGAGATACTGAAGGCCAACAATGGCAACCATTGTTGAGCTCTCTGCAAAGTATCAGAATGCATGCATGGGCTCAGGCAGAGGTCCCAACCTGTCATAATGAGTCGTACTTTCCTCAGGTTTCCTGCTTGCCATCTGGCATCCAAGTACTTTCCACATACCTGCTTTATGGGAAGAAGGGTTGTGTTGCAGGGACTCACAGGGAGCTGCCTGGGCAGAAGTTTCCTGGGAGGTGAAGCCTCCTGGAGGCTGGGACCCTAGGGAAGAGTGCCCTGAGGAAGAAGAGGCAAGGCAGTGCTGGAAGGCAGGAATGGATATGTCTTCTAAGGTCAGCCAATCACGTTATGACATGAGGACATCATCCCACAACAGTGCCAGTGCTAGGGTTCCAGAACAGACAGATCTATGTCTCCAATTGTCTGGTTCTGGAGTGGGAGTAGAGGAGTGGAGGAAAGACTGCTCTTTAGGGAGCCGTGGGGCAGGCTACTGATAATTAGAATCTGAAAATTTTATAAGGTTCAAGAGGTCAAGTTTGGAGGAGAGGGACAGAAGGCTTCCTGTATGAGGCAGTAGGGCTAGTGGGGGGGCATGGAGAGGAGAGCTCTGCAGAAGGCAGCCCTGTGTCAGTGTGGGTTGAAGGGCATAGGCAGGTACCCTCTGCAGAAGACCAAGGTGTCCTCACGGGGTGGGGGGAGGGTTAGCTCCAAAGAGAAAGGAGAACTCACAGGAGAAGACTGGAAGTGGAGGCAGCTGCCAGAATAGAGCAGGTCTGGGGGTCCTTGTTCTGAGATAGAGTAGGTGAGAGCACCTGTAGGTCTTACTTAAGCTTGCAGTTGAGAATGGAAGTTGGATACTCTGAGGGCCTTTCTTCTATAAGAGGTGATTATTGTGGGGAGATATAAGGGGGAAAGGGGCTCAAAGAGTGGCAGGGCTGAGAAAAGTTTGAGGGCCACAGAAGATAAAATAAAAGTTGGTTGACAAAGGTATCTGTAGTTTGGGCATTTTAGGTAAGGCAGTCTTGGCCAGGAGAGACTGGAGCAAAAGAATGGGGTAGAGAGTTGGGCTGCTTGGTGGTGAGAAAGATGGGTGCAGAGAAGGAAAGGAAGTGGTGGGGATACTGGTAGTCTGGTAAGTAGAGTGTGTGCTGCTGATGTTGCCTCCCTCAGCATTGGGGGAGAGCATTCTCAAGCTTCTCCAAGCTGGGAAGCCCCCACGAGGACCGTCACTAGAACATTACGTTTTTCATGGAGTAGAACTATTAGGTTTTTCCAGTTGAAGTTTTATTTCTAATATACTTTCACTTAATGTCAGATTTCAGAGTTTAAAGATGTCCTTACCAGATTCTATGGAGTTGTACCTAAGATCCAGTGCCTTCCATTCACACAGGTCAGACATAGCCTATTTGGTCATTCTTTCTGTCTTCACTGTGGAGGTTTCAAATGGAATTGTATTTGGGCATGCATGTCTATTTCCTTGTCTCTGTGTGCATGTGTGCTTGTATACACACATATATGTCTGTGTGTGTGTGTGTGTGTGTGTGTGTGTGTGTTGTGTGTGAGCACAGGTGTATGCTTTTTGATAACCAGTGTGGTTTTTTGACACTCTTACCACCTAGCCCTAACAAGAATATACCTAGCCTAGAAGGGATGGTGGTGTAGGGAGGTGGGAATAGATAAAGTTAGAAAATGGCTGAGCTTTACTTACCAGTCTTAATCATTCTAATTGCAGTTATCTGTCCAATTTATTGACAAAATTATAGTTTCATTTTTTAGCTCATTAAGACTTATTTTAGGAGTAGGGTGCTGTGCACCTTTAAATGCTATTTATTTTCCCAGTGTCTTGATGTGTGTGCATTTGGGGTCTGTATAAATCTTGGTAGATTTTTAAATTTTTTTTCCAAGTTAAACACATGTCCCCTCACACGGGGCTGGGGGAGGTAAGCTTCCAGGATGACTGGGGGACTAAACCTCAGGCTGAGCCCCACTGTCCACAGTGCAGCACCTCAGCTGCTTATTGCCTTTATGCTGGCCAGCTTTCTTCTGCTGATAGAGGGAGTTTGCTTCTAAAGTCTGGAGTGTTAGGTCTGGAGCCACTGTTTTTGTCTTCAAGTCAGCTCTATAATATGATCCCAAAACTGATGACATTCCAAGGTCTGAATTTTTAAGCCTCTGTTGCTTTTTTATTTTCAGGGTGAGAAAGTACAAGTAATTAGTCAGATAGAGTTGTGCTTCACTAAGGAGGATTTCCATTTGCGTAACTGCACGGAGCCTGGGGAACTATCACCAAAACAGGAAGCGTGGCTATCCAAGGTCGCAGCTACGCAGTCAAGGATGGTCTGTGAAGATGGCCCAGTCTTCTACCCCCCACCTAAAAGACCAAGAATTGATGTCTAAATTTTGGAAATAGTCTATGTTCTACAAATTAAAAGGACTTCACAAATCAACTGCTTTTTAAAAACTGAATTTAAAGCCTTTTAAAAATGTGTCTTGCTTTTTTCTTTAGTGTCTGTGAGTTGATTTTGTCCCTGTCCAGTTAGGGTTCCTCTGAGTTATACTTCCTGTAAATGTATGACCTGCCGATTAGTTGGTGACAGGTGTTACTTCTTGTTAGAAGCTACCCGGATTTAAGTCACTGCTAAGTATTGAGAAATTTAGGTATAGCCCAGGGAAGAACTCTGATGGTATGTTCTAGAACCTTGCAGTGCATCTTCCTTCTTGAGGGGGTACCATGGCTTTGTGTCTGGGCTACTGTGTCAGGATTAGCTTTTGTGGCTGGATCACCTGTGACATAAGGCAGTGGTGTCTGGGATGGGGTGGGGGGCTTCCTGTGTGAGCTGTGGTGCAACTGTATTCCCATATGTTCCATCTGGTCTCTGCTTGTGTTGAGTGGTATCTGTTTATCTTAATCAGGTTAATGTCCATGTGTTATCTAACAGATAGAACATAGTGTATACATGTATTACATTAAGCATTTTTAAATATTTAACCCCCAGAACAATTGTTTTTAAAAATGATTTTCAGACTGGTTCAAAAGCAAAGCCTCATTCCATGATGTCTGCAGGATGTGGATCTGAAATTCATTTATTCTGAAAGGCAAGGCATGCAGAGGAGACTTTCTGCATATTTACCTGGCAGGTGAGCAGTTCTGAGTGACAGTGCTGTGTCCTGAGCTCACACAGGGCACCCACTGGTTCTTCAGACTGGAGAGTGGCCCTGTCAGGGATTTGATTAAAAGCAGTCCTTTACCTTAGCGTTCCCCCAGGGACTGTGTCCCGACTCTGCCTCAGTTCCCCCACATGGCCAGGTCCCTTTGCTCTCATTTGGACTAGCACCTATTTTGTGTTTTGCCTGGGTTTGCTAGCCCAGGATGTGTTTCTCTTTTACATTGACAGCTTATATTGAGATATGGGTGAAAGGAGCCAGGTGAAAACAGGAATTTTGCCTCAGGACTGACAGCCTCTCCCTCAGAGAGTCCTTCTGAAGAGAACTGCAGTCCTCAAGGTCATTTAAATGATACCTGTTGTTTCTTTGAGTTGTCTTAAAAACTTGTGATTCAAGGCTTGAGTTTCAAGGTCAGTATTTGCAAAGGATTCCTCTTTTGAATTGTGTTTATTTTATAGCCTTGAAGGGTCAAGGAAGAAAGAACCTGCAGTACTTCTCAGATGCAATCTAAAATCTGCCATTGCCTTTCAAAACAAGACATTATTTTGAAAAATAAGGTGTATTTGTCATCTTAGTCTGAGCATTTCTTGAGAGCAGGCTGAGGTTCAAACAGGGAGGCATGCTGGGAAGATTCGTGGGCCACAGAGTAAATGGGGTTTGCGTAGGAGGAAGAGCCTGTCAATGCCCTACCATGATGAGTAAAGTATGAGAGGAACACAGCAGTTCTTGGCATCACTGTATTTCTGTTTTGGGCATTTTCCAAATTCAGGTCACTAAACTAACTCTGGCTATGCTGTTGCTATAAATTCTCATTCTGGATGAGTGAGAGTCCATGTTGGGGTTTGAGATTTGTACTTACGGGTGAGCAAGCTGGGGGTAGCAGGCCGAGTTTGATCTGCAGCACTAGTATTTCCACAGGGTGCAGAGCAGAGGCAGGCGACAGGAGTGCTCATCCCTGTAGCAGTGTGGGAAAGGACCCTGGAGCTAGACTGGGAGAGGTGAGTGGAGTTAGAAGTGTGAAAGTGCTGGAAAAACACCATAAACAAGTGAGAAAAGTTACATGGGCTCCCTGAGGTAGCTGAGTATCTCACATCTCTGGTGCCTTGGAAAGGGGCATGGCTCCTGCTCAGTCTTATCCTTCAGAAAGTAGGGCTTGGAGTCCAGCTAGTTAGTCCTAGTCCTCAGAGGCAGAGCTGTCATCACCATCAACTTTTTCCTGTTCTACTGGATGTTAGTTGTCTTTCCATAGAAACTCTTATGCCCTCAGCAGGCGACATCACATCCATTCTCTCATTGCAGAACAAATCTAGAGTGGACTTGGAACTTTTTTAGATTCATCTCAACCATGAGAAGTACTTTTTTAATTTTTTTTTCTGTACCAGGGATCGAACTCACGACTGTGCGATTGCAAGGCAGGCGTTTATGCCGCTGAGCTAAATCCCCAGCCCCTGAGACCGAGAAGTACTTCATTTCTTTTCCATGAACTTATTTTTTGAGCTGTGTGTGGATTTCCACTGAGTCCTGTGGCCTAACCCTGCACATTAATATGATGTGTGTGCTGTGCCACTGCCTGGAGTTAGTGGTGTCTGCTGGAGGGTGGTATAGGAGCCAAGGCCTTCAACTCAGCTCCGTCGGCCAACCTACACCCCAGCCGGCACTACTCAATCTCTTGGATCTCTGCTATGGCAGCTCCACGGCCAACTGATGAGAATCTTCTTGGATCTGAGCACCCAGCAGAGAGTAGAACTGATTTGTCACTGTACCTTTCACATAAATTGGCCTTCTTATGGCTCTGGAGATACAGTAAGGATAATCCTTTTGAAGTCTAGGCTATTATGGATGGTGACAGGCAATACAAAGGAAATAAAATATATATAAATAAAAATGAAATAGGTTTACCTAGTGGGGAAAATCTAGAGGGAGGAAGGCAGGAAAGTGAGGTGGGAGTAGTAGGCAGGGAGGGTGGAGAGTGCGATTTGTAGAAATGAGGTAGCACATCTGAGGAGATGGCACACGACCTCCATAATCCCTGACCAGCAAGAACCACAACTGTCCTGATTTTTGTACTCCTTGAGCACACTGCCATGTTGGAGGCACATGTTTACTGTGCTTTCTTGATTGTTGAGCAGATACATGAGTGAAAATAAGACATGAATGTGATGCCAAATGTTAGCTTCTCCCATGCCTAAGGAGAGCTCAGATATTGTTTCTTTAGTATTTCTGTGAGCTTCAGACCAGGAATGAAAAGAATTTAATCTGTTTCCCAAGGTGATCAAATAGTGACCTGTTGGGAGAATCCAGCTGTATGTCTTGTATTCACTGCAAAGGACTGAGAAACTTAGGTAAAGTAAAGCACACCACTTCACCAGATCTAGCTCCTGAAATTACCAGGTCAGGATCCCATATTTTAAATTGATTTTTGTAAGAACATAAGTTGATTTCATATGAGATGGGCTACATTTCCTATAGAAGGGGCAGTAGCTAGATTTTTTTTTTTTTTTTAATTCTGAGGAAAATCTTAGCACTGAGAAATACTGCAATTACATGTAATTTTTGTGATAGAAATTCTGGGGTTTTTTGAGTGACTATAATGAGTCTTACATTACATTAGACAAAAAGCACAGAATTAACATTTCAGGTTTAGATGACAGAAAGTTTGAAGTGGATAAGGTTTAAGAGCTGTCAAATGCTGTGCTGTTTATGCTGACTTGTTTTTAACATTCTAGACCTGTGTAGATTTAACACACTCATGAATCATTATTCCAGGGAGCAAGACATGGTGTCTTAGTCAGTTTCTCATTGCTAGGACAATACACCTGACACTCACAACTTAAAAGAAAGGTATATTTTTGCTCTAGGTTCCAGCGGTTTCTGTCCATGATCATTGTCTCTAAGGCAAAAATATGGTGGAAGGCCATGGTGGAGCAAAGCTGCTCACCTCACAGCAGCTGGGAAGCAGAACACATAGAAGAGTAACAACCAAAGGTAATACTTTACCCTCAACCTCAAACCAGACTCCACCTAACACCACACTCAGTTATGAACATTAGTGAATTCATCAACTACTGCGTACAGCACCCATGATCCAGTCACCTCTCCAGGAATCTCAATCTGGTCAAATTTTATAGCTCTTTAAAGTATTATAATGCTATCATTTTCATAATCCGTAAAGTCCCTTACATGTATGTTTATATACTAACATTCTTACCGAAGATGTAAAACATACACAGCAGGACCAAAATAGCTGGACATGGCAAGTTACATGGAGTGTTCTAGAAGCCAGATGATCCCATCACAACTGCCTGCTGTGAGAATCCCTCAAGAGGTTTAGTGCAGGCTATACTACCATAGGCATTTTCTCTCCCTTAACCTATAAAGAGGCCCAGCTGATCATCAAGTTCTAAGGTGCTATCTGCCTCAGAAACATTGTTGGTATGTACCAAGGTCCCCTCCTGTGCAGAACTGGGGTGCATTTTTCATTCCTTTATTTTTGTGATTCTTTTCCAAATAGCTTGTTTTCCATCTTTTGCCTTCTCTGTATGACTGTAGTTTATGGCCTTCCTGGAACATGTCTGCTGCCCCCAGGGGAGCTGGAAGCCATCCTACTGAAAGCTAAGGCATCAAAGCAGGAGAGGGAGGAAATATTCAACGGAAGGTTGAGTGAGCAGACAATGTTCCCTCTTTAAAAGCAAGAAATGTCCTTGAGCTTTGGGGAGAAATCAAGCTGCTGCACTTGCAATTGTACTACAAAGAGCTCAGCCCAGCAGATCAAAGCTTCAGCATCACCTGCAAGAGTCCTGGATAATACCCCTTGCAAGAGATTGAAAACCAAATCCTTATTCAAAATCTGGTTCCCCAGGAAGGTTTTACTGGTGCAATTTCCTCTCAAAGTATGTAGAACAGATGTAATAATGGGAGGTAGGATTGGCCCCCTCTTCTCTGTTTTAGAGTAAAAATTCCCTTGAATAAGAGACCCAGGAAAAATATCAAGGCAATGCTCAGTCAGTTCCCAAAAGTTCAGTCATTTGTGTGCTGTTCTTTGTGTCACCCCAAATAAGATCACAGTGAGGGAGACTGATGTCTAGTGAGTAGTGCAATGTACCAGACATTGGGATACTGTAGCCAAGTTGACCTTAACCCCAGACCCTTGGCCACCAGCACCCGCCCAGGTAGTCATGTCTTCCATAAGCAGCTTGGTGGGCCAGTGGCAGGCAAAAAATGGAGCCATCAGCGACTGTGTATCTCTTCTCTGGAGTCCTGAGCCTTCATTGGCTCAGACTTCACTGGCTTCATTGTGCTGAGGAGTTTTTTATATGCTGGTTAGGAAGTTTCCGAAAAATGGGTAAAGAGGAAACTTTTAAAAAACAATAACATTTATCCTTATGTTTTATAGAATACCTATGCAAATCAATAATGGTGTCAACAATAGGAATACTTAGGGGCATTTTAAAATGAACAATAGGAGACAGAGGAGAGAAAGGAGCTATTGTCTTTCCCAGAATACAGCTGGAGAGACCACAAAGTCTCAGCAAAGAAGGACATTTGGGAAATTAGCAAATAAATATATTAAAATTTCTGGTTTATAGACTACAATTGATTTTATTCTCATTCCTTCAGAAAAGAGCAGAGGGTCCCATTTCAGTTTTTATTGGCTGGGACTGTAGGTATGAGGAAATAGCTTGGAGGAGAGACAAGTAAATTTATGCTTTTCTGCCACAAAATAAATGATGCTGCCAGGTTTCTCAAGTCCAAATTTAAAGTTAACTTTTGTAAAGTGGGGCCAGGTGGAGGTCTATTTGGGCTGTTATAACAAATATACCATGGGCCAACTGGGTGGCTTAGAAACAAACTCATTTCTCACAGTTGGGGATGACAAAGCAGCAAGCCCTATCCATCCCAGGACACTAATCCAATTGGAGGTTCCACTTCATGGCCTTCACCTCTTTCCAAAGCCCTACCTCATCATACCACCTTCTTGGGATTATGATTTTAACATGTGAATTGGGGAAAATAAAGCAAATGTTCAACCCATTTCAGGATATGACTGACTACTGGCTTAGGTTGTGACTGCTGTGGGACTCAATGCTGAATGTGAGCAGATTTTATGAACTGCCAAGTCTAATGTGTAGCTTGACCATGTAGCTGGGATGGGGATGTCAGATCTCTTTATTAAACATATAAAGGGGAGTAGCAGGGGTCCTATCCATCCTCCCTGGGAATGCAGAAATGGAAAGACACAACATCCCCAACTGTGAAAAATAAGTTTGTTTCTAAGCCACCCAGTTGGTCCATATTACATTTTGCCCTCTTCTTTTTTTCATTTCCTGGCTACTATGAAGTGAGCACTTTTTCTCTGACATGCCCCCCCACCGTGATCCTCTGCCTTAGCACAAGACCCCAAAGCAACAGGGTTAGGTGACTATGTACTAAAAGCTCTACAACTGTGAGTAAAAATCAGTACTTTGTAAGTTGACCATTCTAGATGTTTGGTAAAGTGATGGGAAGCTGACTGATACTCTTACCATGCAGCTGCAGTATTTAGAGATTCTGCTTGATTGTAACAGAAATATATTTATTTTTTATGTAGAAGATGGAAGTTAAAGAAAGTCACCCACCGAGGTCACAAGACAGTGACATAATGGAGTCAAGGCTCAGGATGTGTCTCCTCACTCCAACCCTTGGGTTCTTTCACAGCTATATTTATTCACATCTGGTCATGCCCTGCGTGCTGAGTCATCTGCTGACATAGTTCTTCCAACTTCTTGGTTCTTGACTTTATTTTGTAAAGATCCTGTTCACTATGTTCACTCACCTCTGGCTCAATTTAATCTAGTTTTAACTTTTGTAAAACTCTTGAAAAATTTTACTCAAGTTTATGCAATAATGTACATTTCTATCTTCTCAAAGGCAACATGGCTTTCAAGACTACTCTTATGCTTAACCTGTCCCTTTCAGCTACTTGTTTTGGGTCCTTCTCCCTAAACCACAGTTTACCTCTTAACTTCTCAGATATGTGCTCGCTTTGGCAGCACATGTACTAACTTCTCAGATAGTTTAGCTCAGACAGTAACAGCTCAACCACAATCAAGAATATGAACAAAAAGAAGTCTATAATTTAACCAATTACTAATTTCTCAATTTTTGAAAATAATTTTTGGACAGATGGTTAACTGAGATGTAGAAAATATCAAAAATATTGCAGACATGTAATAGAATATATGAATAATGCTCAGATTTCATTTTTAAAAAGACTATTATTCCAAATTGGGGGAAAGGTAGAAGCTTTTGTTCTTAAGTAAAAAGGACAGAGAAGAGTTCATAAACATGTTTGAAGATGTTGATTTATCTATTTCAAATCTTATATAGTATGAATTATTAAAAAGCAACTGTTAGCATTTATAACTAGTTTAAAATATGGTCATTAAATTTTGCATGGATATATGTTTTATTCTATTCTTTTGAAATCAATTCCTATTTTATGCTTAACAATTTATTCTTCAGCCAAGTCACATAAATATTCACATGTTTTCATATTTTTATAATAAAGATTTCAATGATCTGAAATGAATTTTTTGTCTTTTAGAAATGAGACTTTAAAATAATTTTCTTCCCCAATTGTCAGTTTTTGTCTTTTAGAAATGAAACTTTAAAATAATTTTCTTCCCCAATTGTCAGTTTTCCCCACAATGTCATTCATTAAATGTTCCTTCGTGATTGGTGTTTTTCTGAGGTGTTTTAAATCCATATATATTTACTTTAGGTACCGGTTTCCTTCTACTGATTTACCTGTATATTTATGTTCGACAGTTGCTTTAATCACTAAGCCTTTCTTAAAGTATATATCATATATCATATGGTAGGTAAAGTTCTTGTTATTAATATCCATTTATTTTTGGTTTAGTTTTATACTTTTGTTTATTTTCTTAAGTTATAAATCTTAAGGCAGGGGGTGTAGCTCAGTGGCACAGCACCTGCCTGGCAAACCTGAGCCCCTGAGTTTGATTCCTGCTACCAAAAAAAAAAAAAAAATAGTCAATTGGATTTTGACTATATTCATGATAAAATTAAAGTTAATTTTTTAGAGTGTGTTTACACTTTTCAGTTTTTCTAGCTAGAAAGATGTGACATGATTTAATTAAGATCCATAAGTGAATCCTGTGACACATATATGTCTATGTTCATTTGAATAGCTCCAAATGGAAAGTACATTTGAGTTGGGAAGATATTTCATGGCAATTTTAAAATTACTCACAGAAGCAAAGTTCATTTTTCCTATTT
Organism: Hydrochoerus hydrochaeris; assembly: GCA_004027455.1. Lineage (NCBI taxonomy): Eukaryota > Metazoa > Chordata > Mammalia > Rodentia > Hydrochaeridae > Hydrochoerus > Hydrochoerus hydrochaeris. The sequence goes on from PVLA01001488.1 coordinate 321,747, forward strand.
GTAAGAGGTTTTAAAAATATTATTATTATATATAGCATAAAATAATTCCTACCCTTTACCTATTAAGCTCATATTTGGGAATTTGCAGTAAGCATACTGTGAGAATTGCAGGTACAGATGTGTTTATTAAAGCAAAAATGTTCACTTGTGGAGAAGTAGTCCATAAGTTAAGATATAGCTATGCAGTAGAATATAGTGTAGAAATCTAAAATAATTTTGTGGATTGTAAAAGTATTGGGAAACATTTTCAATAGACTACTGTTTAAAGAGTGAAGCATATCTTAAAATGGAAAAATACTTTTTTAAAATATTGGGTCTACAAGATGGTAACCTTTTTTCTTTGCTGGTTCCTGCTGCTTCCACTCCTCCAGCCCACCAGCCAGGATCTCCTCCTGTGTGTCCTACACTGCCAAATGTTACCCCTTCAGGTCTTGGCTGCCCCTGCTGAGACTGCTGTGTATGCAGTCAGCTCAGGCCAAGTTCACTTGCCAGCTCTGAGACTTCATTCACCTTTTCTTCTCTGTGAGAATGTGTCAGACTGCTTGAGCTCAAATTTCCTTGCCACGCTTTCCTGCCCATCCTCCTGTTGTCAAAAGTCATGCCATCTAGTGCTGCTTTTTTATCACTGGTCTCCTCCAACGAAATGGAACTTGGACAGGAATTTTTGTCTGTTTTGCTCAGACTTTTATACTTAGACCATATGTGTGGAAACCTGGGCATATGAATGAGCTGTGAAATGAAGGGCCCAAGATGAAGCGCTGGACTCGAGGCTTTATATTTTGGCTACATCAACATGTCAATACTTTATAAAAGGCCCAATAGATAAGAAAAACATTGGATGGAGGGACAGGGCTGATAAATGGGGTTACCATTGTGATGACAGTTTTTGAGTGCAATCTGAGAAAAGCCAGCATGGGACTACCTCCCTTATGTAAGATTAAGAAGTTAGTCTAAATCTCAACATTTGAATAGTGGGAAAAGCCGTCATTAAGTCTCTCTGTCCTCATTCTGACTTGGGATGGAACAGGCTGTGGTCTCAGGCGAGTCAAGGTTTCCTCTTGATATGATACTGGTGCAGTGCAAGTTCGTATACATTCATGCATCCCAAGGTTTGGGACATCAAGTTGATAAATGTTGACGCAAAGGAGGGGAGATTAGGGTGAGTATCACAAGTTCTCCTGTTTATGTGACTCGTTTCGTCTCAATGGAAATAGTGCTAGTCAGACTCAAGCTGAACACCTTTCCTCGGTGTTCCTCATACGAACTATTTCCCTCTTATCTGGTCTACAGATAATCAGTGACACATGATCTAGAGATCAAAATAACACATGCCTATATGCGTCACTTCCCTGTCTCCTGGCTTTTCAAAGGTGATTTAGAAAATATTTTAGAGAGAGATTTACATTGCTTGTGCAGAGAAACTTGCAAAACTCCAAGCAGAAAATATCTATTTTTACTGAAGAAAAAAGTCTTGTCAGCTGGCAGAAGTGCAGTAATCAGCTGTGGGGAAGATAAAACACTCAAAACATGAGCAAAGGCTGTTTTTAAAGAAAATCAAGCCAGATTTTTTTTTTTTTAAGCTGGATGAAATAAACATATCAGAGGGCTATTCATTTTGTTTTAAATAGCTGGAAATTCAGTATTTTTATACTAAATGGACCCAGGTCTATGAAACACACAATAAAGTTTAATCAGTGGCAGAAAGTTAGAATGTTCTTGCTCTAACATTCACTGCTCCAAGTAGGTCAACTTCCTGGAGCAGGTCAATGAAGAGGTGAGATGTTCATTTGGATAAACACATTAATTTTACTACACTTTGGATACTTCTGGATATCAAATAACTGGAAAAAATTGAAAAAAGTAATTTTCCTTCACTATCAAGAGTGTTCAATATTGTCCAGCTCCACAAATAATTTTGCTAGCCTAGAAGCCTAAACATGAGAAAATTGCTCAGAGTTTATCTGACTAAAGAATTATTCAGACATCAGCATCACTCACAGCTAAAAAGAAACATAAAACTTTAGGCAACTGGCGTTTACAGACAGAAAGTGCCATAAAACCTGCTTGATTTGCTGCAGCTGGGCATTGTTGACTTGATGGGCACGATCAGAGAAGCTGGGAGCCTGTGATTGACTGAAACTCAGTTACTGTGATTGGTAGGGACTTGATTCTTGTTACAAGAATACATTTTTGGTGGGATAGTGCTTAGTTTACCTGTTAGGAGAGGTTGCAGCTTGCTGTATATGGAGACCATCTTAGGGCAAGTATAATTCTAACTCCACACCAGGAAACCTGAGTGTTGGGGGATCACTCCAAGGCATACTGAACTCTCATCCAACCACCAGTGAGGAAACTTATGCTTTCTTTCCTGATAGGCTGAAATTTCAGCCCATAAGTTCAAGTATGTAGGAATGGTTAATTTCCCTACTTTAAGCCAAATTAATTTGGAGAGGATTTCAGGCCATCCCAGACTCCTAGGGAGCCTTAGGAGAGTTCCTTGCATAGCTGTGCATCTGCCTGTTCCATTGAGGACAGCTGTTTCTCTGCCTGGGTCCCTGCTTCCAAGACAGAGGAACCAGCACAGGTCAGGAATGAAAGGCAGTCACCAAGGCAAAGGGTAAGTACCTGTTGCAGTGGATCACTACCAACTCCTGCTCAGGAAAAATTGTCCTCCTCCCAGACAGTTGTCTGCTCTGGAAGCATCCTCTGGGCAGTTCCACTTGTCGTTAGCAGGGCCATAGTTATGTATTGTTGAGAGGGGAACCTTAGAGACTGGATGCAGAACCAGAAGGAACTTTTCTGAGACTTCCTCATCAAAAGACATCCAATCTGTTAAGTAGTAGTAGGTTAGGGCTAAAGTTGTTCTGCTATTTTAAATGAAGATTAAAGTTAGAATTAGGGTTAGGTCTAGGGCTAGGATTAGGATTAAGGGATAGGAATAGATTTAGGGTTTGGAGTAGTAGGGCTAGGGAGATGGTTAGCACACCAATGTGGATATCTTGTACCTGAACATTGTCCCTCACCCTATTGAAAACCCTATCTCTAACTCAAACCTTGAACCTAATCCTAACAGTAACTATAACATTGACCCTGATACATGGAGCCAAATATGAAGGAAATTGCAACTAGCACTTCACCTTCCTCTATCCCTAACTCTAATACCTGGAACCAAATACAAGGTTAATTATTTTCCAACACTATTCTTAACCCTAGCTCTATCTGTAACTCTGATAACCATGCTCCAGTATTCAGACACTTGCATTCCAGCAGTATCCATAACTCTTAACTCCAACCCTAACGCTAACGCTAATACCCACAAATCAATACTTAGTTGGTTGCATTCCAAAACTATCATTAATTTTAATAAAAACCCTAATACCAGCACTCCAATACTTGTGTGTTAGCACCCTAGCACTATTCCTAACTCTTACCCTAACCCTAATATATGGACCCCAATCCTCAGGTACTTTCACCCTAACACTATCTAGAACCCTAAACCTAAACCTCATAGCAGCACTCAATAGTCTGTTAAGAGCACTGCAACACTATCCCTAACTCTAAATCTAACCCCAGCCCTAATTCTAATATTTGCACCCTGGAATCGTTTCCTGTCCTCATTGTGGCCCTGGATGGTTTCTATTTGTAATCCTATGGAGAAGTTATTTGAATTCTAGTGAGTTAATTCTAATCTGCCACTTCTAGTGCAACCCAAAGCAAGAATAAAGACACTAAGACATATATACAGTTATGAAGATGGGTCCAAAGTCCAGCCAAGCTGGTGGTTCACCAGTTCAAAGGCCTTAGCCCAGAGTCCAACCTGGGTGTCATTAATTTTCTGTCAGGGGAGTGGCTTGGGGATGAGTGACAGAGTTGCAGGAAATATGTCACTGTTATGACTACTGTGAGCTAGGCTAGGTAGATCTGAGATCAACTCTGTGATATGCAGAAGGTAAGAAATGCAGAAAGAGGATGAGTTAAAGATGGCCAATCAGTGAGCAACAAAATACAAAGCCTCCTAGGAGCAACAACTCATATGACAGAATAAAACATCCTGGAGAGATACAGACAGGGAGACGGATCTTCTTGACACAGGAAGAAATTAAAACATAAAAAATCTCATCAAACACATTAGGACTACAATTGGAATAGCTAAAATTATGGGACACAGCATTTTCCCTGTGACCCGCCGAGTTTGCACTGGCCTGAATTTGCGCCAGCTTGAATCTGTGCCAGCAGGCAGAGCCACCCAAACTCATTCCTGCCACCACTCACAGGAGCCACAGCCGTGCTGAAGTTGGGGGTTGGTGAGCCCAACAGAGAGTGGAACTGGCAAAGGGACCTTCATTAATCCATGCCCAGTGCTGGGAATGCGACCCCCCCCCCACAGGAAGGGCACAACCAAATGGGCAACATGTTGGAATCAGGCAGGAGGAAACTGAAATGGGAGCAACAGTGATTTCAGTTGGTTGCTCTCTTCCCAGAACAGATTAGTGGGATTTGCTTGGACTGGGTCGTGCCCCTGGCCAGGACCCAATGAGCCATCCCAAATTGATTCCCTGCACCTAGCATGCACTAACCTGGTGAAGGCCTCTGAAGTTTGGCTGGCCTGGTGGGAAGGGGCAGGCATACATAGCCCCTGCTCAGTGACAAGAGCAGGCAGGAGAGGGCAGAGGTCCCTCACCAGTGTGCTTCAGAGGAACCGTGGCTAACAGGGAAGGGGGCTGGGACCTCCACTGTACATCTGTGTGGAGGAGGGTGGGACCATGACAAGAGAGAAGCAAGAGGAGGCCTCCAGCCCAGAACCCTGAGAGCCCTGATCCAAGAGAGGGAAATACAAAAGAGACTGAATGCAGCAAACATACAACATCAGACATGGCTTCAATGGACCTTAAGAGATATCTTCGGGACCTTGTAGATGAGCTCAAAACTGAAATATTAACTCAGGTAAAGTAAGATATAAGTAGAGTAATAAAAGAAATGCTAAGCATCTCTCAGGAAGGTACAGACAGAAGAAGGGAGGAACACAAAAAAAGGAGAGAAACATTCAATAAAGAATATTTAAAAAATATAGAATACATGAAGCAGATTCAAAGAGATTACCAGGAAATTAAAAACTCCATTGAAAGCTGGCAAAACTCCTTAAAAGAAACTAAGGATAGACTATCAAAACTTGAAGAGAAGTTTGCAATGTGTGATCATGAAAGGAAAGATCTCTTAAAAATAACAAGGAAACAGGTAGTAACAATACAAAGGCTAGAAGATGACAAGAGAATCTACAATTTAAGAACAAGAAATGTGAATGAAGAAGCAGGAATACAAATAGATGAATTACAAAGGCTATTCATGGAAATAAGGAAAACTTCCCAAGCATGGGAAAAGAAAATGACACTTTGGTTATGTGAGGCATACAGAACTCCAGCCACCTACAACCAAAACAGAGCTACACCCATACATATAATAATTAAGATACCAGAAATTCAATATAAAAACAATATTAAAAGCCATAAGAGAAAAGAAACAGATTATCTATAAAGGTAAGCCCATCAAGGTCACGCCAGACTTCTCGACACAGACCATCAGATCAAGAAGAGCTTGGAATGAAGTCTTCCAAGCCCTGAAAGAAAATAACCTCCATCCCAGATTGATGTACCCTGCAAAACTGTCACTAGAAAGTAATGGAAAAACAAGATGCTTCCATGACAAAGAGGAATGGGGGGAGTTTGTGACCACCAATCCAACCCTACAGAGAATACTGAAGGACATTCTAGAGAGAATGAAAAAAAAATACCAGGATTTTAGGAACAGTGGCAGGAAGGCCTTAATGAGTGGGGCGGGCAGTAGAATGAAGGACAAAACTAGACAAACAAAGGCAGAAAAATAGCATAGCAGAAATGAGGCAGAGAAGGATGGCTAGAATCTGTAACATAGATGGCCTTGATACACTATATTGTTAATAGTGCACCAGGATTTAAAACCCACATTACTCACACCACTCTGCTTAGATGTATTATATTTTGTTCCAGTCATTCTACCTGTACTAGATGTGAGGGCACAGACAGTTATCCCAAAAATAATAGGATATAGTACAGTAATCATCCTTAATTTCCCATTAACTTAATCTAAAGCTCTGTATAACCTACACTGTTTTACCATGACTGATCGTAATTGAATCTGGTCTGTTAGATGGCTGTTTTGTATTGATAGATTTTATTCAAAGCTGTTATGATTGATAGTATCAAGTCTGAGAGTCTAGGCAACTGCACTTAAGATGACAAGATCCACTAGACTATCCACTCTGATTTGATTATTACCTGCCTTTGAAGTTTTATACTGTCTACAATGTTTTATTTTTACTAATATTGTTGTTACTGCTATATTCAATTATACTGCTATATTCAATTATGCCTGATGATATAGACATTCTATTGAAGATAGTAAGAAACAACACAGTAATCATTGTAGATCACCTTGTACTGTGGTTTTATATGACTTTTTGGTTTCATGTTTTTTTAGGAATTTTTTTGTTTTATCTTGCTATGTTTTGTTTTTCACTCTAATACAGAAAAGATAGAAATACATGTAGAGACTCATGAATGCATAGCTGTTTACACTCTCACTGTTTATCTACTTTGTATGCTTTAATTTTGTAACTTGAACAACTATTTCTAAGAGGACAATATGTAATTTATCAATGAGTGATTTCTTACTGTTTATCTTTTATTTTGAAATTCTGTGTTATCTCTACCCTTTACATGTTTTTTTTTTTCCTCTTTAAATAATAAAAAATACCTGGGAATATAGTTCAGGGCTAGAAAAAAAAAAGAAAAGAAATGCAGAAAGAGTAATTTGCAAAACACAACCGAGGTAGTATCTGATAATCTGAGGTCTGTGCTTCAGTTCTGATGTATTATCTTCTTTGCCCTGGGAAGTCATAACCTCTTTCTCAAAGCTCAGTTCCAGCTGTTGGCATGAAGCATGCCTCTCCATCCTGTCAGGCTCAACCACATATTTGGGGAGCGACTGGGTGGGGTAACACTGACCTGTCTCTTTGCTTCAGAGATTACACATTAGCTTCTCAACTAGCCCAATTTACATTGCTTTAAGTCAACTGAAAGGACAAAGAAATAGCCTGGCCAGCTCTGTACATATCAATACTTGGAGATTGGACCAAGTTTATACAAAATGGAGATAGTTGCTCTTCTTTTCAAGGAGAGTCATCTGGGTGGTACTTTGACCCCAACACTATCTATAATGTTAACCCTAAATCTAATAACAGCACCCTAATACTTGTGTACTTGCATGACATCACTATTCCTAACCATAAACCAAACCCTAAACATAAACCTAGTGCCTGCACCAAAACACTCAGGTATTTCTATTTCAACCCTATCCCTACCCCTTAACTTAACCCTCATAGCTGCACCCCAATACTCAGGACTTGCATTTCAATATTATCTCAAACCCTAAATCTAGTTTTAATACCCACAACCTCAGTACATGGGTAGTTACACACCAACAATATCCCTAACTCTTAACACTAACCATGATGCTACCTGTATCAGTCAGCACTTACTAGAGAAATAGATATTATACAATATATACAATACGTAAGAATATGCAGCTTACAGTGGCTGACCACAGAGCCAAGTATGAAAGAATGCAAGAGGTCTGTCTGTACACTGGGAATCTGAAGTCAAAAGGCAGGAGCTCCATGTAGTGTCTGGTGTGAGTCCTCATCAGGAAGTGTAAAGGTCTGCAAAGGAAGACTGAAGAGTCTGTGCTGGAAACCAGGAGATGACATCCAAGTTGAAAGTGAAGACTGGAGCTCCTCTGAAGAAACAGAAGCAATTCTTCCTTTTTTCCCCTGTTTATACCATTCTGGTGATAATCCTTCTTAGGGTGGGTCTTCTATACCCAGAACTATTCTGAACCAGTGTAGTTGGTTATTTCTTACTCAAACTGACACAATCAATTGATCATCACAATCCACCTTTTGTCAACTTGACAACCAGTCACATTTCTTTAACCATAGTTTCCAGATACAAAGACAAGTTCATAATTACTCCTAACATTTTATAACTATCCTGCATACAAACAGAAACATAATAATCCCCTCCCTAGACTAGAAGACAAGTTTTTTGGGGGTTATGCTTAATCTTAACATTTCACAACTTCAAGGTTATAACATAGTTTTAATAATGTTTGAGAACCAATATTAAATATATCAACGTTATATTACATTGGAATCATATTAGGAGAAAACTATTACAATTACAATCCTTGTTTCTGTAGCTGATCATGGTGTTGTAGTTGGTATTTAGAGCTACCTTCTTCTACTACCCAGAATTATGCTGAGCCAATTCTGTTGTGTGTTACTTATTTAAATTGACACAATCAAGCAATAATCGCAGATAAGTTAAGGGTTAAGATTAAGGGTAGATTTAGAGATAGACTAAGATCTAGGTCTAGTGTTAGGGCTAGGGCTACAGTTAGGGTTAGGATTAGAGTTAGAGTTTTAAAAGGTGAAGGTCGCAGATTCAGATTTTCCTTGGCAGTCCTTTACATACAGAAGTGAATGGCATAATAGTTTATAAACTGCAGTTTGCAATTGCCAACAGCTAGAGATCTCAGTATTTGGGTGAAGACTCAGTACAGGGAAATGAGTCTACCTTTGCTCTCTAGAATGCCTGCCTACATGCATTGCATATTTTTCTAAGTTTATGTACATCATGCCCCTATAGTCAATAGCAGTTTGACCAAAAATGCACTATTGCGCTCCACTGAAAAGCAGAAGGCAACATAGTTTTCAGTGTCTCATTATTGTGAACTCTAGGTTAGAAATCTGATACCTCAAAAGATTTTATTTTTTTAACTTTTTAAAAAAATTTTAGTTAAAGAGAAAAAAAGCAAAACAGAAAAAAGGGTAGCAACAATAGAGAATTCCAAAGGAAAAAAAGAGAAAAAAACACTAAGAAATTACTACTTGATAAATTACATACTGTCATCTTGGAAATAGTTGTTCGAGTTACAAAATTAAAGCATACAAAGTAGACATTCAACAGTGAGACTGCAAATAGTTCTGCTTAATGATCCAACAAAAACTTAGTAATATGATCATCTATCTTACACACTTAAACATACCTGCAGTTATGTCCTTTAAGCACTTTCTTTTCCTCTCTTTTTTACAATAGCAATTACACATTTTGGGTTTTATTACTCCTACATTTCTTATTGCTTTTTATACTACAGACACAATGTGATATTTATAAATATGATTCTTATTTATTTCACTTATGAGAATTGGCTCAAGTTGCCTCCATTTGCCTATGAAGGCCTCAAAATCATCCTTTTTTATAGCTGAGTAGAATTCCATTGTATAAAAATACCACATCTTTTTCATCCACTTTGCGGTTGATGGGCATCTTGGTTGTTTCCAAGATTTAGCTATTACAAATTGTGCTGCTATGAACATAAGTGCACATATATCACTCTGATATGACCTTTTCAGTTTTTCTGGGAAGATACCCAGGTGGGGAATAGCTGGATTGAATGGAGTTTCCAATCCTAGTCTTCTGAGAATTCTCCATACTGATTTCCATAGTTGTTGCACCAGTATACTCCCACCAGCAGTGGAGCACTGTTCCTTTTCCCCGCAGCCTCACCAACATTTGTTATCAGTTGATTTCTTGATGGCAGCTATTCTTTCCGAAGTGAGATGAAATCTCAAAGTTGTTTTAATTTGCATTTCTCGAATGACCAGTGATGGTGAACATTTCTTCATGTGTTTATTTGCCATTTCTATATCTTTCTCTGAGAACTGTGTGCTCATCTCAGATACCTGTTTTTGGAGAGGGTCTTTGAATTTGGGGGGCTTGATGTTTTTCAATTTTTTATATGTTCTGAATATAAGTCCTTTGTCTGAGGGACTGCTGGCTAAAATTTTTTCCTATTCTGTGGGTTTTCTTTTCACTCTGTTGGTGATTTCTTTTGAAGTGCAAAAACTTTTCAATAATATGAGATGTCAGTTGTTTGATTCTTTGAAGTGTTTCCCTTGCAGTTTGCATTTTGTTTATGCATTTTCTGCCTACCCCTATGTCTCCAAGACTTCTGCCTACCTTGTCTTCCCATAGATCTAGTGTTTCTGTTTTAGTATTTAGGTCTTTGATCCATTTAGACTTTAGTTTTGTGCATGGTTATGGGCATGGATCTAGTTTCATTCTTTGGCATATGGAGGGCCAATTTTTCCAACACCATTTATTAACGAGGCTATCCTTCATCCAGTGAACATGTTTAGCCCCTTTGTCCAATGTCAGGTGGCTGAGTATCTTTGTAGTTGTACTTGCATCTTTTAATCTGTTCCACTGATCCTTAGGTCTATTTGTTTGCCCTTACTATGCTGATTTTATCACGGTGGCTTTGTAGTACAATTTCAAGTCAGGAATTGAGATGCCTCCTGCCTTGCATTTGTTGGCCAGAATTGCCTTTGCTATTCTAGGTTTCTTCTGTTTCCAAATGAATTTTGAGACTGTTTTCTCTAGATCTGTGAGGTATGTCAATGGTATTTTGATTGGGATTGCATTAAATCTGTATAATAGTTTTGAGAGTATGGCCATTTTCATAATGTTGGTTCTTCCTAGCCAAAAGCAAGCAATATCCTTCCATTTTCTAATATCCCCTTCAAACTCCTTTTTTAGTGTAGTATAATTTTCAGCATATAGGTCTTTTACATTCTTAGTTAGGTTGATTCCTAATTATTTAATTTTTTAAGATGTTATTGTGAAGGGTGATATTTCCATAATTTCTCTCTTGGTGAGTTTCTTGTGTGTGTACAGGAATGCTATTGATTTTTGGGCATTGACTTTGTATCCAGCTACACTGATAAATTTGTTTATTACCTCTAGTAGTCTTTTAATGGAGTTTTTTGGGTCTTCTATATAGAGTATCATGTCATCTGCAAATAGTGATAATTTAACTTCTTCCTTTCCTATCTTTATTCCTTTTATTTCTCTTTCTTGTCTGATTGCCCTGGCTAGTGCTTCCAGAACTATATTGAATAGGAGTGATGATAGTGGACATCCTTGTCTTGTTCCTGATTTTAAAGTGAAAGCTTTCAGTTTTTGTCCATTTAGTATAATGTTGGCTGTTGGTTTGTCATAGATGGCCTTTATGAGGTAGATACTGTGTATTCCGAATTTCTGAAGGGTTGTCATGAACATGTATTGGACTTCATCAAAAGCTTTTTCTGCATCTATTGAGATGACCATGTGGTTTTTGTTTTTGTCTCTGTTGATATGGTATATTACATTTATTGATTTGTGTATGTTAAACCAGCCCTGCATTCCTGGAATGAACCCCACTTGGTCATGATGTATAATCTTCTTGATGATTTGCTGCATTCTGTTTGCCAGTATTTTATTGAGAATCTTTTTATCAATGTTCATTAGTGAGATTGGCCTATAGTTTTCCTTTTTGGTTGGGTCTTTCTCTGGTTTTGGTAGGAGAGTAATACTTGCTTCCAGGAATGATTTAGGAAGGATTGCTTTCTTTTCAATTTCATTGAAGAGTTTAAGTAGTATTGGCATCAAATCTCTCTAAATTTCTTGTAGAATTCAGCTGTGAATCCATCAGGACCTGGGCTTTTTTTTTGTTGGTAAGTTTTTAATTATGTTTTCAATTTCAATAGCTGATATTGGGTTATTCAAAATATCTACATCTTCTTGGTTGAGCTTTGGTAGTTCATATGTTTCTAGAAATCTGTCCATTTCCTCTGTGTTTTCCACTCTATGGAGTAGAAATTTTCAAAGTAGGTATTCATGGTCTTTTGAATTTCCATGGGATCTGTAGTAATTTCCCCCTTTTCAGTCCTTCTTGCATGAATTTGATTTTTTTCTTTCTTTTTCTTTGTAAGGTTAGCTAGAGGTTTGTCAATTTTGTTTATTTTCTCAAAAAACCAGCTTTTTGATTCATTAATTCTTTGTATTTTTTTTTTTTTTTAGTTTCAGTTGTATTGATTTTTGCTCTAATCTTTACAATTTCCTCTCTTCTGTGAGCTTTGGATTTAACTTGCTCTTCTTTTTCTAGAAGCTTGAGATGAAGCATTAGGTTGTTTATTTGTGCTCATTCTGTGTTCTTGATATGACAATTTATTGCTATATTTTCCTCTTAAAACCACTTTCATTTCATTCCACAGGTTATAGTATGTTCTTTCCACATTTTCATTGAATTGTAGGTATTGCTTTATTTGTTCTTTAATTTCATCTGTAGCCCACTGGTTGTTCAAAAGGTTGTTATTTGATTTCCATGTATTTATGCAGGTTTTGCAATTTCTTTTGCCATTAATTTCCAATTTCAGAGTGCTATGGTCAGATATTATGCATGGGATAATTTAAATACCTTTGCAGTTACTTAAGAATGTTTTATGGGATAATATATGGTCTATTTTGGAGACTGCCCCATGCGCAGCTGAGAAAAATGTGTATTCTGATGTGGTTGGGTGGGACACTCTGTAAACATGTACTAAGTCCAATTGCTCACAGGTATGATTCAGTTCTATTATTTCTGTGCTGACTTTTTGTCTAGTTGATCTATCTCTTTGTGACAATGGGCTGTTAAGGTCCCCTGTTATAGTTATGTTCTTGTGTATTTGGTTTTTTATATCCATTAGTATCTGTCTTGTATAGTTGGGTGTTCCTGTGTTTGGTGCATATATATTTATGACTGTTAGTTCTTCCTCTTGAGTTTTTCCACTTACAAGTATGTAGTGACCTTCTTTATCTCTTTTAATCATTTTAAGTTTGAAGTTCACTTTATCTGCAAATAGAATAGTTACCCCTGCTTTTTTTGGGGCTCCTGTTACATGGAATACTTTTTACATCCTTTGACTTTTAATCTGTGAGTTCCCTTTTGGGTCAGATGTGTTTCTTGTATACAGCATATTGTGGGATCCTGTTTCTTGATCCATTGTGTCAATCTATTTCTTTTGATAGGTGAATTGAGGCCATTTACATTTATGGATATCAGTGATATGTACTGGTTTACTTTGCCATGTTATGTTCCAGTTGTTTGCTTTTTGCTTTTCCCCTTATTTAATTGCTTTTCCTGCCTGATGGTTTCTTTCTGTTGTTGTTCTGGGGATTGTGGCCATTTTTATCTCTGTCTAGTATGTCTTTCAATACTCTTTCTAGCGTTGGTTTGGTGGGTGTGAATTTCTTCAGTTATTCTTTGTCATGAAAGTATCTTGTTTCTCCATTAAATTTGAAGGAAAGTTTTGCTGGGTACATCAGTCTGGGTTGAAGGTTGTTTTCTTTCAGGGCTTGAAATAACCTCACTCCAAGCTTTTCTTGACTTGAGGGTTTGTGCTGAGAAGTCTGCCGTGATTCTAATGGGCTTTCCTTGATAGGTGAGTTGTGTCTTTTCTCTAACAACTTTTAGTATTCTGTTTTTATGCTGTATGTCTGAGATTTTAATTATTATGTGTCTGCGTGTATATTTATGTTGGTTGTGACTGACATTCTTTGTCTCACTTATCTGCATATCAGATTTTTTCCCCCATTTTTGGGAAATTTTGCTCTATTACTTCTGTTAATATTTTAGTTATGTCATTTGTATTGACTCCTGTGTCTTCACTAATGCCTATTAATCTTATATTGTTGCTCTTGACATCATCTTGAAACTTCTGGATTGTCATTTCATGATGCTTTGTTATTTTTAAAAGTTCTATCCTTTCATGAGCACTAATTGCGATCCTGTCTTTAAGGTCTGAAATCTTATTCTCAGCTTTATTTAAATGATATTGCATGCTTTGAATAGAATTTTTTTGTTTCTTGTATGTCTCTTTAAGTTTTTTCATGAATTCTGCTTGTTTTCTACATTGTTCATTGTTATATTGTTCATTCAATCAGTTTCCCATGCTCCTGTACCTTTTTCTCTATGTCTTCTTTAGCTGTGTTCAGCAACTCCTTTACTAAAGTTGTTATTGCCATCTTTACATGGGAGACTACTTCCAATTTGATTTGCTCTATAGCCTCTTGGAATGTTGTTTTATTTCACTTGCTGTCTTTTCAAAGATTTCCAGTGTGTTACTTTTGAAGTCCTCTATTTCAATGTCTTCTGGACTTGCTCCTGGTGGACTAGATGTTTGAGATTGCATTTTGCTTTTTTGTTTGGCCACTTTCCCCATTTGAGTTAATATTTGGTCCTTCAGTCCTGCTAGTATCAACTGTTGGCAGTGTGTATCTTGGGGTCCTAATGTAAGGTTGATGTTTGTTCAATTGCTGGGTCCCAAAATGAAAAGGTGGGCCAGTCACCTGACCTCCTGCTGCAGGGCCTATTGGGTGAGTCCTCTATTCTTTCTGGGCTGATAAGCCTAGTAGTATTGATGTAGGTCAACTTTTAGTTCCTGCTATTACTTTATCTTCAGGTTATTCTAGGTCATCAAATCTCCCTGTTTATAGTGTTTGTGTCGGCTAAGGCCATACTGTGTTCCTATGGTGTGCCTGTGTGTCTCATAAGTCCTTTGGATCTTCTTCAAGTTGGGCAAGTCCTTCTTTGCACATTCCTCACTCTGCCTGATGTTTTCTGTAAGAAGGGGTCACTCACACTCTTGTCAGACCCACCTAGGTCTTACAGTTAGTTGGAGGGAGCTTTACTACTGGCCCTATTTACCTACTGTACACCTCTATTTTAGGGGCATACTCCCCACACTGACTGGAGCCTGCTAGAACTTCTGTTTGAATGAGGTAGTCACTGAATCTCCCTTCAAGCTAGCACAGTTAATCTGCTGTAGTCCAAGGTTCTAGGAGAAAGGATGGGAGCTGAAGATTCACAGCAATATTAGGTCCAGGAGGTATGGGGTGTCCCCAAGGGGCCAGCAGATGTCCTGAGTCTGGGCATCCGTTGGGCGTGGGCCAAGGTCCCAGAGCTGTGTGGCATTCCTCAGTACTGGCTGGAGTTGTGCCTATTGCCAGGTTTTGAGCAATATTTCAAAGCTTCCTCAGTGTGCTGGGAATCACCTGACCCACTTTTGGGTCCTGAGGCAGACTGCTGGCAACTGCTTGCCACTTGGAGTTCACTGGGCATAGCCCGATTAGGCCCACCTGACCCTCTCATGCCTCTTAGGGTTCTTTCAAATGTAGGGTGTGGTCTTACCGCCTGGGAGTGGAGTTCCAAGTTTTCCCTGTCCACTGGGATTCCACCAGAGTGCATGGTCAGGGCCCAGGGCTGGATTCTGGGTCCTGCTCACTGTTTGGAGTTCACTGGGTGTGGCCCGGTTAGGCCTGTCATTCCCTCTCATGTGTTTTAGGGTGGTTTCAAATGCAGGGTACAGTCTTACCACCTGGGAGGGGAGTTCCAAGTTTTCCCTGTGCACTGGGATTCCACCAGAGTGCACGGTCCCTCAAAAGATTTTAAATGAAGATTGAGGATTCAGATTTTCCTTAGCTTTCCTCTACACATAAAAGATAAAGGGAGAAAAGTGTATTCATTGCAGTTTGTAGCTGCAAATGACTAGAGCTCTCAGTGTTTGGTATAGGCTGGATACAGTAAATGGAGTCTAGCTGTGCTCTGTGGAATGCATGCCTACCTGAAACACTAATTTTCTGAGTGCATATGTATCACTTCTCCATAGATAATAGAAATTTTGCCTCAATAGTGCTATTCAGCTTGGCATGAGATAGCAGACTTTATAATGTTTCAGTAGCATAAACTCCAAGTTAGAAGTCTAACTCATATCACAGGTTTGTTCTGTTGTTTTAAACAAAGGTTGTAGTTAAGATTAGGTTTAAAATTTGGCTTTGGGCGAGGGCTAGAGATAAGGGTAGAGTTAAGGTTAGGGTCACAGATAGGGCTAGTATTGGGGTTAGTGTTAGGGTCAGGTATAGGATTAGGGTTTGGTTTTAGATTCAGGGCCATGGCTAAGGCTAGTCTAGGTTTAGAGTCAGGTTTAGGTATTATGGTTATGGTAGAGATCAGGCTAGGTTTAGGTTTAAGATTTGTTTAGGGGTTCTGTTATTTTTATGACCTGGTTTACAGCTAAAGCTATGGGAAGGGCTACACTGGAGTTAGGGCAGGATGAAAGATTAGGGTTAGGATTAGGTTTAGAGGAGTTAAGTTTAAAAAATGAAGATTTGGTGCATGTTTTTCCTTGGCACTCCTGTATCTGTAGAAGTAAATGAAAAATGGTGTGTAAAATAAAGTTCGTAACTACAAACAGCCAAAGCTCTCAATGTTTGGATATAAACATACATGGATTGCTCATACATGGATCCATATAGACATATGTGGATCAAGCTGTGCTCTCTGGAATGTCTTCCTATCTGCAGTTCTAATTTTCAGAATGCATGCATATTGGGTCTTTATAATGTATAGCAGTTTGGTCTGAAAATTAGTATTTAGATCTGTTGAGAATCATGAGGCAAAAAAATTCTGAATGTCTTACTAGCATGAACTCTAGAAGTCTAATTGAAGTTATCTATGTGTTCTGTTATTTTAAATGAAGGTTTTAGAATTATATTTTTCTTGGCACTCTTCTACTCATAGATTTGAACTATAAAATATTGTGTAAAGTACAGTTTGTAACTGCAGACAGCTAAACCTTTAGTATTTAGCTAGAGGCTAGACAAAGGCAATGGAGGCTAGGTTGTTGTCTGGATTATTGCTTATAGGCAAAACTGATTTTCAGAGTTCATGTATATCAGGCATCTATAGTGAAGGGCAGTTTGGCCGTAAGGGTGCTCTACAGCTCTGCTGGAAAGCAGGAGACAGAAGAGTTCTTAATGTCTCACTAGCATGAACTCTTGGTTAAAAGTCTAAGTGATTTTACAGATTTGTTATGCTTGTTAAATGAAAGTATCAGTTAGGGTTAGGGTTAGGGTTATTGTTAGGTTAGGATTAGAGAAGCTATAGAAAGGAATGGAAGAAAGATGTGTCAATAGTTAATAGATTGCAAATCTCTTGCTGAATAAATCTTCTGAAATATTTCTTCTCATTCCATGTTGTTAATCATCCCTTTCCATGAAAAATACATGCCAAAATTATATAAAGCCCTTTTTCAGCTTTTCATAGTCTGATGAAGTTTATATTTGTGATCCCAGTGGAAAGCTTTTGGAATGCCAATAGGATAATTCCAATCTACCACTTCCAGTGAAATCCATGGTGAGAATAAAGACACTAGATATATTTGTAGTTCTGGGGAGCCACAGGAGTCCTAAGTCTAGTCTGAATAATGGCTAACTGTGACCAAGGCCTCAACCCAGGGCTGAACCTGGGTTTTATTAATTCTTGAAGTGGAGAGTGGCTCAGGGATGAGTAAATGAAAGTCAAGAAGTATGTGAGTGCTGTGAGCTGGGTTAGGTAGGAGAGCTGAAGTCATCTCTGCAATATGCAAAGAGATATGCAGAGACAATAATCTACATTTCACAGATTGGGGGCAGGATCTAGTATTTTGGGGTCATTGCTTCAATTTTGATGTGTAATCATCATGCCTTGAGATGTTATAACCTCTTTTCTTGGGGCTCAGTCTCAGCTGACAACATGGCATCTCTCAGTCTAGCTCACCTATACTACTTATAAGCTATATGCAAGAAATCACTGACCTGTCACATTGCTTTATAAACCATATCAGCTCCTCAGCTGGATCCATTTGTGGTTCTTAATGCCAACTGAGAGGATAAAGACAAAACTTAGCCAGCTTTGCATATATCAATACATGGAATTAGGGCCAGGTTTAGCTAAAATGCAGACAATTGCTCTTCTTTCAAGGAGAATCAACCTGGTGGTCCTTCATAGAAAGCATATAAAGTATATAAACAAAGTTTCCTTTTTAGCAAGATGTAAAACCTTAGAGGATGTGTGTATTACTTCATTCACTGGATAAGAATAAGTATTCAAAGTTGATTTGGACTATTCTCAAGAAATATCCTAATGATATAATAGATACTTCTAAAATGCCTTTCTATGTTGATTCCTGTACTAGCTTTCTCATTAATATACTCAGTATTCATTTTATGGAATTTTCTTTTAAAATTACTTTTCTACCCAGTAACATCTTGAGAAAGTCAATAACAGAGCCATTCATACTGGAAGAAAGATTATGCTGGGTCCTAATCATTGGTACTATACTATCCTTGTTATAGACGTCTGAGTTAATTGGAAATATAGGCAGTCAGACAGGATTAGGCCCTCAAAGGAGCCAGGGCAGAAGACCAGTTACCATAAAACCTTGGAAGAGACAGACACCACTGATGCAGGCCAGCTCTCAAGGCAAAAGACAAAATAAATGTAACCATACCTTAAGTATAAACATCAGGGATTGGTATTTTAAGGTTATACACCTCCAGGAAGCCAGAAGGGGCCACTAACCTAACCCCTACAGGAAAAGTCCTATTCTATATTCATGTCCGCTGCTATGTTATTTGCTTCCCTATTGGATCCTAATTTAATCAGTTTTACCTGAGCAATTATACTTGTAATCTTTTTAAAAATTATTATTTAAGAGAAAAAAAGACACAGAAAAGAAAAATACAACTGTAATCTCATTGATTGATCATAATTCTGTTCTACCTCATGCCTGCCTGCCTTGTAAGTTCCCATTTTTCTTCACCTTGGACCCATTTCACCTTGTCATTTTGTCCTATAAAAGTCCCTAGAAAAGACAGTCATTGGCAATTCACTCAAGACCCCTTCTGTCTCTCTCAGACAAAAGCTTTCTTTCTCTCAGTAAATATATTCTGCTGTTAACTTTCATTGTTCCTAAAATTCATTCTTCGATTTTAGAGAACATGAACTCATATGGGACATCTAGTAGGTTGGGAGTTTGTTTCCTCTGTATCGTTTCTCACACTCAACTCTCCAGCACATCAAATATTACTTTGTTTATCAGAGACTTGTTTGAAGATTGAATAGGAAACCCTCTGCTTGGCCTTAGAAATACAAAGAGACCTGCTTCCATGTTGCAGGGGTCATGGGACTAGAATTGTTTTTTCTTTGCTTGAATGATTGATGAGCTTAGTTGGAAAGAGTTAGAGAGATGATATTTTTCTTCCTTCCTTCCTTCTTCCCCTGTCTCCTCCGTTTCTTTCTTCTTCCCTTCCTCCCTCTCAGTACTGCAGGGGAACCCAGGGCCTCTCAGTGATACTAGGCAAGTGTTCTACCACTGAGCTATGCTCTCATCTCCAGAAAATTTTTGTAACCTTCATTTTTTCCAGGAAAGCAATGGGTTAACATCACAGACATGTGCAAACTGTAATGCTCAGACCATTGACTAACCAAATGCACCACCATCTTGTTCTGTATGCGCCATTTTAAAATTAAGTTTCTGTTTCCTACTCAGGCGTGTGCCACCATGCCCAGCTCTAGAAGATATATATTTAAACATTATACAATATATACATACATGGAAATATGATACCCCATTATAACGTACAATTACTGCATTTTT
This sequence comes from Hydrochoerus hydrochaeris, assembly GCA_004027455.1. NCBI lineage: Eukaryota > Metazoa > Chordata > Mammalia > Rodentia > Hydrochaeridae > Hydrochoerus > Hydrochoerus hydrochaeris. The sequence continues at coordinate 341,182 of PVLA01001488.1, forward strand.
ATGCATCAGCTTAAAAAAAAGAGGGGAAAAATATGCAAGCAAACGTGCCAGCAATGTGTTTTTGAGATATGAGTTTGGGTTCATTCTTGCAGACAGAAATTTGGGTTTCCCATTAGAAATTCACCTGTCCTCAGTTTTGTCTCTCAAGAAGCCTAATTTCCTTATGAAGTCAAATGCACACCACACTTCAGTCTTCTCTGTTTCTTTGGGAAGGAAAACTCCCTGCCACTGTACTTATTATTATTCTATGATGTGTAACTACAGTGCTACACTTCAAGTACTGACACCAGGAGCAGATAATTAACTCTATAGATTATCTGGAAAATTCCTATAAGCACTGTGCTTTTAGTGATTGTTATGTTCTCAGACAGAAACTACTGTGGTTAAGGAATGTATTGAGTCCCATCTGTGCATATATTTAATATTGTGTAGTACCTACTACTGGGAGGAGTTGTTCCAATTGTCTCCAATGTCTACTGTGTACAGAGTACTCTCAGATTCACAACTATATCCTGTAGTCATTCTGATGTGCTTATTTTTTGCCTTCTCCCTTTCTTAACCTAATAACTGGTGATCATTTATATTTCATAAGACACTTGGAACTATTATTAAAATGCATCAAGCATTATTAAAAAAATACTGTGTCAATGGTCTGGGCTGGCTCATAATGTTACAGGTAGTGGAGTCAATTAGAAATACTATAGACAGTTAGACAAAGCTGGGTCCTCAAAGGAGCCAATACAGAAGACCAGATAGATGCCTTGCAAACATTGGAAGACACAGACACCTCTGCTGTGGGCCAGATCTCAAGACAAAAGGCAAAACAAATACAACCACACCCTAAGTATAAATATCAGGGATTGATACTCTAGATAGATATGGATCACCTTGAAAAGTTAGGAGTCACCATTTCAACCCTCTACAGGAAGAGTCACTGTTCTGTAAGCATGCCCACTTGCTACATGACTCGCTTCCCCATTTGTTCCTGATTTGGTCAATTTTTTTCTGAACAATTAATCTTACTGGTTGATCATAGTTCTGTCCCTCCTGCCTTGTGAGTTCCTATGTTTTCCCCACCTTTGACCCATCTCACCTCATGGTTTTGCTTTATAAAAATCCCTAGAAAAGATGGTTTTTGGCAACCCATTCAGGACCCCTTCTGTCTGTCTCTCAGAAGCTTTCTTTCTCTCAATAAATATATTCTGCTCTTAACCTCCATTGTTCTTAAAATTCATTTTTCTATTTTAGAGAACATGAGCTTGTACTGGGCATCTAATAGGTTGGGAGTTTCATAACATAACACTATTCACAGCTCAAAACCAACTGCTCTGTCTCTATAACTTCCATAGATATCATTTTTTAAAAGTCATTTCCATATTTGCATCATTGATGTCAGTATATAGACATAATTTTTTTATTTTCAAAAGAACTAGTGTTGGTTCAATAGAGAACACTTTTTTGCTTTAAAGTCTTGTCGAAGGCTATGCTTCCAGGTGAATTCCATTAGAAAAATATCTTTCTGTATGAAGAAGAACAGCAAATAATGAATCTTTTGAATGATGTTTGTTCATGTTGTATGAGTTGGATTGCTATATAATTAGGCTTATGACAACTGAAAAAATGTGGAACAAATATGTTTGGTTTGAAGTTAAATAAATCCTTAGGAATTACTTAATTGATAATTCCTGGTTAGTGAGTTGCATTAGGAAATGGTACAACTCTTGTCTTACTCTTTTCTGCATGACCAGTCTGTTGGTAGGACTCCCATTCAAAGGCTGGTAAACACTATGTACATGTTTTTTTATAAGCTCATGCTAACTTCTGGAAAATATGTGTGGGCACATGAGCTGGGTACATTGAAAAGAGAATGCAGAAGTTTCATCATTTTCACTTCTTTCCTTTTTGTATATGTGCACATGCAAGCATGTACATGCAGATGTACACGTTTTCCTTCTTAAGTAGGACATTCATATAACTGGAGTCAATTAGCACTTGCCTAGAGCTGTGTCACTACCCAGAAGTGAAATGCCCTCCCGACCCATAGATAGACTCAGGGTGTCCTAAGAATGTGGGCAGGTTAGGTTACCATGACTTCTCTTATCACTGAGATGAAAATCTTAGTTGAGAAGGCAGAAAGCTCCTGTTAAAAATTTCCCCTAGCTTATAATTTGCTTTTCATCAAAAGAGAAGCTGTTTACTCTGTGCTCAGCCTTTTTTTCCTTTCTGGTGAATAATTTCTTTAGGAAAAAAACACTGCTGTTATGTTCAATGTGTCACGACTCTTTTATTGGAAATGAGGCTTTGACTGCATCCTGTAAAGGGCTGTTTTTTATTTCAAATGCCTTTTGTATCTTTCTGGACCAAACTGCAGACTGTTAGTAGATGAGGTGGTTTCTTTGAGCCTCTGCAAGCTGCCTTGAAATATAACAGTTGCGGGCTAAAATGATGTCCCTGTGGATGGTTAGGATGATGGCCCTGCATGGCTAAGATGACATTCTTGTGCAGGTCTAAGGTAATGTCCTATACATTGTTGGCTCTGCAGAGGGAAGGTATCCATGCAGGGTCTTTATGCTCAATTTTATTAGGAAATTGTAGTATTACAGTGGTTTTTGATGTATTGTTACCTTCTCTCCTCATCCTCCAAAGGATGTGTCACTCTGCTCAGGTGCTTCCATAACAAAGTACCACAAAGAGAGTGTTCTAAATAGTAGAAATATACCCTTCACAGTTGGAAGGTCAAAATCTGAGACCAGATCAACCAACCCGAGCTTTTACTATCTTTAAGGATCCTAGAAAAGAATCTGTCCTCAATTTTTCCTGTTCCCGTGAGGGATTGTAGTTCCTTGATCCATGGCAGCAAAATTTTTTTCACATGGCATTCTCCTTACTAGTGGTAAGTCTGTTTCCAAATTGCACCTATTTAAAAGGACACCAATCACACAGGATTAAGGACCTCTCTAGTCCAGGGTGGCCTTATTTCAGCTAATGACATCTGCATGGACCCTAATTCCACATAAGGTCATATTCTGAATTAGTGGGTGTTATTACTTCAACAGGAGAATTTGGAGTCAAGGGCACAGATTCAGCCCATAACAATGAGGAATGTACCTTTTAGTTAAAATGCATTTGGTATTTTTGAAAAATTTTCTGAAACTCTGGAAAGTTGAAATAACAAGGCAGGTAATCACTTTACTAGAAATGAGTAATTCTCTCTATTTAACCAAATCCTTTATATGTCACAGCCTTGCAAAGTGGAACAGCTCAGGATAAAAGGTCTGAATCCTTTGAAAATGTCCATCAAGGTCAGCAGTGTTGATCAAGGGCATCTCCTATCCCTAGTACCAGATGACTGGGATGAGGCTGGGACCTTTTCCTTCAGCTCACACAGCACATCATTGCTGCAGCTCCCTCCATTGTGCAGATGGGGAAACAGGTGTGGGGCAAGGGCACTCATCCCCTTCAATCCACGTTGGGGGGCAGTCAGCTTTCTTTGGGTTGTCAGAAATCCACGAGGTGAATAGATCCCTCTGTCTTCTTTCCCTTCCTCTTTTCTTCCCTTTCTGGAGAAAAGAGATCCTTTTCAATATTTAAATGATGTGAGCACAGAAGTACACTTTTTCTCACTTGTTCAGGAAAGAGGTAGCCACTTGGTATTGAGTTACACTGAGTTTAAGACCTATTCCTCCCCATATCACTATGATTTTGTGACATGGGACTCTAACAGTACTTCCCACTGCTTTTATCAGTAGGGTTTGGCTCATTAGGGGTCCATTTCCAACAAAGATGTCTCAACTGCTATCTCTGCATAGAAAATGATGCTGGTGGATGGTTTTCTTGGAAATCGACTTTTGCAGATGTCATCTTGGGATTTAGTTGAATTGAAAATGTACCCAAATGCTCTTAATTTCTTTGGTTCTTTATTGAAATTTTTATCCTTTCAGGTATTTTGATGTAATCATCGCTGCCTTTCAGAAAGATTGTTCCTCTTTTCTCCAATTGTTCATGTTTTCCAATGCAAGGTTTTTAAGTGGGGCTAATATTTTCCTGGATCTATATTTCCTCAGGAAAGTTCTATTTTAAATTGTATTTTATACCTTCAGTCCTAAGCAGTCTATTTGCAAATCATTTTTGCTCCTATCCAGGGGTTTCATACCGTGCTTCTGCAGAGAGCTCCTAGGGAAATGAATAACTATCCTAACAGGCAGTACTGCAGAATGAATTAAGTGTAGAAGTGCAGTTCAGTCTTATCAGGCTCTCTGGCAATCTCTGCTTCTTCAGGGTTCTGTAGTTCACCTATGAGGTAGCTGAATGAAGTTCAGTCCAGGTAGCTGTGTTACACTCTTTACAGTAATAGCTCTTGTGTTTGGTGACAGCTAATTCTGGCCAGATTTTTAGCCTTGCTTGCGTTCTCTATGGTTTCTTAGGAAGCATGGCCACACAGAAGCAGCCTCATCCAAAGTTTTTTCCTTTTTTACTCCTTTTTCAAATTTAAAGACCAGCATTTTCTTCAGTCTGCTGGTTTTAGAACACTTCTGGAAAGTTCCAGAAACTGGTGGTTTTGCAAAAACAATAAAGAGATCCTGTTTCATCTTCTCCTTCATCCCATGCAGGAGTCATACTTTTTTGGTCATCAGATTAAACATCTTCACATTTCATTAGCACCATTTTTTATGAGTGACTTCCCTCACTTTATTACCAGAAAACTACTAAACTTTGTCTGTTATGAATCTGTGACCCTTGACAGTGTGCCCCAGATTACCATATTATGATTACAATTTAAGAAATCTTCCCCAGGCCCTGTCAATTAGCAAATGCCCAGTTTGACAATAAATGCTATTGTTGTTATTTTTACTCTGAGCAGAATTAATTTCCAAGATCTTCATTAGTCTCATTTTACCTTTTTGAGATAGGGTTTCACTATGCCATTCAGACTGGCCTTGAACTCACTTTTGTAGCCCAGACTGGCCTTGAACTTGCAGCAGTCCTCCTGCCTCAGCCTCCTGAGAGCTGGGATTACAGGCATGAACCATCATGCCCAGCCACTGGTCTCATTTTGTAGATAAATAAAATGACTATCATAAATCAGCCCTAAGTACTCAACCCCTCTATTAATTTCAGCTTCTTTATTTTTGTATGAAATATGAAATATCTGGAATGTGGATTTTCCTCCCTTTGGATAATGAACTAGATTTCATGGTGATTTTATAAAGGTGAGATGACAAGGGGTTGATAATTATTAGAACTGGTAAGTCATTTTCTTAGATATTTGTCTCAAGGATAAAAGCATTTGCTACTGAAATGAATATACTTCCTCCCAGAGCAAAATTAAATTGTGTTAGACTTGAACATGATTTCCCAAGATAAGGAACCAAAATGCTTTCTGATTAGCACTCAGGGAGATGAATGTGTTTTCACACACACATGTCTTTTCTCCCAAGACAAATGTAGGGAGACAAAAGGATCCCCCCATCAAAAATAAGAATTAAAGGCAGGAAATGTTCCCCTATGCCATTGTCCTGGTTAGCGTTCCCCATTTGGAGAACCCGAAGTCACTGGCTGGAGTCAGGCAGGGAAACAGGACACCATCTCTCCTGGCCTCATCGATGTGTGTCTTCAGCCTATTCTCTATCTCTGAGACACAGTTTTCTCATCTGTGCAATGGGGCTGTAATATCCATTAGGTGTAAACCAAATAACGTGTATGGTGCCTGTTTGAATAAGTTTCTCTCCGAAGAAATCCCTGCCCTATGTTCAACAGGTCTGCGGTTTGGAGTTTAGCAACTCCTGTCTCTAGACACACGCACACGCACACGCACACGAACACCCCGTGAGGACCCGGGGCCAGCCCAGACCGAGCCACAGCTCAGGGCAGAAGGCAGCCAGAGGCTGGAGGTCAGAGCGCCCTCTGCCCAGCCCTCTGGCCCCGGACTCTCTTTTCTGTTGGGTGTACGCGGTCCGGGCTTCCGGGCGCGTTGAGTTGGGACCGCGGGGCGCCACCCTGCTACTTAGCGGCAAAGCCTGGCGGGCGGACCTCTGAACCATATTCAAAGACGCAGCAGTGCATCTGCCGCCTGCCCTAGCCGGCTCGGGGTGGCTTGGGTCCGGGGGCTCTCAGAGGTGGCTCGGGGCTTAAGAGGCATGGGTCTGGGGTGCAGCAGAGGTGGCAAGAGAGGGCAGACCCTGTCTCTGCGCGCTGCTTCCCGCTCCCCAGCCCTCGGTTGCTAGGCAGTTTCTATGGCAGCCGCATCCTCAGACTCAACTTTCACCCTCGTTTAGAGCCAATTAATGTAAAATAGTGTGGGGGGAGTGGCGGCGGGGGGAGCAGTCGACTCAGGAGGCAGGAGCTCCAGGCTGCGGGGAGCACCTATCCCAGACCAGCGCAGGCGTCCTCTGCAGCAGGTTACCTCCTCCTCTTCCACCTTCTCTACCCCCTCCTTCTTCTCCTGCTGCAGCCCCGGCAGGACCAACAGGAAAGGACGCCGGCAGCCGCACCGAGACTCGTGGAGGGACCCTGCCCAGCTCCTAGAGAGCCGCCGCCGGACTCGGCCCACTGCTCCCTGCCGGCTCCGCGGTGCGCGGCTTCCCGCATCTGCTCACCGTTCCTTTCTCGGGCTGCTCGGTTCGGGCCGCTTATTCATTTTTTATTTTTATTTTTTGCTTTTTATCAACACTTGATCAGAGGAAAGGAAAGTTTTTAAAAATGCCGATTGCACAGTTGCTGGAACTATGGAAAAAGATAGAGGTGGAGCCCATGGAAATAGAGGTGAGTCCAGAAAGGGGGGTGAATGCACTTTTTCCTAGAATCCTGAAAAATTCCGACTCTGGCAAACGGACTGATTCTTGATGTAACAAATTAAGATTTACTGAGTGACTCTTTCATGGAAGAGACTCGGATATTCAACGTGCATAGATGTCTGTGTTATATATACATATATAAACCCTATCTACACGTGTACCCATGTGGTATTGTGTGTGATGTAAACAGGTAAATGAGATCAGTAGGAGAAAAATGCTGCTCCTAAGCCACCCTGCAGGATGCTTCTTACAGTGTGTGTGCTCCTGTGTCTCCAAATGAGTCTGCACCAGTTTATGGTTTCTTCAACAAGTGGCTTTAAATTGTAGACCTCCATTTGCTGCAGTGAGTGTGAAAGGCCCGTCAAGGAAGGAGAGCTTGTCGTCAGAACAGAGGACCCAGGCAGAGCCATTCTAAAAGGATACATTTTCAGATAAAGAAGGATAACCAGGGAGAAAGAAATGAGATGCAAGTCTTAGGAACACATCCCAGGACTGCCAAAGTGCAGGAGACATTGCTGACATCAGACTCCAAGGAGAAGGAAACCTGCGTTTCAGGGGATTTTACTTCCTCCCTTTGAATTAGACATGACCAACACACATTTTTTTCCTGAAAGTTTTCTCCGAGTAATTAACAGCTATTAAAATTTAGATTTCCTGTGCTTTGTTGATAGCAGCTCAAGTTGCATTTAAATATAGCTAATTTTAATAACTTTCTAAATCCAAGCTGTAATTTCTGCCTCATCCCCTACACCCAGTGTCATACTTATAAATTCACTGTATTTTAAACTGTAGTTATCTTTATATATTTGTAGTGTTTGTTGTGTTATTCACATAACATCATTTTAAACTGAATGAGATTCTTAGAAGAGAATTTACATAATATTGCATATTTAATACTTTTCTGGGCAGCCAAACTAAGCTGATAATCCTTGAAATAGGTATGGGTGTTTAAAGGGTGGTCAAGACCAGCATTGACATCAAGCCTATTTTTTAGCTGGAACAGTCTGGGGATTGAGGAAGGAACACCAGGCTCTGTTGCTATTGGTTATTCTGTTTGTATGTGGTGCCTTCCGTGAGTCGAAAGCAAGCCTTAATCACAGCCATTCACCTCAGGGGTTACCAAGTCCTTTTTTCCTTTTGAGAGATTTGATTTTTCTAAAAATTGAATTAATCAATGAACAAATGATTCTGGCAGAAGTTCTTTTTGTATCTCCTGGAGCCTCTTCAAGTGGTGGGGAGGGATGCTTAACTGTGAGGTCTAGGACCCAAAGCTCCTTTCGGGGAGTACTGGACTGGGCTGGACTGGGCAGGGCAGGACTAGTGGGAAGGAATGAGACTTTGCCGGAGTCCCATCTGGATTTTGGACTTGACAGTGTGTCCAGGGACAGGTCCCTAGGAGCAGCCTGAGATTTAAATATTTCTCAAGTTAATTGAAAATGGGGCAGCCCCAAACAGATTCATATTACAAAAATATTTCCTCACCCTGGAAAGCTCTTGCAAATTTAAAGGACTGGAAGCAAAGTCAATGATATCCAAACTGCGCTGTGGCCAGTGTGAGGGGAGATTGTGGGTGTTCTTGTGATTGAGCTATGTAAAACCCCACATAGGAAATTTGGGTGAATGAGCTTCTGAAGCACAAGTTGCTTCCTTTAGGTTCTTGGGTGAGATCTTTATGATGGAATTCATAGTTATTTGGAGCCAGAAAACCTAAATTCTTTCCACAGAGAGATTAGCATTGACTGGTTGGTATTTCAAATTCCCAAGGAAGCTTCCAAATCCTCAAAAATGTGAAATCCATGTGGTTTGAACTACTTAGGTCAATCTCATTCTTGTTTTGCCCATTTCATTTTCTATGGCATTAACACCATTTGCATATCAAAGGAAGTAAGCAAATCGAAGTGGAGCACGGGTAGTCTCTGGGCTCTGAATTAAATGTTCTATGATCCGTGTGTGGAGAGCATGCATGCTTTTTCTTATACTAACATCTGCTGTGAGGTTTTAGCTCTGATGGTTGTCTTTACACAAATTTAGCACAACTGATTGTTTCAGGGAGTCCTTTCACTCCAACCACTTCTTCCAGTTGCTTCTTCTCCATCCATTTCTTTTTGTTATAATCTGAGAGAAAAGAGGGTCTAAAGCCCACTGAACTATAATACTGAAAATTCTTCATAAGACATCATCCAGCTTCGGCATGCAGACCAGGAGAAATCCATTTGACTGTCTCCAGGAAGTAATTGTGGTGTTATGAATTGTTTGAGATATCTTCGATGGTATTTTAACCATAGATGAAATGTCCAGACAAGGGAATCTTCATATTAATTAAAACCTGGGATTTCCAGAACATGCCTGAAGAATCTAGCTAGAAAGAGAACCATGTAAGATTTTGTGAATCATGTTTTAGCACATTAAAGACACATCTTAGGAGCAGGACTTCCTGTTGTGGCTTTCAGCAGGGTCACAGTGGTCAAGGGTACACTTTAGAGAGAAAGTGAGAAAAAATGAGTAAGACCAGTGTGCAGACCAGCCCAGAGGGTCTGGTTGACCTGTTTTATTCGTGTTCTTTCTGAAGAGCAAGCATGATTTGTACTTGTGGGCTGTCACATTGTATTAAAGAAAGGAAAAGTTCCCATTTTCAAGCAGTGCAGATCAAATATGATTCCCCGATGACTCATAGTCAGCAAGCATAATGACTATTGTCTCTTGGCTACTAGGTTAAAAGTAGTGATAATGACAGCAGTAACTTGGAGCAGCTAAAGCACAACAGATCCTATGCAGACAAGGGAACATGCTAATTAAAACCTAGTACCTACAGAAAATCCCTTGGTGGGTGTTACTGTATTAAATTCACCCTACATCTTAAGGTGGTAGGTGCTGTTACTTTCCTGGTTTTAAATCTGGCAGAACTGAGGCTCAGTTGCAGTAGTTTGCCCCAACTCACTAAGTAACTAGCAGAGACCCAATTCCGGGTTCTCTTATTCAAGCTATGTGCAATATAGATACTTTGGCTTATGTCTATAGATGCCAGGGCCTTAACGCTATGACTTAAAAAATTCTTCCAGCACTAACTGACATTCCAGACAGGAGTGGCTACAAATGCCTTCACTGTCCCCTGTGCCTGTCCTAGCTGTATTGGCATCCTAGTGTCACACAAGCCCACATCCTGGCAGGTAGGAGATTGTGTATAAATGTCCTTGCTCACCTTCAACTGCACTACAAGTTGTATGCACTTCACTGATTTGGTGATTTGTGACTTTAGACCCAAAAACTCATTGCCTTTTTGCCACCTGTTAAAGAGTCTGTCTCTGGCAGGAAGTATCACACAGCTATAAGCAAATTCAGGTGGAAACGAGCCACAGTGCAGTTCTCATGTCCTCCCGAGCCAATGCTGAGTATTTAATTAGTATTTCTTTTCACTGATCACCTAGATGAGGCTCTTTGGAATAACTTTGCTTGCTAATTTATCCTTCACATGTGTCTTTGTTGTCAGACTACCGAGGAAGAGCTCAGCCTGGATGCAGAACCCACCACCGAAGACGCCGTGGAAGAAGTAACTATATGTGTTTTATTATGGTCTGGTTGTTTGTAGGCAGCAGGCCCAGTAGGTAGAAAAGAGGGAAGAAATGGAAGTTTGAAATTAATGGCCCACTGGTGGAGACTTTAGTGAAATGTGTCAGTATATATACACACAAATACAGGTGTGCAGATGTACACACATATATCATTTGTTATCTTGAGTAATTTCCCAGAGAAGGAATGCTTACAACACAGGAAGAGGAATCTTAAGCTAAAATGAAGCTCCTGCTCCTCTGGTTGGCTGTTTTTAGGAGGGCAACGGTGTGTGATAGATCGGTTACTCAGGGTAGGGAGGAAGAATACCTAGTAGAAGCTAGAAAAGACAAATGAGTACCACTGCTGGGAGTTTCTCCTAGAAGCAGCTCTTACACTAAGTCTATGAGTGTTAAAGTGAATGATGGGATTCCTGAAGGAAGCTGGAAGGCCATGATCTGAGTGGGGACAGTTGAGGAAGTGTTGCTGAGAAGCCAAGGAGAGAAGGGTACAGGGCGGGTAAGGGGGAAAGAGGAGCAGAAGAAGAAGGCTGGGGGAAGGATGACATCTTGAGGTGGAAATGACATGTAGAGGAGGGAAGAGTTCAATGGTTGCTGGCTGTGCGTCTGTCCATTGTCACGCCACAGAGGAGCATGCTCCTAACCAGAAGGCAAAAACTTTCCTGGGGTTTCAATAAAGGCAGCCCTGGCATCATAAAGGATGATTTGGTGAGAACAGCATATTTCTGAAGGAGATGCAGGGCATGAAAGAGCTAAATTCCAAAGTTGAGTTGCAGTGGGGATGAGGAATTCCAGTTAGCAGACATATTTCTATCATTATAAAGGACATTCTCTCCAAGATCATCAGCACAGCTAACATGTTTTAGCAACCTCAGGCTTCTGAACTGTGTGCCATTGGGAACCACAGAAGTTGTCAAATGTGCTAGTTTGTTAACCTTTAAAAATAGCCACAAAATGTGGTAACCTGGGAAGGCAAGATTGATGGATGTTACTGGCCTCATATAGTGGTCTGTTTGGGTGCTGAAAACTGCATTTTATTCCCATTGAGACCCATACACATCATGCAAATGTAAGCCCAATGCTATCAGATTTTATGATCAGATGACATAGTGTATTGGTTAAATAAGGGAAAGTGCCATTAAGCTGCCTCATCCTCCGCTGGCTGCCGTTCAGTTCTGTGCTTCCATTGCCGGTCAGGGAGTTTGACACTCAGCTGTTTCCTCAGCTTGGCAGCGATTTTGCTGCAGTCTTGAGCAGAGCATTTGACTTGACTGTATGTCTTGGCACTCTATGGAGAGAAAGTAGTCGTATCTCTGCTCATGCCAGTGTCACAGAGGTCAGAAAGACACCGGAACTAATGCCTGTCCCAAAAAGATAGATATTCAGTTCAAAACTGTAGTTTCAGGGCAAAGAGGTAAGGTATACCCTCTGCACAGAGTAATGGAGCTCACAATGTCAGGGAAAGTAAAACACAGCCATTATTTCAAGAACACTTTGCTAGGCTTTGGTAGAAACCTAATTTCTGGGAGAAGCTATAGAATATTTACTGTGGGGAGATTATCCAACAGTAATTTAGCAACTGGCTTCAGGAACAGCCTTTATAGCACCAACCTAAAATATGTGTGTAGCCCATTATCGTTTTATGGACTCCAACTGAGCAACAAAATTGTGGAGCATAATATCTCAGTTCATTTGGGCTCATAAGATGAACAAAATAGCAGAAACTGAGTTGCTTATAAACAATGGATATTTATTTCTTGCCATTCTGGAGGCTGGAAGCCCAAGATCAAAGTGCTGGTAAATTCAGTGCTTCATGAAAAGTTGTTTCCTAGTCACAGGCTGCATCCTGTATGTCCTCCCTTGGTGTTAGTGGCCAATGACTTGTCTTGGCTGCTGCTTCTTCTTCCTCTTCCTCTTCCTCTTCCTCTTC